>OX401919.1:11947676-12547676 GCA_947859195.1 Drymonia ruficornis
CCTGCCACGTTGGGTTCTGACTATCTAGTGAAACGTGGGCTTTGAGTTGGTTAATACCTCCACAATGTGGTGGTGTATGGCCACTCAAGCCTCTGACTACCCCCGAACGGGGATAAAAGTCGTGACGTTACATTTATTTTATTTTTTATTTATAAAAATTGTTGCTACTTATCGCTAAAAATAATTTCAAGGCAATTTATCTGAGAAACCTACTACGTTTTGACATTGGTGTTGGGTATTTGGTCTTGCTTGGTAATACATAGGTACCTAATCTCTAACGACAGAATGTTCAGATACTAAAGAACTCAGGACAGAATATTTTAATTTTGGTATTACTAACCATTAGAAAGAATCCATTTTTATTTTTGCTCAGGACTTTGATGGCCGCTTCCACCATGTCGGATATCGAAGGCATGCCCTCTGGGCCTTTGTCTCTGGCGTGATCGTACGCAAGGTGACCATTGGCAAAGATACCTGGAAGGAAATGAAACGAGTT
Source organism: Drymonia ruficornis (assembly GCA_947859195.1). Classification (NCBI taxonomy): domain Eukaryota; kingdom Metazoa; phylum Arthropoda; class Insecta; order Lepidoptera; family Notodontidae; genus Drymonia; species Drymonia ruficornis. Next base: position 11,948,173 of record OX401919.1, read on the forward strand.
AAGGCTGACATTGCAAAACTGCGTCGGCTTACAGAAGGTGGTTAAGGAATCCTCCTTAAATCTTTCCTTTGCACCAGAGTTGGGCAAAATGTAATTGCAATTAATTAATTGCAAATTGCATGTGGTGACACAATTAACAATTAATTTTATTTGTTTTTCAATCGCGCACAAATCACAATTAATTGTTAATTGTGACATCACCTGCAATTTGCAATTAATTAATCGCAATTAAATTTGCCCCACTCTGCTTTGCACTACAACACGGGGTTCTTCAAAGGGCATGTTTACAGGGCACCAAAAGGTCGGCACCGTGTCTGCTCCCCTTAAGTTGCAGATGCCCTGGATATCAGTTTCCACTTACCATCAGATGAACCGTATGTCTGTGTACTAGGCAATAAACATTCCGTTAATTTGCCGATTTGCCCTGAAGACAAACAACTTACCAAGCAAATAGTCAGTATTATCGACATCAAACTCTTTCAGCTCCTTGTTGTTGCTGACGATGCTGTACTTCAAGCCTCTATTCTTCTTATCCCGTATGTAACTGTTGAACAGGTTGCGGCCGTCCTTGCGGCTGCCAGACCATGTATCGATGGGATCTGACGGTGTTGCAGTAGAGTTGGACACCAGCATCTGACGGCCACCGCCCATGATGACCTGGAATAATAGAACTGATCATTCCTTCTACTTTTTCTTCTTCTTATCGTATGGTTAGTGACCAACCTGGTGTCAGAGTTGTTCAAGCCGGAGGCCTCTGACGAGGCTTACAACTGCTGCCTAGATGAGGGGTTCCTAAACTTTAAAGATAATGGAACACCAACCAAATACCTGTTACTTTATGGAACCCCATATCAAATGATTACAAATCAACACTGAAATTTATATAAGAACATTTTTTTTAAGAGACTTTCAATCCAATCTTGGCCTGTATTTGTTTTTTGTATAAACGTAGGCTGAAAAGGCTGTTTCACAACGATAACGATACATTGTGACGAATGGGAGCAATGTTAAGATAGCCTTTTTGGCTATTTCAGGGTATTCACTCCCAACACCAACCCAAAACTCATTCAGAGATTTGCCGAGAGCCCTCCTCTCCCCCACGTGAGATTTGGTGAGTTTTGGCTCGACCCCCCCCCCAAATGCATCACGTAATTTATGAACGCCCCTTAAGCAACGCTGATACTTGGCTACATACAATGGACTGGGGGCGATCCCAGTGACAACCAGACCAGAGTAAATTACGAAAAGGCCATTTCCGAAATTTGCCTCTGGCGGGAATCGAAACCACAACCACCCGATGCAGTGAACCGAGCGGCCAACGCTCAAACCACAGCGCCAAGCGGTCGTCAAAAATAAACAGGAATAAAAATAATAGTCAATAGGATAAACACCTAATCTACCTACTTATGACAGGACACTACCTACCTTCCTAGGTATCGTATATCTACGTAGTTCTTTGGGTAGGTATTACACTTAAGATACACCGAACCCTCCCATGCTTAACCTAGTGGTAAAATAATGGGTTTGTTTGTATAAGTAGTATTCATAACAGAAAATGTAAGTGAAAAGGTAAGTGTACCTTTTCAGTTTCCAACTACGTAGGTATCTCGGCGCTGGTGTATTTTAATTATTGTTTAAGTAGTCGAAAACCATGAACGTATCCACTTTTGGAAGGTTATCTGCTTTAGCTTGCTCAAAACCGTTTTATAATTTATTACCCATTTTGCGTTTAGAGGCTTAGAACACGCTGCGCGCTATCAAAATAACCGAACCGTAACGCTAGCCGAGCGCGTATCAGCCCGGTGACGTCACAGCAAGCGCGGCGGCCGGCGCGGCGCGGCCCGGTTAGGAAACTTCGTTAGGTTCTTAGTCGTATCTTCGTCAATTTTTGTCGTAGAACAAAAATTTTTGCGCTGTATGTTATGGATTCCTTAGCTCTATAAATCTGCAGTCTCAACTAAATTCGTTACGGAAATTCATTCAGGACGGTCAGCACCACTGGATTTAGCGGAACCCTGATGACTATTCTACGGAACCCCTAGGTTCCGCGGAACCCAGTTTGGGAATCCCTGGTCTAGATGACAACAACCGGGACCGACTTTTTACGCGCCCTCCGAAGCACGGAGACGCTCAGTTCAAATGCTACTTAATGGTCACCCATCTCTGTCTGACCTTGCCAAGCGTTGCTTAACCTCCAATAGTTTTTACTGATCAGTGACTACAGCTAGCTATGCGCGCCTCAAACCTTCAAAGCCTTCTACTGATTTGATGAAAGAAATTAATTAATCGACAGATTATCAAACCAACTGTTTGGTCCCAAACTAAGCAACGTTTGTATTATGGCTACCGTACTGGAGGCGTTCCAGTGACACCTAGATCAGTGCGAATTACGAAAAGGCCGTTTCCGAAATTTGCCTCTGGCGAGAACCGAACCCGCAGTCACCCGATGCTGTGAGCCGAGTGACCTACGCTCGAACCACTACGCCAAGCGGTCGACGAAATGGCTTCAGCCCCTCTAGACAAGTGGCATGAACGCTAATCGAACAGAATAACTTCACAATGTATGGAAAGACATTACAAGTCGCTATGTAGATCACGTGACATATGTAATTTCCATACATGAAGCGTAGCGATTTGAAGGAACGCTTGTAGTCGTCAACCACTTGTCTAGAGGGGCAGTTCTGTTTCATTTAAAAATCTGTTTCTTTTAGATCGATGTCATGCACAGTTATTGTATATTGTAATCACTTTCATTTTAGCTTACGCCAATTCATTAGTGTAGTTAGATACCTATAGTAGTGAAGCGAGAGGAATTTTAGCATGAAAATGTTAATGCTTCATAATTACTTTCCAAAACAGGGGGCTTACCACCACCTCTTATAGCAGTTTTGTTTTAACGTTTCAGCGGCCATTTGTGCAATGACGTTTCTTATTGTCATGACAATAAGGTACGTCATTGCACAAAAAGACGCTGAATCGTTAAAACGTTCCTGTAATTGAATCGCAATAAGAGTTCGTGGTAAGCCCCCAGTTATCTCAAGTGGGCTAACATCTACCGGCTAATAGATGGAAGTAGTACAAACATTCAGGTCCTTCCCAGGCCAGTACTCCACCAGCTGTCTAGCGATGTCCGTGCAGATCTTGGCGTTCTGTGGCATGTTGGCTTCGCACTCCCATTTGCGGTCTGCGCTGAAGGCGTACAGAGGCCCAGGGGTCGCGTGCGTTACTCGAGTCGTTGTCACGAAACCTGGACAAATAGACATTGAAGAGTACTTTCTTTAATCTGTGATTGAGCTATTAATACGTTGTATTGGAGACGGTAAAATGTCTTGTAGAATCGGTTAAAAGCTTGTTAAGGGCCACCGCAGACTTGCTACTTATTGCATCTCTGCGGTCGGACGCATCGACTGCTCCGATGCTAAAAGCAACTAAATCGCCGATCGCCGATACAAAAAGTAGCAAGTCTGCGGCGATCGGCGATTTTGTGACTGCATCGCGTTTTGGCGACTCTTTGTGGTCGGACGCATCGACTGCTCCGATGCTAAAAGCGACTAAATTGACGATCGCCGATGCAAAAAGTAGCAAGTCTGCGGTCTGTCCCTAACTGAATAGCTCTGGGTCTTGTTGATAAAAAATTAAGGAGATGGTAGGTCAAAGGTTATCCAACGGAGAGATCATAGTGAGGAAGCGTATAGCAATCAAATAACGATCTGAATTGACAATGTGTTAGTAGCGAGAGATAACACGGTGCAAAGTACAGAATTGTTAGTTGAGTGCATTGGAGACCTACTTTTGAATAAAATGATGAGGATTTGATCGATAAGTATACAGAAATAAGGAGAAAAGTGAATGAATTATTGAACTTGAATGATGCAAGGACAATGAAGATTTGCCATAAAGGTTAATTTAGCTATGATTCAGATCTTGTACATAGTCATAATAATCATAATGTTACAGAATCTAGCGTCTGAAACCCATTAGCTCTAACAAAGCGATCCTACTTTTAGTAGAATATACCACAGCATTAAGCAATTGCAATCCCGCGCACGTGCAAGTTGTGGAATTTTCTACCTCACGAAGTTTTTCCTTTGCACTAGGACAAGGGTTTCTTCAATGGGCATGTTTAAGGTATCTAAAAGGTCCGCGCCTGCTTCCCTTAAGTTCCAGATGTCCTGGGCGGCGGCTTCCACTTACCATCAGGTGGACCGTCTGCCAGTGTACCATCCTTGGCAATAAAAAATAAACTTTTAATTCTTACCGGCGCTTTTGCCAGCTTTCAACGCCAGAGCCGCTAACGACTGCAGCCTGTTCTTAGGAACCAAGGACCCGGTGCAGTCCCGGTACCTGACTGTGGCGTCCACGCCCATGGTCTCCTGGTTCACCTTGGCTCCACACAGCAGCGCCGTCGCAGCTGCTGCCGAGTCCGGCACCATTTTGTTGGCGGAGTACGTCTGAGAACAGGAAATTGGTACTTAGTTTGGTTGGACAGTGCTCAGGCGCAAGCCGCGCGCGGCAGCTTTAGTCATACGTATGTTCGGGAGAGCCAAAGTGCGAAGCCAAAGGCCAAACTACATTCTAGATAGAGACGGGTGTCGCCGTCATTATCAACTGCAACATTATCGTTCTGCATCATGAGTAGGCCAAACTAAGTGAGGCAAAGCAGCCTCGCGGCATGTAAGACAATTGGCGCGGCTATTGGGCTATAATAAACTTGTTCTATGAGCTCATAAGAATGACGATAATAAATTCTAGTTTAGTCCTACAATAGCAAGAATTACTTACCTACTTAGCATATTCTTTTAATGGAAGGTAAATAACGCTATTATGACTATTTTGATGATTCGTAAATAATGCGGGTTAAATAATCTGGAATAATAATAATCTGGATTTAGTGATTATTTCCTGTTGGACTCACACAAATATTTTGTTGTGCGAAAATCATTTTTATTTAATTAAACGCACTGAAATGAATTGGGTTTAACTGTCAAGTTTATCCATGGAATAGCACCTAGAAAAAAAGACCGTGAAATAGGTAACGGATGCTGTAATCTGACTAGTCAATGACTAAAATAGTTGTACCAAAATAGCGTTCCACAACAGCCCAAGCTTCTGAGAATGTCCATTCTGTACGTGATCGCAAACTAGACTTTATTGATTGCGCGTATTGTGGAATTTCAAACTACTTACTTAATGCAAATTAGTCATTCGATCAATTACACTAGAAATATAATTGGTTACACTAAGTTAGCAACAACAGATTACAACTGGTTTTCCTTCAGTTGTAACAGTCTTGTACCTGTTTCATTCAGCTTTATTGTATTTTTTTCTCCCGCTCTGCAACGGAGGGAAGTGGATAATCAGTGGATTCTTCTAGCTCTTCCTATTCTTTCTAGTAACGTGGTAACGCTAAAATAATTTTTTTTTGAAGATTTATAAACGCTACTTATAGGTTACATGAATAAAAAAAATTGAGTTTGAGTTCTTTTGATTAAATTCATTCGTTCAAACTCATTCGGGTTCTAAGACAACTTAGTTTTCCCCGGGACTCGTCGAGGGTTGAACTCTCTAGTAAACTCATGGTAATTAAGAGCTGCAACAGGACCTATGGGAGATATTATGCTAGAGTTACTTCTTCTAATCGTACTAGTGGGGAAACTGTTTACGGGCCCTCCGAACCACGTACCTATAATAACAATGTGTTTTCCTGCAAGAGTTTCTTGACAATCTTACCTTCAACAAGCCAACATGGGGGAACTTCTCGTACGCCAGTCTATGCGTCTCTCCCCCCTTGAACAGCCTAGCGGCGGTGACTGTATTGGGGTCCATGCCGTCTCCGATGAAGAGGATCACGTTCCGAGCGGTGCCCGTGTTCCATTGCACGCTGAGAGCCTCGTCTAGCTCTTCCAGAGCTAGGTCCGTCCAGAATTGCTGGTCTGGTGGTAAAATAGTAAGTGATGATCGGTCGTTCCCAGTCGTCTTACTGGCTTGCCCTGCCAGTAGAACTAGTAGGAATTTTTGTCCCAATACATCAGATCTAATAACAGATACACATTTTTTCTGCCAGGAAAAGGTACAAACCGACCTTTAGAAAAGTACTAGGGTAGCATAACATTGAATAAGTGTTTATGATAATCAGAAAGGACCTTAACTCAAAGACAAATATTGCCAAATAAAAGCAACTGTTTTTTCCAGATGTAATGTCGTAATTGGTCTCTGAGTAGGGTTCTGCTGAAAATCAGCGCTGGAGGAAAATCTGCTCCCTTCCAGTTTATGCTGAGCCGCCTTTCGGCACTGATGATGCTGAGTAGGCAATATAATACTGACTGTAGTTAATTTCTGTAATGTTGTGACACTTGGGACCAGCTTCATTCTTTGTCCTGTAGTTTTCGTGTGTCTATGCCGATTTTTTTTCAGTTTAGGTTGCCTTTGAGGGCTGTGTGTTCAGTGGTAATATGACCCATCCAATGACAAGACTCGTAAACGTAGTTGAACCGTGCATATTCGTACCAGTCATATTTTTTTATTTGCCAACAATGTATTGTTGACGAAAATAAATGACGACTTCTTATCAACAAGGCAGGTACTTAATATCTACCATCTGTTTAAATAGTGAGTGTCAACGAAGCGACCTGTTTTTATTGTTATAGTAGCTAATAAACTGCATCAGATACGCCAGACAATAGATTTTTGTTGCTGGCATATTTCGCTACCAATGATACCAATGATACCCGTGACGGGCCCGTTGGCGCGGTTGGTAAGATTCCGCCTATCACGCTGCAGGTCGTAGGTTCGATTCCTACCCGGGACATGCATTTGTGTGCATGAACATGTCTGTATGTCCCGAGTCTGGGTGTAATTATGTATTTACAAACAAAAAGTAGTATATGTAGTAATACCAGTTATCTGGTTTCCATAGTAGGTACACGCTCTGCTTAGTTTGGGATCAGGGGGCTTACCACAAGCTCTTATTGCGATTCAATTACAGGAACGTATTAACGTTTCAGCGACTTTTTGTGCAATGACGTACCTTATTGTCATGACAATAAGAAACGTCATTGTCACGTCATTAAAACGTTCCTATAATTGAATCGCGATAAGAGGTCGTGGTAAGCCCCCAGGTAGCCGTGTGAAAAAATAATGCCCCAGGATATTTATTTATTTATTTACCTATAGATACATTAGGTACTGCAAAGCTGTGTCTTGAAAAAGTCGGGTTAGGTCATTGATGTACTATTTTAGAAGATTTGGTACCTTCTTACATCGCAATCACAAACTCGTGCTCAGCGCACCACTATCACCAGAAGATGAGCCGTATTGGCAATACCGAAATGTTTTCTATATTATTTGCCACGGCTAAGTCGTACTGTGTCCATGGACTCCGTTTAGTGGGACAAACTATTTTGGACAGTCAGTCAGTCAGTCTCTTTTCAGATAATGTCTTTGGGTCAGGTGCATTTTGACTCGATTTATTTCGACGGTGTACAAATATTACTTGAGATGCATCTCGAACGGAAAAACATAAAAACCTCAGTTACGAGCCAAAGATGAGGAATAATTTCTTTTGGATATCAGGTCTAGGAAAGTCTGGTCTGGTCTCAGACAGATCAGACTCTCCTAGACTGGTAGTCCCAGTGGTCTGGGAGCTCTAATTTTATTGGGATACCGCGTGATTGAATCTGGCTGATTTGTCCTCAATGAATCCTTACCATCCCATAATATAAATGCATATTTGCTACGGTTAACGGTTTCCGGTTTTCGTTAATTCAGTATGGACTTACGTATACCTAGGTCGTTATAATTTTGATACAGCTACTATGTGACTCGAATTAATCCTAGTAGCAAGGCCATTGGTATTAGTTTATGATAGGTACCTACGAGAGATCATTCGCCATTCCAATAATATAAAAAAATATATATATATAACGTCACGACTTTTATGCCCATTCGGGGGTAGTCAGAGGCTTGAGTGGCCATACACCACCACATTGTGGAGGTATTAAGTCAACTCAAAGCCCACGTTTCACCAGATAGTCAGAACCCAACGTGACAGGTGGTGAACCTTGTCGCCGTGTATACAGGAACTGACTATTACCTAATCCCGAGGGATAGGTAGGTTTCCTCACGACGTTTTCCCTCACAGTAACAATCATTTGAATAATCATTCAAATGATTCAAATCATTTGAATAATTGAATTGTTAAATGAGATACTAAATTGGATTGTCCTTGTAGACGAATGCGTTATCTTAGAAATCGAGAGTTTATTGCAAGATCAAATAAACGGAGCAATGATGTTTCTTCACTCTGTTGAAAGAACCCGTGTGTTGTTATACCCAAAGATCTTTTAACCATAACCTAAAATGATCTTATATTAATTACTTAAGTAATTAAATATTTCGGTATTGTGTGGATTATAATTAAACTACAAATGCACATTATAGAAGCACAACTCAATATAATGTTATTATTTTATGAATTTTGTGTATTCATTATCATTTTCAGAGTCAAAACACTATTTTGCAATTATAATATGCTATGAACTAACATCATTGCACAAGTCAGTACAATGTTAGCAGGTTTTAATTTATAAAAAATAAACTACTTTTTGCTACCAAAGCAAAGTGTTTTAGAACTTAATCTAATAATTTTAAGATAAATAATAACTAACCGGTCCGCAGAGTACATCGCGTAGCGACGATCACAGAAAACACAACCAGTATACTCCCGCGCATCTTTGACACTGAGTGACAGTTAGCGAATGACGCGAATGAAGATTGAATGAATGTGACGCAACCGCGAAAGACTGGTAATTGTCTATATCCCTCTTTTATACAGTTACATATGGTTGATAAGGTTTTTTGTGAACGATACTGGGTAGGTGTCGTTGACCAAGAGGTCAAAAAGATTAGGGAGGTAGGAACTTTCTGTACTAGTCCACCAAGCCAACTAGGCACTCGGGTATACATATCAAATTATAATAACTAATAATAAGTCAATGATTCCGCGGTCCGTCCACAACGTAATAGTAGCAACTGCCACAGGAGTGCTTGATGAACTAGTAGGTAGGTATGTAATCACGAGCGGAAAGATGATTAGAAGCGTGTAACTAATCGGCAGGTAAGTATACTAGGTATACCTACCGAGTCTGGGTGTATATGTATATCAAGTATGTATTTACAAATAAAAAAGTAGTATATGTAGTAATATCAGTTATCTGGTTTCCATAGTACAAGCTCTGCTTAGTTTGGGATCAGGTAGCCGTGTGTAAAAAATGTCCCAGGATATTATTATTATTATTATTATATTTAATTGAGCCAAAACAGATATTAAGGCCCCGCTTCCCCACCGCGCGTTTCCGCCGTCTGGATTGGTCGAGAGCGCACTAGCCCCGCCCACTTTTTTTGCGAAAATATCGAAAATCATTAATTGTGACGTGAAAAACTATTGTATCACCAAATTCGATCTTAATTTTTTTAGGTATTGTCTTTCTCCATCTTTTGGCGAAAAAAATAATTTAAAATTCCAAGCCGTTTAGAAGGAGATAGAAATTTTAAGACGAAAACAGCTTCATTTTGATTTTTGTTTTCACATACAAAAAGAGCATAAAGAACTTTTTTCCTGCTTATTTTTTAAAGATGAGGGTTCAAATAATACGGTGATATTTTTTTCAAAAATTTTACTCCACTCGTCTAAGAGGAGATAGCCTCCAAAAATGCCTCGTTAGCTGCTGTCCCCGTCTTAAACGACTCGATAGGGACATAATTAAATAAGTTATTTAGCTTATTTCACTGGTTTACAGCAATGCTTAAAGTTGACAAACATTTGATAGCAACATCTTACCGTGCGTTTCCACTGCACAAAAACATGTTGACACAACATATTGCTGTCTCTATTTTTTTGCTGTCATTAAATAGAGACAAACATATGTTGTGACAACATTTTAATGCGCAGTGGAAACGCACGGTTATGTACTTGATCAAGCATTCCTTCCATTCATAATGACACTTGAATAAACATTTATTGGGAGGTTGCAAAAGACAATGAAATTCATAACATCGTCAGACAAACACCAACTGTGCAGTCCCAAATTAAACAACACGTGTACTATAGGCACCGCACCGTACAATGAACTGGGGCGATCCCAGTGACACCCAGACCAAATTACGAAATGGCCGTTGCCAAAATTTGCGCATAGTGGGAATCAAACCTGTTATGGGGCCATCCATAAATTACGTCACACGAATTTCATGATTTTTAGACCCCTTGTCATAGCTGGTCACATTTGCGAGTCTCCCCCTCCCTGTGTCACGTCACATATTTTTACAATTTTAATAATTTTTCAAAATATTTCGTTAAACAATGTCACATTTCGTCGACCCCCTTTTTTTTACGTGTGACGTAATTTATGGATGGCCCCTATCCCGATGCGATAAAATGATTAATTTTACCTATCTCTCCGAAAATAGATATGCAAAACACGATAAAATCATTGATGGTTATTTTAGTAGGTAATGGTACCTCATAACATTGCAATCACCAGACTTGTGCTCAGCTCACCACTACATGCAGCGAAATTCATACATCTGTTATCCCACTCGCAATTCTGCAATCAACTTCAAGGCATTTTGAGGCACCAGAAAATTCGCCATATTGACATGTACCGACATGTTTTCTACATTATTTTCTGCGAACGACTGAATCATACCGTGTCCGAGGACTCCGTTTAGCAGGACATAGTATTTTGGACAGTCACGTGTCTCCAACGATCACCCTTTCTATGATCGTTGCGTGTCTCCCTTTTTCTTGGTAATGTCTTTGTATAAAATCTAATTACGGTCGTAAAACTTTTTATGGTTGCGTATAATGTGCATATAGGCAGTTGCACATATCGAGGGCGGGAGGATGGCAGCGGCGCCTCCCGGCACATATCGATCGGCGCTCCATCTGCGCAGCCCGCCTCAGCCACCCTGTTAAGGCGAAACTACTCTAGATAAACTTTACGTAAAAAAAAAGGGTAGGCCCAGAAAAATATGGGGGGAACTGGATTCCTCCTTGATGGATTGGTAACCTTAGACCGGAAAAGGGGAGACAAAAATAATTGGAAATTGGATTGGGAATTTTTTTATTGTGTAGGTATAAGTACGTAGTTTTGGGTCCAGGTAGATGACAGATTGAGAGCAAACACACAGTTTGCCTATACCTAAGATAAATGGTTTAGTTGCCTTTTAATATAAGTTGAGAGTCTCAACTATCAACTTGAGAGTTTACAACCAGTGGATCTTATTGTAGATACACCGACAGGCGATGAACCAGATGCGTCTAACTGACGTAGGTAACATTTGATCGGACGAAATGCGTCGGGTTGAAATGCGGCCGAATCTTTTACTCGGCAGAGTCCCTATAATATTTAATTGTCAAGAAATGAGAGTATACCCCTTAACAGTCGCGCCGACTTCAATCAGAAGAGCGGTTCCAAACTGAACTCGTCGAACAACAGGCAATCTATTAAAATGTTACGACCACGAAGCAGCCGCGGCAAGTGACATCGTTGCGACCATCAGAATCATAGTGTTGTGATCCTATCAATTACTATATAATGGTATGTTATCACTGAGATCATTATTAGGGGCCGTATCCTTTCTTTCCTTGCTAAGGGCCACCGCAGACATGTTACTTTTTGCATCGGCGATCGGCGATTTTGTGACTGCATCGCGTTTTGGCGACCCTCTGCGGTCGGACGCAGCGACTGCTCCGATGCTAAAAGCGACTAAATCGCCGATGCAAAAAGTAGCATATCTGCGGTGTCCCTAAAGAATTGTCCCAGAATTAAGCTGCCAGCGACAATTTGTAAATTAGAAGTCCACTGCTGTATTTAATTGTAATTTTGTTGTGTGGATGATGCATACGACAGATGATATTAAGTAAAGGTATTGCTATTTCCAGGCAAGGATGGAGCTTCCAGTTTTGGACAAGTTTTGCTTTATTTTCGATCTCAGGACAGGATGCATATGCATGGGCATCATCAACTCCGTGAGTAGCAATGACAAGTCGTATATATAAGTCTATGCATGTTATGATTTAATAATAAAGTTCTCTGAAATATAAGGGAAAGTGCGCCCCTCGAAAAGCGAGCTAGAGACTATTCAAAGCTGCTTAATTTCGCCGCGTATAGCGGTTTATAACTATCGTCCCGCCATGGTTTCAAATGGCTCACTCTAATCATCATATTAATAATAATAATAATCATCATCATCATCTCAGCCGAAAGACGTCCACTGCTGGACATAGGCCTCCCCCAAGGTTCGCCACAATGACCGGCCTTGCGCTGCCCGCATCCAGCGGATTCCCGCGACCTTCACCAGGTCATCGGTCCACCTTGTGGGAGGCCTACCCACGGTTTCCAGTGCGGTGCTTTGCGGTACCTTTCATAAGAAAATCTCTAAATTATAGTGAAAACCGCATCAATATCCGTTGCGTAGTTTAGAAGAACTGACATGCGGATCACGACTTTGTTTTATACTACCTATTTAAGACTAGAAAAGAAGACAGATGACAGAGAAAGCGAAGAAGATATAACCTATTTGCACCACTTGCAGATCCTAACGTTCGTCCTAGCGGTGATCCTGATCACGCTGGCGGTGGACATCAAGGAGGCGGCGCAGGCGCAGCTGCGGCGGGAGGACGCGGAGTCGGCCATGTCCTCGGTCGTGTACACCATCGTGGTGCTGCTGGTCGTGCTGCTGTTCATCAAGTTCCTGTTGGACCTCGTGTTCGTGTACGCTGTCTATAAGGTACCTTTTTTTAAAGAATTGAGTGCTTTCAATACCATAGGCATTGCTCGCACGTTGTCGACCTGAAGGGGAGTGGGATGGAGGAAGGGGGATGGGGGTTGGGCTTCCGTTTCCCTCACTCATCGTACGAAACGCAGCTGTAATAGCTGCTTTACGCCGATCTTCTGTGAGAGGGTGGTACAACCCCAGTCGAGCCAGCCCATATATGAGCTGCAGTCAATTGGCTACAGCTTGGCTCTACCACCAATAAAACCTATTACAATAAGCCTATTAAGTTCTAGCAGTAACCTCTTTTCCTGGGCTCACCGGGTAGCCTCCAGGAGGTCTCCGGTGACGTCAAGAAGCTGGGGAACTTCCTGGTGGAGCTAGGATGGCTGGAGAAACCGGTCCACCACCCTCCAACACACAAAATAGGCGCACCAAGTCGTCGATTTGTGGACACCACCCGTAGAAACAGAAGAAGATCTTTTCCTGGCTTACAGGAGGAACAGTGGGAGGGAGGAACAGTGGCTTCTTGGCATCGTGGCGGTCGACATGGTGTCGGTCATTTGTTAGCAGTCCTCTGGCCGACAGCATGTCGACCGCCAAGAATTTACGACATCAGATCGTCGGGTAGCTAAAGAAGTTTTAAACAGTTGAAACACAATTTTCAGGAGAAATGCGGCATCATGAAGAAGTACTGCATCTTCTGGATCATCTTCCTGGTGATGTTCATCATCGGGTTCCTCAAGACGCTGTTCCACATGGACGCCGGCCACGTCATCGCAATGATCATGTTTTTGGGTAAGCTTAGCAAAAGTTCGTTCTCTAAAGGGCATCTTTACAGGTCCCTAAACAGGTTGGCACCACGTCTGCTCCCTTCAGATGTCCTGGGCGGACGCTTCTATTTAACATCAGGTGGACCGTCCGTCCGTGTGCCTTTCAGTGCTAACAAAACATATTCCCTGTAACAATCAGTTTAAGAAAAACCTATTTCCGATAATGGCACGGAAATTTGACAACCTCTTGGCGCTCGAGCGTAGGCTGCTCGGCTCACAGCATCTGGTAGTTTGATTTCCGCCGGGAGTAAATTTCGGAATTGGCCTTTTTGTAATTTGCCCGGATCGATTTCAATCCGTTGCTCGGTACCAATAGTACAAGCATTGTTTAGTTTTGGACATTACAGTTGATGTGATAGTGCGGCGATAAATAAGTACTTATTCTCTCTCTCTTCCTGGACCATGTATCCCACATGGTGGTGGGGTTAGCCTTCCTAATCTTACCCTTCCACTTCGCTCTATCCTCGACATCGTCTTCGGATACCTGACACTCTTTCATGTCCTTTAGCACTACAGCTTTCCATCTTGTTTTGGGTCTGCCTCTGGGTCTTGGACCGGGAATGGAAAGTTGTAGCGTTAAGTTCCCTATGTATTCAAGCGGCCTCCTTTTCACGTGTCCATACCATCGCAGCCTACCCTCTTGAATCTTGTCGGCGATATCGCGCACGCCCAGGCTTCCTCGCACGTACTCGTTACGGATTTTAATAAGTACTTATTATTTATGAAAAACTTTTAATTTCAGCTGAGAACTTCTACTACATCGTCGTCATCAGGAGCTACTTGATATCTATCAACGAGGATGGGGTACTGTAAATAATTCCTATTGAACACATAAGCCGGGTTAGTAAATTTTTACTAATTTTAAACGTAAAAAACGCATGTAAATTGATGTCTCGGATAATATAGCGTTACAGACTCCACAGCATCCTAGATGGAGAATCGATACGATGAAACTGCCAAATGTCCGATTCACTAGGCGACTGAAGCCACACATAAATATGAAACTTTATCCGACATACATTGGGCAACATATCGAGCGATTAAATGTCTAAGAGCGAGTACACATTAGGCGTTTTGAAGCGCGCGCTTTGCTAACGCGCGTTAAGAACTATGATGTTCAGTTTTGGTATACACACCTCGCCTAATGTGTCCTAGCTCTTACCTATAGTAGGCGACAGGTCGAGATGACATTCCGGTTATGAGCTTTTTGCAGAATAAAATCCGAATCAAAATTACCAGGACCCGCAACGCAACAAAATAATTTAATTTAATAATTTTGTGGGCGATTTTAATTGTTTATCGGGTCCTGCTAATTATGATTCGGATTTTAATCTGCAAAAAGCTCCCCGAATGTCATCTTGTCCTGTCGCGAACTATACCTACATGTCGTTTAGTGAATCGGACTAAAGTAAATTTAGAAAAGTGACAGTTATAGTCCATGTGTGTAGATAGGCGTGACTCAGAATATTTATTAGGTCGATTTATAGATAGAATTATACATATCACGTTCAATATAATACGTGACATTATCAGCTGATTTGCTGCAAAAATGACGTCATTGCAACTGGATACCATATTACTGCATATTGATTGCAAATGTGATGCATGGGATACAAATGAAAATAGCAGTTATGTTCACGCACTATAGCTGCATTTGCAAAAGCAGTCCTTATATCGTGAATTGCAACATTGCAAACTGACTCTGAAATCATATCGCTTTATGGTGCTATTTCGCGGAAAGCGGCAGACAGCAGACGTCAGTCGGTCTCACAAATTGTGGCGATGACATGTGCCACGACGGCAGACGGCATTACAATTTGTATGAGACCGACTGACGTCTGCTGTCTGCCGCGTTCCGCGAAATCGCACCTTTATACCGATATACTGCACAATGATTTCAGAGTGAGTGACAGTTTTACTAAAACTTTGAATTTCTTGGCATGCAAATATATTTTCGTTTTGAAAAGAAAAGAAGGAACAGATAAGGACCAAAAATTAAATATGGAATAAAAGTTTTTGAATATTTTATTAAACATTTGTGTACAATTCCGTACGAAATGTTCTAAACGGAGCCCTATTGTTGTATTTCAAGAACCTAAGACAAACTGTTTTATTCTAGGAGCTTCACATGTTGAGACAAATTGTTTTGTCCAGTGACACGATCACATGACAACTTATTTTCCGGTTGTGATAAGCTTACGCATTTTGAATTAATATCTTTGTCTGTTATAGCGTTGAGGTGTTACGTTGTTCAATCATTTTGTCTTCCATTTCGTAGGTCTATGTGTACAATTATTGTTCGTTGTGAAATAGTACAAATTAACACTGCTACTGTCAATCTCTGCAATTTTGTAATTCGATACAAAGTTACATCGTGTGTCAATCAAAAGTATTTATGTGTTTGCCATCATCTGTCATTAGGTACTCCAATGTTTTAAATAATGCAATCTAAAAGGTACAAGATAGTATTACATGGTTGCAGAGTTTCTCCTAATTGCCACAGAAAATGCAGACAATTTTTTGGCTCGATTTGTCAGAAGCAGCGTAGATAATATGTGGCAGCGTAAATTTTGCGTAATATTTATTAGTTTGTGTTTAATAATAAATTCTAATTTAATTTTATAATTCAGATATTACGGGTTTTACGTGTAACGTTTTTTTATTTGAAATACCTACATAGTATTGGAAAATCGTTCAATATTTATTCTTTAGTATGATAAACGACTTTTATATTGTATTTACTTGCATATTAACGTTTTTGATACTCTCAGAAGATTTTGTGATAGCGTGATCTACGTACATATCTTTTTATAATATAATATACCTACCCTATTATTAATATTGATGAGCTTAACAATTTTCTATTGCATGTAATGTTTGTTTCATACACACTTTGTATTAAAATTGGCATATAAAATTTCCAAAAACAGTGTGAAATATTTTGTAGCTTTCAGCGAATGGTAAGATTTTAGATAAAAAATATCTGGTATTATTACAAAAACATAAACTCGTTTCGGACGCGTGTCTATAATTTTGGTATAAGTCGTGTTTATCTTGTGTTTAACTTTTTGTAATAACACCGATCGCGTTGAAGGAATAAAATTGTGCTGGAATTTGCAAATAAGTTAATTTAATCTAAAATAATGGTTTCACAAACAATTTTGCTGTTTAAGAACGCGAAAGACCATAACTCATGGTTATCAGAAATGATGTTATAGGTTATGGCCCATTCCTAGTAAATTGTATAGTGAAATAGCTGTGATCTTGATATCATGATTTTCATTATAGTAAATAATGGGAACATCGAAAAGACGGTTAATACATTTTACTATCGCACTCTGCATTTTTGTAATTTTTATTATAAACGTCGTGCACGTTATTTTTATCTAAAATTTTATATTTTATTATATTTACTATGTGATATAAATCTACATTTTGAATCATATTTCAATTTTGTATTAACTCGTAATATTTTTATAATGTTTAAATATTTTGCGAAATCCTAATATTTAAAATTAAAAACAGTTTGTTATTTTCTAAGACTGATATATAAATAGAAGAGCTGACAGCGCAGATTTACGTCGGACCGGTAACCAGAAGCTTATTTCCAATATCTGTGTGAATTAGATAAATGGGTGTGTAATTAAACGTGTGTAGGTACCAAAATAAACTAAATAACGACAATAATACGTCCTTCGCTTTAATTAGCTAATAGATTAATGTATCCAGTGTCTGTCTGTACCTGTCCACTGTTACTGGGATGTAAATGGATTGTACCTACTTATTTTAAAAACTCTGCAATTATGTAATTTATTTTAAAACTTGACAATAATGCAAATATTTCTGTGGGATCATTTTTGTCAACTTTAAAATAAGTAATGTTTGCGCTACCGGGGAGTATCTAACCGGTATTTAATTTTATTCTTATAATATGTCAAATTACAGTACTTGTATTTATATGTAAATCCATTTGCTTCCCATACCTACATTTCAGAAATATGAGAATCCCCTCGGTCTTAACTAGCTATAATTTTAATCATTATTACAGATTTGATAACTTTAAAAGGGTTTTCTTATATTTTTTACTAAAAAGTATTTATGAATATTTACCAAAATATTATAACTTCTACTTCCCCTTTACAATGTATTCAAATTATATTATACATAGATATTTGTTAGAAATGTTTTATAATAAATGTATACTGAATAAAGTATGGGCCTATTCATGTTAAAGTTACAATAATGCAGAGATATTTAAGATCTCTGCATACAGCAACGCGTCCATCAGTGTCGTGGGACCACGCGAAACTGAGCTCAGGTTTGCCAATTAGCACAATTTTCATGTGCCACTGACGGAGCACGTACAATCTATCTAATTTTATCTTTGGTCACTGTCGATAAGGAGCCAACTAACCTGAATGGGCCTGTATGTTAAATGTTTGCACGACTATCGTTCAATTACGACGCTTTAAATGTTGTGACAATTATTTACAATGTGAATTGAAAATTAATTTTATAGAGATTTTGATGTTTGTGAATGTTGTACATCGCTTTGTTGAACGCATCGGGTATTTGACATTAAAACAAAGAGTTATAGCAAATTATTGTTTAATTTATATTCTCATAAATGACTTATAAGTACATACATGTAGATATAGTACGTGAGGCAGTTACGGCCGAATACTCGTACGCAACTTAAATTTGAGAGCTGCTTAACTTTGACGCGTCATACAATAAATGACAGTTAACGACGTCTCAAACTGCTAAGTGGGACTTAAATATTTAAGTAGCCTTTGAGTATTCGGCCGTTAATTTTATAATAGTCATGAGACTCTCTATCAGGAGGACGATGGAGTCTTGAACAATTCTGTTAATACATTGCTGTTACAATCTACTGCTAGCTTATTGTAAACATTAAAGGCACGATATTTGGACGTCGTTATAAACGCTATATAGTATATCATCTTACTAAGTATATTAGTATTCCACTCATGAAAGCAAAGTAAGTATATGCTCTTAGTATAAAAAGCTACATTTCATAATCAAATAATATAGTACCTACCTACTAATTTCTCAATATACGTTTCTCATATCGACATCTCGCGTTCTCAACCAACAACGTAATACTCAAACTATACTCAAATATTGTCTCATCATCATTTGAGTACAATCTCTACAATCTCTCGCTCTGCCGTCCCATTTACCATGAACCTTCACATACAGGTTATATAAAAGTAATAAATAGTATACTTTGGTACTCAGATTGGTATCGCGCTGTCCCCATACGTCATCTTCTGGATCCGGTAGAGACTGTTCACCATCGTCAGGTAGTACAGCGAGTACACTGTAACAACGTGTAATATCATTATCATTATAAATTTTACTGGTGGTAAAGCCAAGCTGTAGTCAATGGACTGCAGCTCATATACGGGCTGGCTCGATCGGGGTTGTACCACCCTCTCACTGAAGATCGGCGTAAAGTATTACAGCTGCGTTTCGTACGATGAGTGAGAGCTGGAAGCCCAACTCCTCTACGATTCTTCCCTTCCCTTCGTTCCACTCCCCTTCAGGACGGCAACGGGCGAGCAATGACTTTGGCAAGCATCTATAGGCTACGGTAACTGTTGTACACCAGGCGCGCCGTACGCTTGTTTACCACCCCAGTTCCATAAAACCGGAATCTCTTATCTTTATAGACACATGTACTCATGAAGACACTAAAGGCCGAATACTCGTTCTCAACTTAAATTTGAGAGCTGCTTAACTTTGACGCGCCATCCAAAAAATGACAGATAACGACGTCTCAAACTGCTGTGGGACTTATATATTTTAGTAGTCTTTGAGTATTCGTCCGTAAGCCAGGCCCAGGGGGCTTACCACGAACTCTTATTGCGATTCAATTACAGGAACGTTTTAACGATTCAGCGTCTTTTTGTGCAATGACGTACCTTATTGTCATGACAATAAGAAACGTAATTGCACAAATGGCCGCTGAAACGTTAAAACAAAACTGCTATAAAAGGTGGTGGTAAGGCCCCAGTAATATCGCCAGGCAATTTGACAAGGTATTATGGTTAAGAAATGGATGGATTTGGAATACTGACTCGCGCCAGCTAGCAAGAGGAACACCACAAGGACGATGTTCCCCGGCAGCTGCAGGAACCGGTCCATCCTGAAGAGGCAGGTCACCACTGCCACCAGGAATATGCACAGGATGAACACTGAGTTGAACACCAGCGACAGCTGCAGGTTCGACGGGCGTTTCTGGAAACAGAATGTATCTTTGTTGAATATAATAATAATAATAATATCCTGGGACATCTTTTACACACGGCTACCTGATCCCAAACTAAGCAGAGCTTGTACTATGGAAACCAGATAACTGATATTACTACATATACTACTTTTTTATTTGTAAATACATACTTAATATACATATACACCCAGACTCGGGACATACAGATATGTTCATGCACACAAATGCATGTCCCGGGTAGGAATCGAACCTACGACCTGCAGCGTGAAAGGCGCCTCCGCGCCAACCACGCTAACGGGCCCGTCAAAATCACCGATCATCGTCAATATCACCAGAAAGACTTAGTGAGCAACAAAATCAGTAATTTTGAAGACCTAATAATGTGCTGAACATAGATTAATTTTAGCTTCCGCGAGGGCGCTCCATCTAGATGGAGCATGCACACTAATAAAATGCGGCAACTGATACCACACGAAATTTCGAGTACTTCAGTACATCTGACAGCAACCACTGTATGAAACTGAGGGGCCGCAACGATAATAAGTTGCCGCATTTCTGGAAATGTTTTTTCTAGTAGGGCGGTATCTAGTTAAAGCGCACGCGCGAAACTTTTATAAATCTATGGTCTCTCTCTCTTCCCAGTCGTTACCTCAATACTGAGGATCGTGACGATTATGTACAAAAAACTTCTGGAGAGCAATTTTCCTCCACCGGCTTATGTCACCCGCGACGTGTACCGCTTTGTGCAGTTGGAATTGCGTAAGCTCAGTGAATCTATGGTGCTGAACTCAAAATATTGCCCCAAGTGCATGGTCCCAAAATCAAGTGTACTAAGGCTACCGTTCAATGGACTAGTGGCGATCCCGTCCTGTGGAAGAGGCCGTTTCCGAAATTCGCCTCTGGCGGGAATCGAACCCGCAACCACGCGATGCAGGTTGTCTGCTTATTTATTATTGACACTGGATGATGACACCATTTTTATAAGAAAGAAGAAGAAACGTTTACTGACGATTGCAACAGGTTCTAAGTAGATGAGCATTAGCTACAGCCCCTCTAGCCAAGTGGCTTCATCTACAAGCGTTTCTACAAACCGCTACGCTTCATGTATGGAAATCACATAAGTCACGTGATCTACTTATCGACTTGTAATGTCATTTCCATACATTTAAGCGTAGCGATTTGTAGAAACGCTTGGAGACGAAGCCACTTTGCTAGGGGCGCTGATGTACAATATGTTAAAAAAACCCTGTCCGAGCCGAAACCGGTATTTAGGTTTCCCAATCACATGACCAAATAAAATAAAATAAATTAAATATTCATGATAGTAAACATATTAAAGACAATTTAAGAGGAGGGTTCGAAATTTGGTTGATTTTCTATTCTACTGTTTCTTTAAGTAAGTATGTGGACTAGGAATCTTATATTTAGATGTATGATTTTTGACTATATTATCTTGAGTATCTTTAAATCCAAATCACGATTTGATGAAATTTTCTCGATAAAAAAAAATTATGAAATGAGCTCTAATTATTTACAATTTTCCTTGCTACCACGATGTTTTTACGATTTAGATCACGAAATTATTTCTAAAACATAGCAAATAATGATATCTAAACTACCCTTCAACCATATTTTAATTCATGAAGTAGTTTTTTTTAATTCAAGTAAATGTGGTTTGGCGCTTACGTTGTTTATTTCCGAGCGCGCGCACAATATCGCCATCTCACATTTTAAGTACTTGAACTAACCATGTCTCTCTCTAACTTTGTATTGTCAGTGTCCGCTCGGACTTGTTCGACGTCGGACCTGTGAAGGATTTTTTAAAAAATATTACGAAAAAATATTACGGTCGTGCCACATTACAGGTACAGTACAGTATTTACAGTCCGCCGACGCCTATGATAAATAAATAAATATCCTTGGAAATTCTTTTACACATGACTACCTGATCCCAAACTAAGCAGAGCTTGTACTATGGAAACCAGATAACTGATATTACTACATATACTACTTTTTGTTTGTAAATACAAACTAAATATACACTTAATTACACCTAGACTCGGGACATGTGGACATGTTCATGCACACAAATGCATGTCCTGGGCAGGAATCGAACCTACGACCTGCACTGCAGCGTGATTTTCGTTTGCTTTTCCTTGTCTTGTGTAATTTCTTTTCATCTCTTGTCATTTTGTGTCATCTCTTGTCATTTTGTGTCATCTCTTGTCATTTCATAGTTATTCGTGTCATTTCTGTAAAAACTCCCTATTTCGCTTACTGTTATATACTTGCAGCATGGTCTTGGGCCGACAGTGGGAATACATTGCTTGTCAAAACAATGGAGTCGCTTTATTGCGTTTGTTGTAGGTATGGATGGGCAAGTAATAAATATATCATACATCAATAAATTATCGTAAAAAATAACATTACAGATATGGATAGGAAAATGTTTGTCCGTCCTATTCAATCTATTATATTATAAACGAAAGTAACTCTGTCTGTTACCTTTTCACGGCTAAACCGCTGAACCAATGTTGATGAATTTTGGTATGGAGATAGACTGGGTCTTGGCGGAGAACATAGGCTACTTTTTAGGGTTCCAAAGGGTGCTAACGGGACCCTATTACTAGGCCTACGCTGTCCGTCTGTCTGTCTGTCCGTCTGTCAGCGCGGGCTGTATCTCACGAACCGTAACAGGTAGAGAGTTGAAATTTTCACTGAATGTGTATTTCTGTTGCCGGTGCAGAACAAATACTAAAAATATAATAACATTTAAAAATAAATATCAAGTCTCAAACTTGATATTTTTGATGTGTTTATTCTACGGTGGTACGGAACCCTTTATGTGCGAGTCCGACGCCTTCAGATCTTATGAATGTTTTCTTGAAATAAATATAGTGTATTTTAAGTAATTAACTGGCCAACCCTCAGGTCCTACCTACCATGTTAGGATCTTTTTCGTTCTAGCGGGTGTAAACCGTGATTTAACGAGTTAATGTGATAATTTTTGTATTTAAATTATTCAATTCAATGTATTTGTTTCAGACATAGTCCAATATTGATTATTAAAATTATTATAATTTCACAATAAATATAAAACAATAAATAAAAGTAAAATTAAATAAAAAAAAATAAAAAAAAAAATTTTATTTTTCATGTTTTATCATTAAAATACAATATAATATAACATAAATTAAAATAAAATACAATAAAATAAAAACCTACCCCTAATTAAACAAATACCGTCCGCGTGGGATACTGGCTGCATGTCCTCCCTGTATTCAAGCTGTTCCTGTTGTCAAGCGAATTTTTTGAGCAAGGAAAGAGCCAGCCCTCTTGTCATCTGTGGCGGTAACCAGTCTAAGGGTGATTTTGATAGATAAAAAAATAAAGATAAAAAGATAAACAATAAATAAATGCATGGTTAAATCAATAAAATTAATAAAAACTGAAAATTAAATTAAAAAATAAATTAAATATGGTAAAAATAAATATTATGACACCGCTGATGACTTCATGATCGGCATCGAAGTTAAGTACCAAAGTATTCCTTTGCCTACGAAACATGAAAAAGATACTCATATCCGGCAGTCAGTCACTGACACAGAGTATGTACATTTTTACCCGACTACGGTGGGCGGAGGGTTATGATTTTGACCGATATGTATGTATGTTCATCTGCTCCCGTATAACGTCCAAACTATTTTTATCATAATAATTTGACTAATGAGATATCGTTTGACGCGTCTGGATCGTCCGCTGGTTATAGGCTATTATACGATCGAAATATTGTTATACGTATCTATCAGCATATTGTAGGTATCGTTTGTCTTCTTTTGACTTACTTTGTCTTCAGCAATAAAAACAACATAGGAAGACGCCGCCTTTGAATATTTTCATCCATTTCATCTATTTTAAAAGGTGCACTGGGACATATTATTTTAATTGTACGAATTAAACAATATTGTTCCTTCAAAAAATAACTATACTATAGTCTACTCCATAGCTGTTCTGTCCTAGCTAAGCGAGAGGGATATATCCTTCGGCAGCTCACGCGACGCTAGCCACACCCCGAAACTAAAATTCATTTTTTTCTTGTATCGTCTTAAAATGGCATTTTTTTGGCATTTTTTTTCCTCTCAAAATGTAGCAAATTTTAAAAATATGACAACACCGTTACCGGAAGTAATTATGTTAGATCGTGTGGCGGCACCTCTGACCACAAAGTATGTGAAGACGTCATTTTATGTTTTTTTTTTTTTGTAAACGGTGTATTGTTTTCCGAAAAAATATGGGAGGCCTTTGCCCAGCAGTGGGACACTTACTATGGAAAAAAAAAAAATTTTATTTACTAAATAGAATTTAATCTCGATACCCAACAATACGTTTTCGGGTCGGACAGGGTTTTCTTAACACACTGTATAAAGAGCGTTGTGTGTGTATATCTGATAGCAGACTGACCAGCACAACCCCGAACAGCGCCACCACGTCGCTGATCCCCGAGAGCGTGGAGAACATGACCATGCTCATGGCGATCAGGTTGTCCTCGGGCTCCTGCTCCTTGT
This sequence comes from Drymonia ruficornis, assembly GCA_947859195.1. Lineage (NCBI taxonomy): Eukaryota > Metazoa > Arthropoda > Insecta > Lepidoptera > Notodontidae > Drymonia > Drymonia ruficornis. The sequence goes on from OX401919.1 coordinate 11,972,601, forward strand.
GCCTCGTCAGCCACCACGCTCCCACCGCGATGTTCGCAAGGCACGCCATCTGAGGACCAGTTCAATAGCTTCTTAGGCCGTGGTTTCCTATTCAATGCCATCGGCCGCTTACAGCGTCACGCGTACGCCGCGTCACAATGCTTACTATAGAAATGTACTGTTGTGGTCTCCTTCACACGCCGCCGTCACTATAGTAATATTGTGACGAGGCGTAAGCGTGACGCTGTAAGCGGCCGATGGCATTTATTAGGAGACCACGGCCTTACTGAAACTAATACGTTGATACTGAAACTAGACCTGAAACTACTGTCCACGGTTACTAATATTATCTTCGTGATTTCTTTATTAGGTATACTTAAACAAAGGTTTTTTTTATTATTTTTTTTATTTTTAATAAAATAAAATTTATTCAGAACAAAACAAAACATTGGAAACATTGCAACAAAATATTGGAACAAAACATTTAATTTAAACCATAGATACGCCATATGTAGTCACAGCTAAGAGAAGAGAGAAACACACAGATGTAAAAAGAGCGCGGGCGAATGAGAGAGAATATAGAATGACTGAGAGAAGTGCCCATAATGCCGCAATAAAAAGGGACGTAGTGAAGCGCGGGGCCTACTCTAGTACGTAGTACATAATTATCTCGATGCAAAGAAACGTTCGTTAAAACGTACTTATACAACTAATTTTATATTCAGTACTGATACACTGAATGCTCAGAGAATCATAATAAGTTTTATGAGATCTAGGTAGGTAGTAGAGTTATGAGCAAAGATTATGAGACACTTACAGAAGACAATAGACAATCATTTAATCATACCTACTGATGTTATAATTAACTATTATTATGTTGAGGAAAGTACTTAGTAATATATAATAATTGATGACTTATATTATTAAATACATTTCCATGGTCCATGGTAAGTACGATAACAATAATAACCATTACAGGGTGTATGGTCTAAAATACATTTAAGGTAGGTACTTATACACATTACAATAGCCGCGTTTACAAGCCTCGAGCAGCCGCGCCCGAGTAATCAGATAAATGACGTTAAGTACGGTACGCGGTCAGACGTCAAAACTGATTGCTGAACGTACCTGCTCGGCATGACATGCATAACATGACTTAATTGGGTTGTCATTAAAATAACTTTTACATAATACCTTGACGCGCGCTGATGAACATAACGTACATATTTTCATGTTCATCAGCGACTTATATCTTGTGTAACGTATGTAGGTATACAACAATCTGTATTTATTTCTTCCTAACGTACATACCAGCATTATTTTATCTATTGGTAGCCGACGCTGATTGTATGTACACACAACATTTTAATTAATGATGGCTAATAAATCGATAATGATACGATAAACATTTTTAATTTAGAAATTAATTTTTATTTATTTATATTTCCATTTGTAACCTGGAGGTGCACAGTACAAAACCTATTATCCGAACGAGTGTCGCGGGCACCTACGCATGTGCACAAAAAAATCCTAATAGATGTGTCCATATGGCGCGCATGCCTCACCCGAGCACTCATATTATGACATTACATCTATGCGTTCGTGATGAAGACGCCGCCATTGGCGGCGTCTTCATCAGGCGCATGCCTCGCGCGAGCACTCACTTTTGACGTCGGAACGCATAGACGTAATGTCATAATATGAGTGCTCGGGTGAGGCATGCGCGCCATATGGACACATCTATTGAATTGTTTTTTGGGACATTCCACGGGTTATGATCTGTCAGCTATAAGAGAACATGTTAATTGGTGACAAAGATCAAGAATTGTTACGTGAGATGGAGTCGGTAGTGTTAGTGACCAATGTGTCAACTGTGGTGTGCGCGGCGTGCCTGGCTTTGGTGCTGGTGGAGTGGGGGCTCGCGCCGCGCTGGCGCACGCTGCACAACTTCGTCAGCCTCAACCAAATCGCCATTGCAACTCTGGTCCAATGTATTCATTACTTACGTGTATATAATTGGTTCTACGAGATGTCTTGGGTACACTACATATTTCAACGTTATATGAAAATAATATTTGAAATATATCTAATCTCGCGGCTCTCGATGTCATGCTGGTCGCTCTTCGCTACGGCATATGCATACATCAAGCTCGTGCTGCTGCACAGACACAGGATAAGCGGCGAGAAGACCATAGTCTTCTTCGTGACGTACGGACTGGTGGCTCTGATCAAAGCGGTGTTATACTTTGGCACCATTGTGATGTGTAATTTTGAATGCAGAAACTATCTTAAAATTATGTATATTTTACAATTAAGTGTCTCCAGTATGAGGGCTGCGCTAGTTCTAATGTTATTTATAAAAATTGGTATGTCTGTGATGTCGTGCTGCGCCGCCACAGTGTCGCGCAGGAACATGAAACACGTGGCAGCGCTGCTCGGCGTGGCGGTCATGTGCGATGCGTTCGACTTAGTACACGCAATTATGTTTTTTAAAAACTAAATAGTACATGACCAATTATATGACGAAAATATCGAGGATGTGTTGCTGTTGTTACGAGTGCTCCCGCAAACTGTGTTCGTATTGTCCAAGAAAACATCGAGAGATCTTTTTAGTATATATTTTAGGAGAACGAGGAATCGAATCGCAAATGATATTCAACTTCGTAATTTGTTTTAATACTCATTTAATTTGAAATTTTGTTAACTAACTAAATAAACTAAATGTTTCGGAAACGGCCTCTTCGTAATTTACCCTGTTCTGGGTGTCACTGGGATCGCCCCCAGTCCATTGTATGGTACCCATAGTAATTTGCTTAGTTTGGTATCATACAATTGGATGTACTTAGATTGTGCAATTGATGTGTAAGTATTAGAAAAAATATACTGTTGAAAAGCGACCTATTATTATAATTTCAAGATATGGCAGTCCTATTTATTGTCTGGTATGAGGTCACCGATGACGTCATGGGGTGTAGCCATGTAGGGAAGACAAAAACAAAATGCTAACACCCCTAGGGGTGGGCCGACGAATATAAATCGCTTACTTAGACGTTACTTATATTTCATCGATTTCGGAGCAACTGGAACTTAGAGTAAGTATAGTACGTTTTTTTATATTTGTCCTATTTGGTAAGCAAAGATGGCGCCCAGCGGGGCGATTGCGTAATTTTTTGTCAATGTTTTATTGGTTTCGTATATAATTGACACAGGATGAACGAAACCAATTGAAACATTGACAAAAAAGTTACGCAATCACCCCGCTGGACGCCATCTTTGCTTACCAAATAGGACAAGTATAAAAAACGTACTATAGATCTACCACAGGTTTTACGCGTGTTTTACACTCGCGAGTCGTTGTCGCCTGCGTAGAAAACATGCATATCGACACTCGGAAACGTAACATTTTGCGATACATGATTTAAGGGTAGATACAAAGCAAAGACTCTACTTATTTGCATGCATTTAAGTGTATAATCTTCTTCTACCTATCGTATGGTTAGTGGCCATCCTGGTGTCAGAGTTGTTCAAGCCGCCCGAAGGCCTCTGACAAACTTAACGACTGCTATCTAGATGACAACAACTTTTACGTGCCCTCCGAAGCACGGAGAAGCTCAGTTCAAATGCCACTAAATGGGCACCCGTCTCTGACTGACCTTGCCAACCGTAACTCCGATCCGAAGCGTATAATAGTTTGTAGACAAATTCATTTGTGTAGGCCTCCAGTACTTACAGTGGACAGCACGCAGAGGGCGAAGCACCCTGTCTCCAGGGACAGGCACCCGCAGCACCTCCTTAGCAGCGGCAGGGGCATCTCGTCCCTGCAATATGTAAACCATAGATTTATAAAAGTTTCGCGCGCGCTTTCGCGGATAACATAATTAATCTATGGTTATAATCAATCTTCAAGATTTCTCAGGTACTACTCCACCAAGCCAACTAGGAACCTGTCAAATGTGACGTCACCCGCACAAAAAGGCGGTGGCGGTGACGGGAGGTGTGGCGGGCGGAAAGACGCAGGCGGTGGGGGGTCGGGGAAGCCGCATTCCATCCGAGTTTCTAATTGGCTTGGTGGAGAAGCAATCAATCTTCAAGATTTCTTGGTTACTATCTACTTATTTACCTATTCTTTACTATCAGCAGTTTCTTTGTGCGTTCAAGAATATTCTAAATAGTGTTTTTGTTCGCTAACTACCTACCATGTACTAATGACTTCCTTAAACCTAACGGTTACATAGTTTAGTAAATTGCTCACTTTTGTTCAAGAATATTATGTCTGTGTTATGTTGATAGTGTTGCTACAATGTTAATAACGTGTTTACAATGTTATTTTTGTTTAATAAATTAAATATTCTCTGGTACTCGGCAATTTCCAACATCTGAGTGTTTCGCTTGCAATCTGCTTTAGCGGAGCGCGGCGCGCTGGCGCGATTTGAGCGAGCGTATCAAGCAAGCTAGCATGATTATAATCAAGTATCGCTCGCTTTCGTTAGTGCAGTCATAATATGAATAAGTACCTATGTGATGGTTTGGTTATGGTTGTGGCCAGTTTCTGTATATTTTATGGAGCGTCGTAACTGTAAGCATTTTATTAATTATTATTTTATTTTATTAAAATAAGTAAATGGCGATTTAAAAAATAAAATAAAATTAAAACAATGTAAAAAAAGAAAAACCCGCTGAGTTTCTTGCCGGATCTTCTCAGTCGAGGTCGCGTTTCCGATCCGGCAGTAGAATTTAAGAAAAAATGTAAAATGACAATTTGTAAGTGCCCCCGTAGGCCTAAACAAAATAAACGTTTAGAATTTTGAATTTTTCTGAATTTTGAAGCATTCTTTATGCCTGTTTTAAATCATTATTTCGCATAGCAAAGGTATAGTAGGTTAAGTTAGTTAAGGTCGTAAGTGGTAATTACCAATGTTAATTAAACTCGAGTATATTATAATCAGTGGTTACTTATTTTTTCTCTCAACATTCAGTGGCTTTAGCGTAAATAAACAAATATAACGTGACTGTAAGAAGGTCAGACATTTTATTGGTACAGTTTGCGGCAGGAATCTATTTACGGCGCCGCGTGGGACTCGCCACGGAACACCCAGTGACTAACAAATATTCATATTGCGGACGTTTGATGTCATATTATATCCGAAACGGTACCGAACAATGGACCTTCCAGTGTAATTAACGTTCTATATTGAGAATATTGCGAGGAGACATTTTTCATTACTTGTTCATTATTAAATTCTTTTTCTGTTAACGGTTTCATCAAGGGCCTGTTTCGGCATCGTCAGATAACTTTTATCCACCAAATAAATATGGTGCTTTGACGGTTTTGTGTACCCTTCAGTTATTGTTGCATGATTTCATTAAGGACGTTCTGCTGTCGAAAATTTGGAGACCAACTGGAATCTGTGCAGCTGTAGGACTCCATTTTGGTTTTCCAAAGTTGATGGTCACATGGGATGTGGATGGGTCTCAGCGCCCCTCGCTACACCCTTAGAGCCGGGCCCCACCTACGCTGCGCTGCGTCGTCATAACGGATCAAAGTGTCAGCGGGCGAGAGACGAAGCGGGGGAGGGTGATGTGCCAGTACAAAATCTTGGCGACGACGCAGCGCAGCGCAGCGCTTTGGTGGGGCCCGGCTCTTACCCAATTTATTTTATGTTTTGTTATGCGAAATACCTATTAACTTGTGTGAGCCATATTTTAAAGAACGTGGACGAAGAAGTCCTTTCGACAATGCAATGGGAGCATTAGTACCTCCACCTGTGATATATGCGGTTCCCCTCAAGGTATATTATGATGAGTTAGGTATTATATAGAAAATACAAAGGAATTGGTAAGTACCATGGTAATTAGTTACTTAAAGGTATTTCGAGGTTTCTGTCGCGTATTTTTCTAACCGCACTGTCATTTATCACATTTATGCATGTCATTATTACCGCATTGGTGGCTAGGTACTGTCAGCGAAAACAATAGGTAGGTACTTGTTTACCTTTATTCAAATTACAAGACATAATTTTTGTACTTATTTTTAAATGTTGATTGATGATAACTTTATTTTTTAAACGTGACAATTAAAATTGCTTTTAATACGACAGGTACATGCAGACTCGTATTGTTAATTGACCGTTTTGTTTATTAAAATTAATGCGATGTTAGTTTGAGTATGTTTAATTGAGTAGGTACTACACATGAGTTAAAGTATGAACTTAGGTAAGAATCCACTTAAATAAGTAGGTACGTAACGAAATCTAACGGTAAACGTTGAATGGGTCAGTTATATTTACATGATGATACCTACTTCATACATTTTTATCTGAAACATAAAACTGAAAGTACTGAAACAGCTTCAGATTGACCCACTTACCGTTTCATTTAATATGAAGATTCATGTAACTACAGATAAAAATAACTCGAACAAGAAAAGTCACAAGAGAATCTGGAAAAATGAAACTATTTTCTACAAAAACATCGTCACATCACTACACGTCCACTATTTTGGGGGAAATAAATTTCCTGCGTATTTTGGATCAGTGTTTACTTGAGAAATTTGAATAAAAAAACTATAAAATGTACAGTCAAAAACTATAAAAATAAACAAAATATCCTTCAATTTACCTAAAAATGTATTTATATTCTACCATTCGTTCGTTCATTCGCTCACTGATCTATTTACATACACTTTAATTATAAGAAATTGCAACGAATGACGTCGTCGTTCGTGTTTTGAAGACGACTGTACCCGCACGATTACTTTAAATCGTTTATTAAAACCACGCTTTAAACTGAATCATCATCAACCTTGAGTTAATATAAAAAAACAATAATTATTTTTCATCTTTGTCTTGAACGAACACGATAATTTACGCAATTAAATCGACGCCATGACACCTTTTGATTCCAATCCGAACTTTGCCCGCTCAATTTGAAAATAGAATCGAGTTTTTTTTCGCGGACGACGAGCGCGCCGCGGGAGGCGACCGTAGAGCGACTAGCGTAGCGTTGTAGCCTGTAGCGCTTCCTACATCCGTGCGATAATGTACGGCCGTGGCCTTGCGCTGCCGCCAGCCGGCCAGACGTCGCTTGAAGCGCTTTATTTATTAATTTAATTGCACACTTGATTGCATCCGATTCGTCAATGGGCTAAATTCATAGTGACATTAGTGACATGGTTATTCCGAACCACTGCCCATGTCCGTTATAGGTTAGGTAACAATCAGAAGTTGGATTGTCCGTATCAAAGAGATTGCATCAATAGAAATGACACGGTAATAATAATACCGTGCTTGAGCGAGACATGCTTACACTTTCTGCGTATCGCCCTAAGTTTGTTGGGCTCAAACTTTTGGTAGGTCTTTGGTCCAGTATGAGCCAAACAAAGCATCACCCAACCAAATTAAGAAGTAGTATACGTCAGATCACGTTCCATAGACATTAGGGTTAAGCGTAATTTAGCAGGATTATACATCTTTTGTCCCTTACGGGTGTACGAGCTTGTCAAATCTACAGGTACATTCTTTATCTAAGGTCCGTATAGAATGGATTTGGTGGTAGAGTTAAGCTGTAGCCAATTGGCTGCAGCTCATATACGAGCTGGCTCGAACGGTGTAGTACTACCCTCTCACAGAAAATCGGCGTGAAGCACCTATTACAGCTGCGTTTCATAGTGAGTGAGAGACCCGAAACCGCCCTAACCCCCCCTCCGTCCCACTCCCCTTCAGGTCGGCAAACTGCGAGCAATGCCTTTAGTATTGCGAACATCAGGCGGGCCGTACGCTTGTTTGCCACCTGTCCTATAAAAAAAGAATGGCTATAGGTCATTGATGTATTATTTTAGTAGATGTAGTACCTCCCAACATTGCAATCACAAGAAGCCTCAGTAATATAGCCCCACATTGTACTCCAACCAATCCCATCAGTATTCCATCTATGTCCAGAACTGCGTAATTGAATCGATCTGTGCATTAGTATGCAGCCGACTTCAACTGGACCTAAACCGAATGTAATTAAGAATCTTTGGTAGAGAAAGAAAAAGTAGGTACCTACTGTATAAGAGCATCTGTTTCTAGCTTTCTTGTCACTGGACATACCCATAAATGTATATAAAATTATGATGGACTTACACTGGCATTACAAATCAATTTTATTAGGTACTAGAAATTCTTTGTAAACCATTGTAAACTGACTATAAATCTTTATAAATTTAGCGGTTTAGGGCCTCCGCAGACTGGCTACTTTTAGCATCGGCGACCGGCGATTTTGTGACGTATCGATGTTGCGTCGCGTTTCTTCGAGCGCGAACGAGCGAGACGCAGCATCAAAATCGCCGATCGCCGATGCTTAAAGTAGCTAGTCTGCTGAGGCCCTTATCTATGTATGTTTTTGATTTCATTATATGTATTTTTTAAGTCCGCAAGCATAACAAATGACAATCGCGACCGCTGCCAGCTTTGACGGGCTATACGAGTTGGTAAATGGACGATTGTCTATATCTACGACTTCCTTACAAGATAGGTTATAATAGTCCATATAAGGACCTGCGTTATAATAGCCCCTTTAGGTCGGGCAGGAAAAAGGCTTTGAAAGACGTTTGAAGGAGAAAAAGCCTTAAAAACACTTACTAGTAAGTGGATTTTATTTTATTTTGGCATTATTTATAAAAACTATTTAGAGACCAATTATTTTATATGTTACAGGTACTTAATACGAATGCGACAATGTAGGTATAATAGCGGCACAATACGATGGCCTTTGACATGTGAGGGTGGGGAGAGGATGAACCTTATTATAACAGAATAAGATTCATTTTCGCAATCATTTTTTGACATTCTTAAATTTTAAAACGTCATTCTTATCCCGTTTTAATAAGGTTCATTTTCTCCTCCCCCTCATGTCAACGGCCATCGTAGCGTGCCGCTTCTGTAGTTATCCCAATAACATAGGTAACATACATAGACCAATTACAAAGGGGACTGGCCCTAAGCAACTCGGCCGAGTGGTCGGCCTAGTACTAACATCGACATAAAACGAAGCGAGTAGTTCAACTATTTACCAGTAGATAGAACAATGAAAATGAAAAAACAATGACCACGTTTTTTTTTCATACATATATCTAATAAGGGCACCTTTTTCTTTGGTCTTTACTCTGTGGTAACATAACGTAAATAATGTTAACCATTATAATTCGCCCAACAAACAGGAAAAAAGTCCAGTTTGTTGGCAACCAGCTCATCCATTGCGAAACCACTGATGTCTTATATTATCTTCGTGAACACCGCAAATTATATTCCTTATAATTTTATTGTGAAAAGTCGTGAATTAGTAGTTAGTAGTTTTTATTATTTAATTACACTAACAATTAACTTAACTTTAGACACAAATAAGTATGAAAATATTGAAAGAAAGAAAGTAACAACACCAACAAAATAATCAATTAATATATATATATATATAGATGAAATGAATATATAGGTATGTTATAAAATTTGATAACGCTATGGCAAAGTAAATTTTAAAATGGCGAGTAACACCCATTGATTTCGTTTAACCTCTTTGCCTCAATGTAACACACACATTGTCTAACATTATATTTTGATTTGTAACAGAATGAAACTTGTGACACCACTCAAGAAATGCAGACTTAGCCAGCATCATGAAAATCACAGTTATGGCCACAACTTGAAATGAATTTATAACACTAAACATGTGCGAGAGCAATTCATTGTCTTCCATAAAAAATGTTAGTAGATCGTTCACAAAAACCTGCACACTGCATATGCACACTAATATAAACGCTATAACTACACTTTTTATGATATCAACAATATGTCTATTGTCGTTATTACGTTTAATGACAACGTAAAATATTCTACAATAAAACAAAGCATTGATTGTTAAAACTATGAATCTTGAAAAACCATAAATTTGGTAGAATTTATCAAATATATTTTTACCGAGATGAAGGCAGATGGGACAAAGGAGTCCCACCAGTATCGTCAGAGTCCAAATCAGTATAGATACTAGTAAAAAGTTCCAATCTTGTGGCGTAAATACCACCACTACTTTATCATACAGATTCTTCGTGAAAACAAACATCCAGGATATGAGGGCAGCATCAGTTTGAAAGTAGATTAGAAATAATATATCTATGCACATGAAATCCACGTTCAAGAGCAGGTATTCAAAGGCGGTGTTCAGAAACCTCGCCAGCGTCAGCTGCGTGAGTATCTTCTGATCCAACTTCCTGATCTTCGGCAGGAGAATGTACATCACCAGTTGTATAGCTAAGCACATCGCGGATAGAGTGATTCCACTAATCCACACTATCCGGAGTGCCTTCGGAACAAGTTCAACTCTTGCCATCGCGAAAGGTCTCTTTCTATCGGCATTAGGTTGATTACTGCTTATTTTCTGTTAAAATTAATTACTACCGTAATATCCTTATAACCCCCCTTGTACTGAGGGGGGGCTCTTATCTAGAAGTGAGACCGATAATTATAATATTGTTTTCCCTCTAAACCTTGTCGCTAAGGGTCTATGCAGACGAGCTGCAAGCGGACTCCAAAATTGCTGTTTAGAATTGTTGTTTGTTTGAACTGCAAGCGGACTGTACATCGACTGCAAGTGGACTGCATATCGACTGCAAGACTGCACACCGACTCCAAGCGAATTTCACACCGGGTATATCTATGGTACAAGCGTCGCTTAGTTTGGGACCATACGGTTGGTAATAAGAAGTTGCTGAACATACAGTAAGTATATTAACATCACAGGAGATTGATGAGATTTTACTTCATTCATATATTATACTAGCTTTTGCCCGCGACTTCGTCCGCGTAGACTTCAAAATAAAAAAAAAACCGGGCAAGTGACTTAAGACTTTTTAGTACTATTTAGTGCGCCAGGGTTTTTTAAGTCAGTATTTGCTTTTTTATAAAAATAATTTTATTTCACGATTTTTATTGGAGCCATACAAACTTTATCTCGGTACCTAATTCGGTGAATGCGTGTTTTGGTAGGTAGGTATATAGAGCCAAAATCCCAAATCCCCCTCCCCTTCTCCACCCTTTTCCTCCCCTCTCTTCCTTCTGCTCCCTCCCCCTCCATTTCCCTTTCCCTTTCCCCTCCCCCTTCCACTTCCCCCTACCTTACTTCTTCCCCTTCCTCCCTCACCTACCCTATGCATACTAAGTTTCAAGTCAATCGGGTACAAACATTTTTCTGCCGTACTTTTCTACCTTTAGTTTCCCCCTTTTGGGTGTTGATTTCCGAAATGATTTTTTATGGGATCAAACTGAAGTAGTACCTACCATATTCAGCTCGGCTTATACCCCAATTATTTAAAATGAATAATCATAACCAATCTCGAGATATGGATGACTAAACATTCGCAGACCCCGCTCTCCCCTTTTCCTTCAAAATATTAAAAACGCTGAAACCCCAGTCTGATTATTTAAAATGAACAATCATAACCAATTTCGAGATATGGATGACTAAACATTCGCTGACCCCGCTCTCCCCTTTTCCTTCAAAATATTAAAAACGCTGAAACCCCAGTCTGATTATTTAAAATGAACAATCATAACCAATTTCGAGATATGGATGACTAAACATTCGCTGACCCCGCTCTCCCCTTTTCCTTCAAAATATTAAAAACGCTGAAACCCCAGTCTGATTATTTAAAATGAACAATCATAACCAATTTCGAGATATGGATGACTAAACATTCGCTGACCCCGCTCTCCCCTTTTCCTTCAAAATATTAAAAACGCTGAAACCCCAGTCTGATTATTTAAAATGGACAATCATAACCAATTTCGAGATATGGATGACTAAACATTCGCTGACCCCGCTCTCCCCTTTTCCTTCAAAATATTAAAAACGCTGAAACCCCAGTCTGATTATTTAAAATGAACAATCATAACCAATCTCGAGATATGGATGACTAAACATTCGCTGACCCCGCTCTCCCCTTTTCCTTCAAAATATTAAAAACGCTGAAACCCCAGTCTGATTATTTAAAATGAACAATCATAACCAATCTCGAGATATGGATGAATAACATTCGCTGACCCCGCTCTCCCCTTTTCCTTCAAAATATTAAAAACGCTGAAACCCCAGTCTGATTATTTAAAATGAACAATCATAACCAATTTCGAGATATGGATGACTAAAAATTCGCTGACCCCGCTCTCCCCTTTTCCTTCAAAATATTAAAAACGCTGAAACCCCAGTCTGATTATTTAAAATGAACAATCATAACCAATCTCGAGATATGGATGACTAAACATTCGCTGACCCCGCTCTCCCCTTTTCCTTCAAAATATTAAAAACGCTGAAACCCCAGTCTGATTATTTAAAATGAACAATCATAACCAATCTCGAGATATGGATGAATAACATTCGCTGACCCCGCACTCCCCTTTTCCTTCAAAATATTAAAAACGCTGAAACCCCAGTCTGATTATTTAAAATGAACAATCATAACCAATTTCGAGATATGGATGACTAAACATTCGCTGACCCCGCTCTCCCCTTTTCCTTCAAAATATTAAAAACGCTGACACCCCAGTCTGATTATTTAAAATGAACAATCATAACCAATTTCGAGATATGGATGACTAAACATTCGCTGACCCCGCTCTCCCCTTTTCCTTCAAAATATTAAAAACGCTGAAACCCCAGTCTGATTATTTAAAATGAACAATCATAACCAATTTTGAGATATGGATGACCAAACATGCGCTGACCCCGCTCTCCCCTTTCTCGTCAAAATGATTAAAAATACGGAAACCCCAGTCTGATCAATTCAAATAAGCAATCATAACCAATATCGAGATATGGATGACTTATTAAAACATCCCTTGACCCCGTTTTCCCCTTTCCCGTCAAAATAACAAAACTCGACCACCCCTATACAAACTTTCACTCCACATTTCACCCCTTAGGGGTTGAATTTCCAAAAACACGAAAGAAATCTAAACGCAAACTTTCATTCCCCTATTTTACCCCCTTAGGGGTTGAATTTTCAAAAACCCTGAAATTACTCTTTTTTATTTTTGAGAAGACACCTAATCACGAATTTAAGTAATTCTAACTTCAAAAATGACGGAACTTCCATACAAACTTTTATCCCCTATTTTACCCCCTTAGGGGTCGAATTTTCAAAAACCCTGAAACCCATATTTTTTTATTTTTCAAAAGACACCTAATCAGCAATTTTCATAATTCTAACTTCAAAAATGACGAACTTCCATACAAACTTTCATCCCTTATTTTACCCCCTTAGGGGTTGAATTTCAAAAAACCCTTTCTTAGTACACCTCTACACATCAAGACAAACCCACCCTCCAAATTTCAAGTCTCTACGATCAGCGGTTTAGGCTGTGCGTTGTCTGTCAGTCAGTCAGTCAGTCAGTCAGTCAGTCAGTCAATCAATCAGGACTTTGATTCTTATATATTTAGATAGATATTCATTTGCAGTAAGATGATGTTATTAATATGGCCTGTTTCCAGTGTGTGCAGCTACCTATTGTTTTCAACTAAATGTAATTAGGTACCATAATTTCGTCACATTAAATATCAATCTAATTATTATGAATATTATATGAATTGCAATGGGTCTTTGCAGTTTAAATATAATATTTATTAAATCATTAGGGAAAAATAAGAAATTATTTTATTTATCAATAAGCTAAATTGAGCACACATTATCTTTCAGCACTATAATAAGTATAATAATATAGATATTAATAAAATAAAAATTCATCCAGTCGTGCATCCGCAGATAAGACATTAGCTTGCAATGTATAGGGCCCATCTGGAAAGAAATACACCTTAAGTAATACAAATACACCATCGCTTTCATGTTCCCCTGAAAGGGTGGGCAAATTTCGTTAATAAATTGATTGGAATATTGGACATATCCCCCCAATGCGAGATAGATTCGAGCTGTCTACCATCCTGGCTGTTCTTTTTAACTGCCAAGGATGATACACTGGCCGACGGTCCACCTGATAGTTAGAGGAAGCCGCCGCCCAGGACATAGATAGATGGATAGATAACTCTTTATTAATCCACCACTAGAAAAACAAACATTTATAAATAATTACACAATTTACACAGAAAGAGGAAAATGGGCGGCCATCTGCAACTTAAGGGGAACAAACGCGGCGCCCACCTTTTAGGGACCCGTAAACATGCTCTTTGAAGAACCCCATGTTGGCCATTCAGTAGGCTGATGGGTATTTATTTTGTAAACAGTCATTTTCCCTTTGGATGATGATGCCACGATGTGATGCATCATTTTTTTTTATTAATAATTTGATGATATAATACATTTTATCATGGACTGCCCCAGACAATGAGGACAAAAACCTTCAAAAACATAGACCACGGCGAACGAGAAGCGTTACAAACATTAATAGGTATTTTATTTTCTTAAATTTGTTATTTAAAACCCTTTCGTCTCCATATGTAACTTCCAGGTGTGTCGTCCTTACCTACGTTAAACCACTTGTTCCTGGGATATCCGGTCTCCTCACGAGACGCGGCGATGGCTTCTCGCAATGCAAACGCTACATTTATTGATAGGCACATCGGGGGTTCGGTGACAGCTGAAATTTAATACAAAACGTTATTCTACTGCTTTTTATGAAGGTCTCACCTTTCGTAAAAATGTAGTCGTTCTGACAGTTATGTCACAAGGAAAAGCTTAACTGGTCTGCGTTCCTCTCTTATTCTACTCCTATTTAAATTGACGGTGTTAATAAGCGCTCTTTAGGAAACCCCAAGGTTATAAACAAAACATTTTTTTTTCTACTGACTACCGTTAAGTAATGGAACCGCTTTAAAAAACCCAAGCTTTAGTTAAAATAAACACTTAACTACATAATTCAGCAGAAAAGCAAACCCTAGGACCGATAAATGGTTCAGAATTAAATACCTTTAGCTCCCAAAGTTCCTATCGGGTTGTATGAATTCCTCCTCAGTTGTATCCTGAAGTCCACTGGTATGTCTTTGGTTAGAGGGACATGGTAGTACCAGGTGCGGTCTGTCAGCAGTTCCCCTGTCTTCTTGTCGTAGATCAGCTCCTCATGCGTCCAATAGCCCACACCCATCATGTAGGCACCTTCAACCTTATCAGGAATGAATTTGGGGATTTAATTACAATGCTTTTTAAAACTGTCTTAAAGCCTGCTGATCGAGCTTTAGGTGTATATTTTGAACATTTCATCACCTAATTTTCTGTAGGGGTAATTTCCATTGCTCACCTACTCATTCTTTTATTGAGTAAGGGCCACCGCAGACTTGCTACTTTTAGCATCGGCGATCGGCGATTTTGATGCTGCGTCTCGCTCGTTCGCGCTCGAAGAAACGCGACGCAGCATCGATACGTCACAAAATCGCCGGTTGCCGATGCTAAAAGTAGCAAGTCTGCGGAGGCCCTAAAAGACTAAACCTTACCTGTCCAATATCAAGTTCAGGATTTAAGCTAGTGCCAACATCTTCAACGATATCGACTCTACGAATCTCATGTTCTCCGGTCAATATATCCAGCTCTACCTCCGCTGCGGCCGCTCCACCAGCTCTATAAGGCAGCTGATCATTATTAGTAACTTGGTAACTAGCCTGAAGATTAATTCCTCTTATAAAAGCCGCTTGAACCAGAACCTCCCACGTAGGATTATTCAGAGCTTCCCTTACAACTGCTAAACGGTCAAGAATTATTTGGCAGCACTTAATGGATCCAAAACAAGCGCTCTGAGAGGTCCTACTGCCTCCTGTGCTGAAGTTATTAGGATTTGAAGCGACATCAACGGGTTTGCACTTAATCTTGTTTATAGGAATATTGAGTGTGTAAGCAACAGCTTGGATCACTTTTGTATTGATGCCTTGTCCTATTTCTATGCCTCCATGCTTGACGATTACAGTGCCGTCTCCGTGGTAAACTGACAGCAAGACATGGTAGTCTACTAAAGTAGAAACTGGGTAGTTCATGAAAGCTACTCGGAGTCCCCGCTTCTTCCATCTGTTTAGTTTATTGAAATTGTTTATCTCTTCTTTCCGTTTGTAGTATTCGCTGTCTTGTAGCAGTGTCTGTATCATCTCCGCTACGTCTGTGTACGTTGGCTCCAGGTTGCTCAGCCGGACCTGCACCGGATCTCTATCTATTTCGTAAGATATCCTCTCCATGACGTACTCTGTCATCGCTGTGGATTCTAAAGTTCCTGTAATAAGTGTGATATCATAGATGTGATAATAGCTTTGTTAAACTGCAGTTGCTAAAGAGTATTTTTCAATAAAGTTTAGATGTATTTCAAGGTACCTGGTGCTCTAGCATAAGTATTGGAAGCTGTGTCAGTGGTGACGGTGAACAACTTGTACTGCCATCTCCTGTTGTCATAGCAGTTCCTGATTCCGCTCAGTATGAGGCCATTCACGGGGTCGCTGACTACGTAGCCGTGGTCTTGATATATGTGGTATTCCATATATTGAATCTCTCCAGAATTGTTTACGCCAACCTGCCGATTAGATAATTCTTCGTTCGTTCAGCCAGTAGTAATATTCTGGGACATTTTTGTACACACGGTTACGGGTTACCTGATCCCAAACTAAGCAGAGCTTGTACTATGGAAACCAGATAACTGATATTACTACATATACTACTTTTTTTATTTGTAAATACATACTTAATATACATATACACCCAGACTCCGGACATACAAACATGCTCATGCACACAAATGCATGTCCCGAGTAGGAATCGAACCTACGACCTGCAGCGTGACTCCGCGCCAACCACGCTAACGGGCCCGTCAAGTATTGTAAATATTCCTTGATATATGCAAGTCACACTCACATTTCTTCCACCTGTATATCTGTATGTTCAATCTCTTACCTCTACAGCTCTATGGCACGGCAATCGCTTGCCGATCACCCTCATGTTGGCTTGGATGCTCAACACGAAACGGCAGGGTCGGTGCATCAGGTGGGTGACGAGGGCGCACGCAGCCGCCACGTGGTTGGCGCGACTTATCTTTATCCCATATGCACCGCCACAACGGGGAACTGTTAAATTTATTCTGGAAAATTTGCATTCCAAATGGTAAACACTGGTACATACGGGCTGGCTCGACCACCATCTCACAGAAGAACGGCGTAAAGTAGCTATTTTACGAGTGAGAGAGCTGGAAACCCGATCCCTCTCCCTTCCCCTCCCTCTGTCCCATTCCCCTTCAGGTCAGCCACGCGCGAGCGATGCCTTTGAATCTTTGCAAGCATCTAAAGGCTAAGGCAACTGCTTAGCATCAGGCGGCCCGTATGCTTGTTTGCCAACTAAGCGCTAACATACATGGACTGCAATTTTGCAGTTTGGTTGCAGTCGACGGCACGCGACTGCACACGGACTGCATTTTTGCAGTCGGAAGTGACAGCTCTATTGCAGTTGGTTGCAGTCGACGGCACGCGACTGCACACGGACTGCATTTTTGAAGTAACGTGTATGGCGGCGCTTAGTTATTAAATAAATAATATTTGTTGTTTGAGTTTGAAGAACTAGAACTTACCTATTTTGTTCTATCTTCAATACTTCAGAAACACCAACATGACAGGAGTCCGTCCATTGAGTAGTAACGTACATATCGATACCATCTTCACTAGGTCTCGAAACACTCGTCAGTGTCTCCATCGTAAAGTAATACTGCCAGAAAATATCATCAGTACCTTTGATGACCCTCTGAACATTAAACCCTCTCTCTCTCGCTGGGAATATGAGGAAAAGGCTTATTCTACTCGGATCTCTCTCTTGCGCATCTTTTATTGTCAGTATTGGCTTCTTTGTATCAACCCTGTAGTTCACTTTGACGAGCAAGGCTGCCTGATTGGCTAATCTTTCTGTTTCAGCCACTATAACGCCTATGGCTTGGTCGTAATACTTAATATTCTTCTCGGCAAATACTTCTTCAGGGACTAGTTGGGAGTTAATTTTTTGGGACAAAAATGAGTTTATTCCTGGTATATCTTTTGCTGAAAAGAAGGCTAATACGCCAGCTATTTTCTGGAACAGACAACAATAATTATACTTGCTGTATATCGCTTTTATAATCTGTACTGCTTAAAGCCGTCTACAAATGTGGCTGTTACACTAGGTATCTCATCAAGCCAAACATTATTGGATATCATCTCTTCTTTGCAGAGTGAAGCTACCCACAGAACACTGCTACTATTACAAAAATTACTACACCAAAAGTTTCTCTATCACTTTTTCTAACATTTCAATTATCTTAACCAATTAATTCAGACACCCATTCAAACAAATATTCGAGTAAAACCACTTACCAAAGCCGGTGTGGGATCAATGCTTTCAATCACTCCAGTACAGATGTCAGAAGTAACGAACGCACAGAACACCTCCTTCGGCTGTCTTGGCATATCATTCACATACTGCGCCTCCCCTGCGCACTGCACCAGCGCATCCAACTTGGGCATCGGTTCTGTAGCTGGCCATATTAGTGGGTTCGTGTCGAAGACATCACTAGCTTTCGATAAGGGTCTTGTCTTTTTAAGATCCGAGCCGCCTGAACGGTATCTAGGTTTTAGAAGTGGCCGGGGAATCAGTTCCAGAAGACCCTTTGAACATATAAAAATATCTATTTGCACTGTGTATATTTTCTCTGCTTTAGCTACTACTAATTAAGGGCCTCCGCAGACTAGCTACTTTTAGCATCGGCGATCGGCGATTTTGTGACGTATCGATGCTGCGTCGCGTATCTTCGAGCGCGAACGAGCGAGACACAGCATCAAAATCGCCGATCGCCGATGCTAAAAGTAGCTAGTCTGCGGAGGCCCTTAGACAACAAATAATCTTACCATATCTTTTAAACTGTAAAATCCAAATGTAATGTAATCCACAAATGACCATGATGATGTTGTTCACAGTTTACTTTCATTAGATGTGTCCATATGGCGCGCATGCCTCACCCGAGCACTCGTATT
Organism: Drymonia ruficornis; assembly: GCA_947859195.1. Classification (NCBI taxonomy): domain Eukaryota; kingdom Metazoa; phylum Arthropoda; class Insecta; order Lepidoptera; family Notodontidae; genus Drymonia; species Drymonia ruficornis. Next base: position 11,991,576 of record OX401919.1, read on the forward strand.
ATGACATTACGTCTATGCGTTCCGACGTCAAAACTGAGTGCTCGCGCGAGGCATGCGCCTGATGAAGACGCCGCCAATGATCAAATTGGTATACTTACTTTATAAAACAATCCGAGAGCAGTCTTTTTTCTGTATTCCGGTTTCATTTCTCCAGCTATTTCCTCAACAACTAGCTCTTCTTCTAAAACCCTAAGAGCTTGTTGCAAGACCTCGTTCGTGAAAATCTTCTTCTTTTCCAGAAACTTTTCAGTTTTGTGTGCATGTACGAAATGTGCTGATAAGCCTGTTATTACTATTCTTGCTGAAGCGATAAGGTCTTTGTTCTGTGCATCGAACTCGTAGAGAAATGCTGCGTTCACTTGCGCATGAGCGTTTTGGTGGCGAGGCATAACCTGAAAATGGTTTCACGGTGTATTCTAACTTGTTAGGTTGGTACCATCCGCTTTGTTACGACCATGAACATACTATTCTTTGGTTACCATTCATGACCAAAGATGAAAAACCCAATTGTCATCAATGGTGACAATAAAAAATTCCCATAAGGGTACGATGCGTTTATTAGAAATTCTTACCACAAAACTTTAGTCACTGTTTAGAGGAAAACTATTTAGTGCTAAATAGGGTATGACACACTACGATAACATGTTTTGATTTCTCCGTTATCCTATTTCAATATGAAAAATAAAAAATATAAATATAACGTCACAACTTTTATCCCCATTCGGGGGTAGTCAGAGGCTTGAGTGGCCATACACCACCACATTGGGGAGGTATTAACCAACTCAAAGCCCACGTTTCACCAGATAGTCAGAACCCAACGTGACAGGTGGTGAACCTTGTCGCCGTGTATACAGAAACTGACTAATACCAATTCAATATGCTATAATATGAAATACACCGATAATAGCCATAATTAAGCTTTGTTTAGTTTGTGTTAGTTTGTTGTTTATAGTATCTTCCATGCATTAATAGCATATTATCATGTCTATTCTGGGTATCTTGCTAAATTATTTAATTGGCTACTTACTTTAAATGAAACAAACTGATAGCGATGTGACAGAGGAGGTACTTTAACGTAAGTGATGACTCGTCCCTTCATGTCTAAAGACAAGAACTGATCAGGAGTCACCTCCACTGACGTGTTTTTATGAACTGGAACATACATACAATATATTGGAAATTATTTCACTACAGCTGATATTTATTAGGTACTAATGCGGGAATCATAATAATTCAAATATGTTACCGATAGTTAACGTAGCACAGACTGTCTCCAACAATAGAAATACGTCAGATGAGAACGTTGGTTGACTATGTTTTACCATCAGATTGCCAGCAACAGTTCCAATCTGTAAAAAAGGCAAATATGAATTGTAGGAATTAAAGTAAGTTGCACTTGCCATGAAGTCTGTGAATTTCTTGCTTATTGTATTGCAGATAAATTCAACGCTTCTACGATTTTTGAAAACATAGTACCTAAATCTTATTATGTAAAACATATTATGGCTGAAGAAATGTATGAAACATCACTTAAGAGATCATTTCGATGCTAGTACAGTGAACATGAAGAATCTAGTTTATAACGAGGAATAAAATACTTTAAAGTTAACTCCTTTTTGATTTCAAATACTTACATTTCTAACTGGTATATGAGCTACTAAATCCAGATGCTCATACAATTTCTTCAAATATTCAAATTCTTCACGTTCTTCTGAAATATCTTTGAACAAGTCCATCAGCTCTGTGAGTGTAATGCCAGCACCAAACACTAGATTCTGGTCTAGGTAATGCACTTTTAGGTCTTTTATTGGACTTATATCTATTAGAACTCTTGGAAATATCAGTATTGGTGAAGCACCTGAAAGACAATCGCTTTATTGTTAGTAAATTTTAATACAGAATCTGCTTACCTAAATGTAGAAGGACCTCATCACACAATGATATAAGAAGCTATACCTATAATCGGAATTTTAACGTTTTGAAACAAAATCTACAGATTTTTTTTCTTTTATAGCCAAGGATGGTACACTGGCAGACGGTCCACCTGATAGTAAGTGGAAGCCGCCGCCCAGGACATCTGCAACTTAAGGGGAGCAGATGCGGTGCTGACCTTTTAGGGACCTTAAACATGCTCTTTGAAGAACCCCAAGTTTATTATCAAGTAGTCATTAATTCTCAAAGTTCCTGAATCTATTGCTATTGGTGTAGCTACCAGTAAGACATAATACTTCGAAACATAAATACAACTTCTAATAAGATACAATCTTCTTACCTCTCCCTGTATTCCCGTTTACCAACATGTAAGAATCATAACCTTCTTGATCCAATATATCAAATACTTGATTCAATTCAGTAACCCTGAACCACAAATGACCATCCTTTAATTTAATCTTCTTAAAACCATCAGGATCTGTCTCGCTGTCATCGATAAAGCACCAAGTCTTATCGCAAGTCTTATTGCAGTCTCCTTTACAACGAATGCTTAAGTCTTCTATATCTTCGATCTTAGGGGGAGGCTTTGGGGCGTCTTTTGCGAAGCTTTTGAAGGCGTCTAGTATAGGCCTGGATCCAGTGCATCTGCATGTATTGCTTCCGAAAGAATTCTCTATTTCGTGCTGCGTTAGGTCATAATGTTTCGATTCTAATAAACTGCAATACAAAAATAATGAGTGAGTTACGTCCGCAGTGTGGTTTTTTCCTGCTGGTCTAATCAAAATTTGAATGATACAGATAATTAGTGCTCCATCTCGTGTAAATGTGCCGAAAATTTTAAATTTGTGCCTATAGCCGTTTTGGAGTTATTCACGAATATATGATCTTGCTGGCGTAACGTTACCGCAGCAGTGTGATTTTTTCCTGCTGGTCCAATCAAAATTTGAATGATACAGATAATTAGTGCTCCATGTCGTGTAAATGTGCCGAAAATTTTAAATTTGTGACCCCTAAGGTTTCAGAGTTATTTCAAATCTTGCTGGCGTAACGTTTTGCGAATTCCTGTATCTCAAAAACTGTTTGGCACACAATCATGATTTTTCGTACACACATTAGTGTTAATTTGTGCCCATTTGTGAAAGTTTCATATTTCAATAAATCAGAAAGGTACGGGTGTTATAATATTTTTCCTAAAAAAACTAAAATAGCTCCTAGCTCTTAAACTGGGAAACCTAGAAACCAAATGTTAGTGCTAGCTTGTATTTCTCATTGATCCTAAGCATTTCTATAATGATCATAAGCCTACTCCAAGGGATTTACGATTTATTATGATTTTATTGCTATCTCGCGGTGAAATTATTTAAACCCTAAATACACGAGTTTCTTATGTTCCGATTACTTTTATTAATATACAAAAATTAGTGCCCTACTTCAAATATAAGTGTATGAAATATCAGCTCTGTAAACCTTATAATTATAAAATAATTAATAAAAAACACCATGACAAACTTTCAATGGTTAACCGACCAAATAAAATGAGTTGAAAAATGCGGCCGCCCGATACATAGCGCCTACCATCTTAAATGTATACAATAAATTGGCTGTGTGCTAACAGTTCTGTAGAAAAGTGAATGAGTAATATTTATTTTTATATTTTCTTTGTAATGGTTAAACTCGACTTCCTACCCTTGCCCCCTGTCTAGACCCCTTCGTCCGCTCACTGTTAGTACTGTGCTACTACCATATATTTTTTTTATTATTTCTAATATCAAGATTTTTTTTTTGTTTAATGGTAGTACCTACATAATTTTTATATTTTGATGTTGTGTCAATGAAGTAATGTTTTGTTTGTTTATAATTGTTGAAAATACTAATATTTATAAGTGTTCATTTGTTTTATATTTCGATGATGGTGAATGATTTCGATTTAATGAATGGATATTATTTTTCAAAGTCGTATTGCTGTTTATAAGCGTCGATTTTTAAGCTCTAGAAATATGTAAAAGAAGATACTTTTACTGTTGTTGTGTGTTATTAGTTAAAGCTCATTTAGCTACACGAAACATAAAAGGAATATTAAGGAAGGTACCTACATATTTAAATTCAGCATACCCTGTGATTATACATTTATTTACCTTATTTAATAGTTTGTAAATACACTCCAAAGTATTATGTATGCGTCTGTACTCATTACAACGCTGTCAATTGAAATAGGATGGCTTGAAGTACGGAGCGTTCGCTTGTTTCTATACATTCCAATTCCGTCAGTTAACCACCGAAAGCGCTTCGTGATGGTTATTTATTAATAATATTTTAATTATAAGGTTTACAGAGCTGATATTTCGTACACGTATATTTGAAGTAGGGCACTAATTTTTGTATATTAATAAAAGTAATCGGAACATACGAAACTCGTGTATTTAGGGTTTAAATTATTTCACCGCGAGATAGCAATAAAATCGTAATAAATCGTAAATTCCTTGGAGTAGGCTTACGATCATTATAGAAATGCTTAGGATCCATAAGAAATACAAGCTAGCACTAACCTTTGGTTTCTAGGTTTCCCAGTTTAAGAGCTAGGAGCTATTTTAGTTTTTTTTGGAAGAATATTATAACACCCGAACCTTTCTGATTTATTGAAATATGAAACTGTCACAAATGGGCACAAATTAACACTAATGTGTGTACGAAAAATCATGATTGTGTGCCAAACAGTTTTTGAGATACAGGAATTCGCAAAACGTTACGCCAGCAAGATTTGAAATAACTCTGAAACCTTAGGGGGCACAAATTTAAAAATTTCGGCACATTTACACGACATGGAGCACTAATTATCTGTATCATTCAAATTTTGATTAGACCAGCAGGAAAAAACCACACTGCTGCGGTAACGTTACGCCAGCAAGATCATATATTCGTGAATAACTCCAAAACGGCTATAGGCACAAATTTAAAATTTTCGGCACATTTACACGAGATGGAGCACTAATTATCTGCATCATTCAAATTTTGATTAGACCAGCAGGAAAAAACCACACTGCGGACGTAACTCACTCAAAAATAATGCGAATTAATGTCTATTTGTTCCTTCTTAATGTTGAACCCAAGTAACTTTTCAGTCCCGTTCCCATCGCCTCTATTCTCATCGACTCAGTTGCAGAATATAAGGTTTACTTACGAGTACATACTCATGACAAATCCTGGTGAGCAGTACCCGCACTGGGTGCCATCATACTCGGCCAAGGTCCTCTGCACGGGGTGGTAGCCCTTTACCCTGTTGCCGATCCCTTCGATGGTCGTGACCTCCCAGTCCTGACATGACGTTACTGATACTAAGCACTGGAAACGAACATTTTTTTATTGATTGGATGCTATTGCAAATATAATTTTGAAAAATTCATTCCGCATTTGCGCGCGACAAACGTTTCTTACTCAAAACAATTATAGAGTGGGACCCACCACTCACCCTCGGAATTGTCAACCTCCAATATTATAAACCAAATGAATTGATCGATAATAGAAGAAGCCAACAAGACCTAACTCCCTGTCAGTCGAGAGTATGTCTGTCATGAGTCATGGACCCTAACAATTAGCAATTCTCCGCAGACAAAGCGAATCCTAAATAAATTCGACACGTGTTTCGCCTCTAAACGAGGCATCCTCAGGAAAGCTGGACTGCGACTGGACTCCAGACAGGGAGTTGGATCTTGTTGGCTTCTTCTATTATCGATCAATTCATTTGGTTTATAATATTGGAGGTTGACAATTCCGAGGGTGAGTGGTGGGTCCCTCTCTATAATTATTTAACAATGGATTTCCGCAAAGTGTTGCCTGATTCCATCAATTGTGTCTTACTCAACTCTTCATGAGAAAGAGAGGAAGGAAAACATTAATTAATAATTAAATAATTAATTAATAATTAAATAATTAATTAATTCTTAATTCTGTCTTACATTTAACTGGCTACTTAAATGGCAATAAACATCCAGTACACAACTGAGTTACCACAACAATATACACTTATGTAATAATAAATGTACTTAGGTACGGTCAGCAACGAAAGTCGCTGAACATTCTCAGTTTTTCAAATAGCTTGCACACTTTTGTTTTGCATCAAATCCATAATTTTTCTTTATCGAAACAAAATGTAGACATGTTGCTAATGTTTGGTTTTATAAAGGTTTACCAACGTTTGTAGAATAAAGAGTATAACCGATTTGAAAAATTCAGAATGTTCAGCGACTTTCGTTGCTGACTGTACTTATAAAACAAATATAACGAGGTAAAGTAATAGAAAATAAATGTGAATATATTAAAAGTACTTAGGAAAAACATAAAGTATTGTGTGAAAGACTTTTATTAAACTGAGCCACAGAATAGATAAGGAGTACAGAAGTTGCACTCCTTTGATCTTGAAGAAAGCCGACATTTTAAATTATTATTATTACCTAAACTTGCCGCGCCCGACCGCGCGCAATCTAAATTGTGCCTTGACGCAACGCGTTAGCGTATGTAATTCGCCGTCCCGCTGCCGCACGCTGCTGCACGCTACTTAACCTTCAATCGGTAGGGTTGTCACAATTAATAAAAATAAAATAGTACCAACATTTTTGTATTTAAATGTTAATTAAAACTATATACGCTATAAACTATATACGCCACCAAGCCAGGCCTCAGTCACTCTGTGGTTTCGGTCGAACTAGCTCCGATCGGTTCGCGTACAAAGTCTGTACGCAATTCAATATGGCCGCCGCGCTCCTGGCGTGAACACGCGCTATAAAGTTTCGCGCGCTTTTGGTTGGTCGCTCGCGTTGGAATTATTATTTTAAAATTAAAAATGACGAGCAAGACGAACTGTGGCGTATATGGCTGTCTAAATAGTTATAGAAACTGCAAATTGACTTTTTTTTCTTTGCCAGCTGATTGTGAAAGGTAATTGAAGCTAATTGAAGTTTTATTTTGTTATTTAGATATAAAAAGAAGCTCATAGTTCAGTGCAGTAGACGTTAATTACAAGAGGTAGGATCGAATAGTGGATTTGAAGCGAAAATATGAAATTTGGAACAGTTTTTTACGGTTATACCACGTTATACCTACTAGCATCGATTACGGAATACCTACCTACCTTAATTCCTTTCATAGTTGACGAGATCCATCGTGTTGCCAGTTTTTCTACTTACCTATATTCGTATTAGACACTTACCTAAGTCGATATAAGTAGATACTAGTTGCCGTAGCGTTATATGAGCACTCGGCCACCGGCGGAAAAAGCGAGTGAGAGAACTATAAATTCAAGGTTAACGGTCATAACTCAATGAGCGACTTGCACTTGCTGTTGCTTGATATTCTACTATGCATCCATGCTATGCTATTGCGTATTGTTCCCATGCTATTGCGTGCTGTTATATGCGCTAATTAATTTACTAAAACATATTAATTTCACCACTCCATGTCCATGCTTCCCTTCAGACTACATTTTTAAATTATTTGTTAGATTTCGCATTTATGCTGCCATTAAATTTAATAACCGCTATTTTAAAGACAAAAAAGTGCAACAACTGTAATTTTTTAAAATGTATAGTTTTAATTAACATTTAAATACAAAAATGTTGGTACTATTTTATTTTTATTAATTGTGACAACCCTACCGATTGAAGGTTAAGTAGCGTGCAGCAGCGTGCGGCAGCGGGACGGCGAATTACATACGCTAACGCGTTGCGTCAAGGCACAATTTAGATTGCGCGCGGTCGGGCGCGGCAAGTTTAGGTAATAATAATAATTTAAAATGTCGGCTTTCTTCAAGATCAAAGGAGTGCAACTTCTGTACTCCTTATCTATTCTGTGACCAAGCCAACTAGACACCTGGGTATAAATATCAAATGATAATAAGTCAATGTTTCCGCGGTCCGTTCACAATGTAGTGAGCCTGGGCCAATGCTTGGGCACTCTTGTGGCAGTAGCTCCCACTACGTGGTGGAAGGACCGCGGACTTATTATCATTTGATATTTATGCCCAGGGGGCTTACCACGAGCTCTTGTTGCGATTCAATTACAGGATCGTTTTAACGTTTCAGCTACTTTTTGTGCAATGACGTACCTTATTGTCATGACAATAAGAAACGTCATTAAAACGTTCCTATAATTGAGTCGCGATAAGAGGTCGTGGTAAGCCCCCAGGTGTCTCGTTTGCTTTGTGGAGTATACAGTACTCACCGAGTTAACAGAGAACGTCCTCCGGTGCTGTTTGTCATTGACGGTGATAGCGACGATGCACGCGCCGCAGCCTCCCTCCTTGCACATGTACTTTGTGCCTCGAAGGTTGAGGAAGTTGCGGAGGTAGTCGTTGAGGGACGTGTCGGAGTCCACATCGCTTCCCACTGTGAAGAAGTTTTACTCAAAAATGCTTAAAAATAATAAATAATAATTTAGCCCTTTTAACATCCCACTGCTGGGCTTTCCTTCACCGTAAGCAAGTGATAATCATATTAAAGTTATGATTCACACATAGATTTCGAAAAATCCAGAGGTGTGAGCCAGGGTTTGCACCCATGACCTTAAGCCCGCAAGACGCGTGCTTAACCAATCGGCTACCACTGCTTATAATGTTGTAATTATTATGGTAATCTTCTTCTAGCAAATTCGATGTTGCTGAGCTGCTAAAAAGGCGCCAGCAAAATTGTATGATCAACTAAAATTGTATGGTGTTTTAGCGGCCAGCAATATATTGCGCTGTGGTGGCCTGGATGGAGCTGCGCTACGTTGCGCTACGCTGCGTTCTCGGCCATCAACACCTTGGCTACCAATACACTCATTACAGAGCGTGGCAGTAATGTACTATTAACTAGAGAGTTTAGTTAAAAGGAAAGTACCCACTAGCTATTAGCTACGTCCCCATCAGTGCGCTTTCACGTTCATCTTGCGCTTTCGTCTGACGCATGCATGAAGAACCATAGCGCATGCAATAACGCGTGCGCTATTCTAGCTCAAAAACAGCGCACGCCCGTAGCGCACGCTGATCCGCCACCGGTGGGTTCGCGTGCAACATTCCGTGCGCTTTACACACAAAATGGCGGTAGATAAAGTTAAAACATTTTCGTGTCAATCATTCATAAACATTTTCGTGTCTTCTAAACATCGTTTATCCAGATACTCTTTTATCTTAAGTTTTTTTCCTTGTAGTTCATACTAAATATTCTGCACAAATAGCTACACTCGTTCATCTTGACGACCGACCAGGGCGTACAGGTGTAGACACTAAGCTGCATGCCTCTTAAGGCAGTCAATATTGCAAGCGCTTGACGCGAGATGAATTGAAAGTTGAAGACGCAAGATGAACATGAAAGCGCACTGGTGAAGACATAGCTATTTAATTTCAAACTTACCAGAACATTTCTCGCCGTTCACATAAAACGTGATCCTATCCATGACGAGAACTAAATGAATCTAAAATATTCTAAACGTTGATTATTAAATTGCGTTCTCGGAGTTAATAATTACCAACATGTAGCTGTAGAACGTTTTCTAAATACATCATTTTAATTGGTACTCTTTTAATTATTTCTGAACGTGTTTAATTGATGAGTAGTTATGGCCTGCGGCTCCACTTACAGCGTCGCACATTATATTCCAGGGGGCTTACCACCACCTCTTATAGCAGTTTTGTTTTAACGTTTCAGCGGCCATTTGTGCAATGACGTTTCTTATTGTCATGACAAAAAGTCATGACAAAAAGTCGCTGAAACGTTAAAACGTTCCTATAATTGAATCGCGATAAGAGGTCATGGTAAGCCCCCAGATCTAGATAGATTAGATCCTAATGTAAAGGGGCGAAGCTACTGTCATTATCGGACATACTTTAGGTGACAATACATCCGACTGTGTCAAAAAGATTTCGTCTCATTTTCTCCTATGAAATTAGTTAATTCGGAATCAAAATCCAGGATAAAGGTTTTGTTGATGGAGCTATGGCAGCGGTTAAAAGTCGTGAAATAAATGAAGACAAAGTCAAATTACATATACCTATCAGTTAGTATTAGTTCAATGACTTCATTGACGTCACTTTTGCGCCATCCCACCCTTCCACTGTGGGAGTGATTTCACCTGGATGCCTGGTATCCCGCAAATGTAGGTACGTGTATCGCAAGGATTCCTTCCGCGCACGTGCAAGTTGTGGAATGATCTCCCTCCCGAAGTCTTTCCTTTGCACTACAACATGGGGCTCTTCAAAGGGCATGTTTGAAGGTATCTGAAAGGTCGGCACCGCAAATGCAGTTAAGGGGCCATCCATTAATTTCATGATTTTTAGACCCCCCTCTTGTCACAGCTGGTCACATGTACGAGACGCCCCCCCCTCCCTATGTGACGTCACATATTTTTTATAATTTTCAGATATTTTCAAAATTTCTCGTAAAAAATTTAAATTTAGGTTTTAATAGGTACTTAGATATATTAGATTTTTAAATGTTACGTCACAAAACTTAGGACCCCTCCCACCCCCTTGTCACACAATGTCACATTTCGTCGACTCCCTCCCCCCTTTACGTGTGACGTAAATAATGCATGGCCCCTAAGTTGCAAAAAAAAGAATAGCAATACTTGGAGAATTTAAATTACACTAGACATTCATATTTGTATATGCTGTAAACAAAGGATATGAGCTATTAATGTAGTTACATAATAATTAGGTATATCCGGCGCTGATTACTATTCGCGCTGTGTATTGACTAGTTTAGAACTTCCTCTCACGATTTGTTCTACTTTGAGTCTTGCTAATCAAATACACTACGGATATTAGGTATATTCCAAAGGTATTCAAGCGACTGTAGCCTAGGGGTGAACAGGTTGGGCTAGCAATCACAAGGTCCCAGGTTCGATCCCCGGTGGGGCATGCACCAATGGATGAATTTTCATCTATGTGCATAATATACAGTTCGGTGACGGTGAGGGAAAACATCGTGAGGAAACCTACCTATCCCTCGGGATTAGGTAATAGTCAGTGCCTGTATACACGGCGACAAGGTTCACCACCTGTCACGTTGGGTTCTGACTATCTGGTGAAACGTGGGCTTTGAGTTGGTTAATACCTCCACAATGTGGTGGTGTATGGCCACTCAAGCCTCTGACTACCCCCGAATGGGGATAAAAGTCGTGACGTTATATTTATTTAATTTTTTATTTTATTCCAAAGGTCATTCCTTCTGTAGGTAATGCTCCTTTCACAAAATCTCACAAAGTCAAAAAGTCAAAATCACAAAAAGTCCCAAAACAGTAACAGCGGTTTTTACGTTCTAAGCCTATTGCTCACCACAAAGTTTAGTCAATAGGTCCTGTGCTAAGTATAGCCTTGTGAATTTCCGCCCATAAAAAGGGAGTGGGAGAAAGAACTTATTTACAAACTCAATTGAGTTGAAAATCTGAGATTTCACTCGACTCAAAACTCGCTAAGAAGTCAGTGAAGCTATTGTTCTTGATTTTAGTGCCATCTAGTATTGCCTTATGGAATTAATGTTGGTGTTGTGGCTGCTTGGTATAGTTGGTTGTATACGTATTTATAAGTTATTTACCAGTTCTGTTACTAGATGGCCTCATTAATATTTTTTGTACTACCCCACCAAGCCAATTAGGAACCTGTCGGCGGGGAAGCCGCATTCACCCGAGTGCCTAGTTGGCTTGGGGAGCCGTACTATGAGGTTAAATCGAAAATAAACAAATACGACGTGTGATTATTTTTTTGTTTGAAACTAATATCAACACGTGTCATCTGAAAGCAGTTTTAGTATCAAACCTATGCATTCAAGCCGGAAACCCACCGCGGCGCACGGAGTGGCCTCTCACGTGGGTCAAGCTTCGCTTTGCACGAAAATGTATGTACCCACCGCGGCGCACGGAGAGGCCACGCACACGGCCACCGCTACGTTTTGCAAGAAAATGTATGGATGACGTCATTTCGTCCGTGCGCCGTGGTGGATACGGTGACATACATGTTCGTGCAAAGAGAAGCTTGGCCCACGTGCGTAGCGTGTGCGTGGCCTCTCCGTGCACCGCGGTTGGTTTCCGGGGCTATTCAAAGAGCGCCTGAGAAATGTATTGTAGCAATTATGCTAGAACGCTTCTTATTTTATTAACATGTACCTATTAGTTAGATCTGCCACGAGTTTACGTTCAGGGTCGCTGGAGTCTCCATAATATATTTGTAAGTAAGGTATGCCAATTTACTAGTTCTTCGGTGGTATATTCTACGCATATGCTAGCGACTAGCGGGCGTAAAATTTATGGTAGAGCTATGCACGCTCAGCAGCCTACAAGTACATAAGTACCTATAAGTATTACAGGAGTAAAAGAGTTAACATATGGTATGATAATATTATACTTACCGCCAAGAGTTCTATTATCATAAATGAATTATTAAAACGATGCAAACTATGTTCAGAAAAAAATGTTTTATTCAATAACTTAGACCGAGGTTTGGTTACACTTCAAAAGCGACGCTATTGGTCGCGATAAATGATGCCTAAAAATATAAGGACTATGTGAGCTTATTGATTAAGCACCACGCCTATTATTCCTAAATTACGGGAATAATTATAATGGGAATTTTTTTTTTTATTGCCTAGAAAAGCACACGGACATACAGTCCACTTGATGGTAAGTGGAAACCGCCCGGGTCATCTGCAACTCGACGGGAACTGATGCCGAGCTGACATTACTTGCAACAAGCCCATCGAAACCTTGTTGTCAGGAAACCTGTTGTTTCGAAAAATACTTGTCAAATTCGCCAACTGGCACTGAGTCAGCGTGGTGGGTTCCATCTCGCGTTGAGGAGAGTATGCCCGGTAAGATGGCAATAAGACCAGAATACACTGTATCCAAAATACATTCGGAGAAATGTGGGTGAAACCTACCCCTTCTAGGAAAACATGGTGATGTTTTATGTTATCATTTTGTGGTAATTATAAATTTAATAAATTTGTCGTATCTCGCTCATAGCTTTGAATAGTATCGCTGTAAGCGTACGCTGCCCTTTAAAGGTGTTTAATGGAGCGTTGAGGACATCAGCGGCGCTTTTGCGGCACCTTTTGGAACTTTTGAGTTGTGTGTCAAAACTTTTTAGATTCGGTTAATGTAGGACTTAATGGTTTTTTTTGTTATATTGCGATTTAGTGAAAATAATTATGATAAAAGAAAAATTTTAGTGCTTCATCGATATAGACGTCAAACTTAGGGTCATATAGGGTAATTTTTTTTTTCAACCTGCGTCATACCATTGCTGGGAAAATACTTATTATTTCCACTCTCTGTTTATGACTATAATGGGCCAATCCTTCATGTAGAAGTCATCTCGTCTCCTCCTGGGCCTGCCGCGATGCCGTTCGGCTAGTTGTGGGACCCAATCGGTCATCATTTTAGCCCATTGGGTGTGTGGTTGCGGCAGATATGATCCAGTTCCATTTTAGAGTTTTAAGGTCACATAAATAGATAAAAAAATGCACGATATCCTGTTGTTATGTAGTTTAAGTGTTAAATCAGCTGTACTGATCTTGATGTATTTTAATTTATATACGTACCTATGCTTTAAGATCTTTGGTAGAGGAGAAATAGCAAAGGAAAACGACAAAGTTTTAATTACATATTTTATTTATATATTTTATGTATATTTACAAAGACTCAAAGGCATAATTCGATGTAAAAAAGTGGCAAGGCGTTGTTTTCATATCATTACAATCATGTAATAGACTTTAAGTTTTCCTATTTTAATTCCAGCTATTTACAAATATACAAAAAGAAATATATTCGTATCATTGCCAATTTAGTAACAAAAACAATTCCAAAAACCAAAAGTCTATAGTCATGAGTATTTTTCTTTAAATATGCAAAATAAAACCGGTAAGCATCCGTGGAGTGTTAAGTTTAGTGATGGCCGTAATATCCGCCGGCGCCGCCGTATCCGCCAAGTCCGTGGCCGTATCCGCCGTATCCACCGTATCCGCCGTAACCGCCATGACCGACTTGGCTGCTGTAGCTGAGGGCTGGGGAGCCGTAGTAACCGCCATGGCCATAGCCTGATGGAGGATAATACACCAGATTAGCGAAAACCTCATTACAATAGGTTCCACGTTAATGAGGCTAGACTTGGACGTCAAAGAAACATACAAACACTGCTGCTAGTACAAGCTCTGCTTAGTTTGGGATCAGGTAGCCGTGTCAAAAATGTCCCAGGATATTATTATTATTAAACATGCTACATTTATTTCTTTTCTATTGGGTGGCCAGGGATAGGTACGTATGACCCATTGAGACGGGCTTGGCTGAAAATCAGCGCTGGGGTCTCGGTCCCCTCGAGCACAAGCTGAGCCAGATTCCTTTTGGGCACAGTTCGCATTGACCTCTTTTTATTTTTGTTTCTGTTTTATTTGTTTATGTTCTGTCTGGCGTGTTGTGTCGAATAAATGTTTTTTCTTTCTTTCTATGCTAATTATTGTGCTGGTTTTGAGATGAGTACTTTCGCGGCCTAGTGTGGCTTCCCTGCACGACGTCTGTTTAGTTAGACCTAAGTAGGTACATAGTTCTAGTCTAATCTAGAAATTTTATTTGAGCTTACAATTTTTAGTTTTCCAAAAACACAAACAGATAAGCTAACAATGCCTCATCTCAAGTTAATAATCTATTATCAATATTTCACGCTCGATTCATTTCCCACGCTCGGACACTCACCGCTGCCGTATCCGCCAAGGCCTCCGTAACCGCCGAGGCCGTTGTACCCGTTTCCGCCATATCCGCCATATCCGCCGTATCCGCCGTATCCGCCGTATCCGCCGTGGCTAGTGGTGTAAGCGACCTTGCTTACGGCCACTGGTGCGCCTAAAACAAAAGAAGAAAATAATTTTACTACTGAGAAGTCTGTTGTGCTGAGCATTGGGCACTGTGGGTAGACATTGAGTACATGCGTGAGCCAGAGGGGCTAGCCAAGTGACATGAACGCTAATCGAATAAAATAGAATAGACTTCACAATGTATGGAAATGTCAAACGTCGCTATGTAGATCACGTGACTTATGTAATTTCCATACATGAAGCGTAGCGATTTGAACGAACGCTCGTAGACGTCAGCCACTTGTCTAGCCCTTCAGTTCACTTCAATCACTGCGGTCTTGGGTTCGATTCCCGTCAGAGTAAATTTCGTAAATGGCCTTTTTGTAATTTGCCTTAGTCTGGGTGTCATTGGGATTGGGGATTGCCGATAGACCAATGTACGGTAGGCAGTAGTATCTATGCTACAAGCGTTGTTTAGTTTGGGACCAAACAGTTTGTGTTACTCTGGCGATATTATAGCGCTATGGTATTTATGATTTGTAGGTATCACAAAAGCAAAAAATAAATAATTGTAAATTAAACCAGCAAGGTCGCGGATCAATCAAGTATCTCCATTCAACCTCGTGCAAGGCTATTGTTTGAAATTCATAGACCGTTTACCACAAATTCTATACTGTACCTAATCGACATATTTTGTCACATTGAAACTCAATAACTTAGGAAGGATATAAGGTTTTTGCCGCACGTTTTTGTTCGGCTACAATGCGTAACGAATCGTTTACGGTACGATCAACGTAAAGGTCGATACGACAGTAATTCTTTCAATAAAAACATGCTATCTTTTATAATAGTTTCGTGGTTGACTGATCACTGCCGCGGCTGGCTGTTTTACAGCACATTAACTAAATTTGTAGTATAATATCGATAATTTATATGCGTGAGCCTGAAAATTGATGTAATTTTTTGTAACGTCAATATATTTTAGCGTTCCGTTCGGAAATCGGCGAAACGAACAGGTCTATCCCATCAGTCTAATTTCGGGAATGTTGTCTTTTGTGTTTGAAATGAGGGTCCCACTCATAGACCAAGTACAGATGAGAGGTATATTCATAATTTCGACGATTCGACGGGCCCGTTAGCGTGGTTGGCGTGATGGCGCCTTTCACGCTGCAGGTCGTTGGTTCGATTCCTACCCGGGACATGCATTTGTGTGCATGAACATGTCTGTATGTCCCGAGTCTGGGTGTATATGTATATTAAGTATGTATTTACAAATAAAAAGTAGTATATGTAGTAATATCAATTATCTGGTTTCCATAGTACAAGCTCTGCTTAGTTTGGGATCAGGTAGCCGTGTGTAAAAAATGTCCCAGGATATTATTATTATTATTATATAAAACAAATTATATTCAAAAATCTTGAACCATATTCAAAATTTCCTTACTACGCGTATTTTACGTAGTACCTATTGTTTTAAGTGTGGCTTAAGTAATGTCACAGTGACTAACCGTGGGAACTGCCGAGCCCTTGGCCCACATGCCGTAATGATGGTGTATAATTATGTTACTGACCTGTGATTACTAATGAGGCAACAAGTGATAGCTTGTGTGACGTTTTCATTCCGACGAATTGGGATTTCGTGGGACTTCAACTACTTATCTATCCATTGATGTATTATTATAGCAGGTATGTTACCTTCTAATATAACAACCACTAAACTTGTGCTCAGCGCAACGAAATTCACACATCTGTTATCGCACTTTCATGAAGATTTTTTTTTTAAAGTACTGCGGTGGCAAAAAAACGTACGGCTTGCCTGATGTTAAGCAGTTACCGTAGCCGATAGATGCTTACAATACCAAAGGCATTGCTCGCACATTGCCGACCTGAAGGGGAGTGGGATGGAGGGAGGGGGAGGGGCGGGTGGGCTTTCAGCTCTCTCACTAATCGTACGAAACGCAGCTGTAATAGCTGCTTTACGCCGATCTTCTGTGAGAGGGTGGTACTACCCCGGTCGAGCCAGCCCGTTTATGAGCTGCAGTCCATTGGCTACAGCTTGGCTCTACCACCATTAGATGAGCCGTATTGGCAATTCTTACATGTTTGCAACTTTATTTTTTGCGAACGACTGAACCGTACTATGTCCATTGACTTCGTTTAGTAGAACATACTATTTTGGAAATTCACATGTCTCTCTCTCTTGGTAATGTCTTTGGGGTAAACCCAAAATTCCACAAAAGTTCGTAAACAACATTTATCTTATAGACTCAAGTACTAACATGTAAAATTCCATAGATCCATTGTACAATAAGATAGATACGGAAGCCATAAATAACGACAAACACGCTTTGAAAATGCCTGAAAAGTCCTCAAATACGCATTTAAAATGACTCACTCATTAACGTCTTGTCGTCTTTGGAAGATCACAGACAAATAGACCAACGTCCACAAACAATACTCTCAATAAATTCAAATAACTCGTTCAAGACATTCGAGAACTAATAATGAACTTTTAAGACGATACAAGAAAAAAATGAATTTTAGTTTCGGGGTGTGGCTAGCGTCGCGTGAGCTGCCGAAGGATATATCCCTCTCGCTTAGCTAGGACAGAACAGCTATGGAGTAGACTATAGTATAGTTATTTTTTGAAGGAACAATATTGTTTAATTCGTACAATTAAAATAATATGTCCCAGTGCACCTTTTAAAATAGATGAAATGGATGAAAATATTCAAATATTTTTTTTTCGTTTTATATGGGATTTCTATGTTGTTTTTATTGCTGAAGACAAATTAAGTCAAAAGAAGACAAACGATACCTACAATATGCTGATAGATACGTATAACAATATTTCGATCGTATAATAGCCTATAACCAGCGGACGATCCAGACGCGTCCAACGATATCTCATTAGTCAAATTATTATGATATAAAAATAGTTTGGACGTTATACGGGAGCAGATGAACATACATACATATCGGTCAAAATCATAACCCTCCGCCCACCGTAGTCGGGTAAAAATGTACATACTCTGTGTCAGTGACTGACTGCCGGATAAGAGTATCTTTTTCATGTTTCGTAGGAAAAGGAATACTTTGGTACTTAACTTCGATGCCGATCATGAAGTCATCAGCGGTGTCATAATATTTTTTTTTACCATATTTAATTTATTTTTTTAATTTAATTTTCAGTTTTTATTAATTTTATTGATTTAACCATGCATTTATTTTTTGTTTATCTTTTTATCTTTATTTTTTTATCTATCAAAATCACCCTTAGACTGGTTACCGCCACAGGTGACAAGAGGGCTGGGTCTTTCCTTGCTCAAAAATTCGCTTGACAACAGGAACAGCTTGAATACAGGGAGGACATGCAGCCAGTATCCCACGCGGACGGTATTTGTTTAATTAGGGGTAGGTTTTTATTTTATTGTATTTTATTTTAATTTATGTTATTATTATATTGTATTTTAATGATAAAACATGAAAAATAAAAATAATTTTTTTTTTTTTTTTTAATTTAATTTTACTTTTATTTATTGTTTTATATTTATTGTGAAATTATAATAATTTTAATAATCAATATTGGACTATGTCTGAAACAAATACATTGAATTGAATAATTTAAATACAAAAATTATCACATTAACTCGTTAAATCACGGTTTACACCCGCTAGAACGAAAAAGATCCTAACATGGTAGGTAGGACCTGAGGGTTGGCCAGTTAATTACTTAAAATACACTATATTTATTTCAAGAAAACATTCATAAGATCTGAAGGCGTCGGACTCGCACATAAAGGGTTCCGTACCACCGTAGAATAAACACATCAAAAATATCAAGTTTGAGACTTGATATTTATTTTTAAATGTTATTATATTTTTAGTATTTGTTCTGCACCGGCAACAGAAATACACATTCAGTGAAAATTTCAACTCTCTACCTGTTACGGTTCGTGAGATACAGCCCGCGCTGACAGACGGACAGACAGACAGACGGACAGCGTTGGCCTAGTAATAGGGTCCCGTTAGCACCCTTTGGAACCCTAAAAAGTAGCCTATGTTCTCCGCCAAGACCCAGTCTATCTCCATACCAAAATTCATCAACATTGGTTCAGCGGTTTAGCCGTGAAAAGGTAACAGACAGAGTTACTTTCGTTTATAATATAATAGATTGAATAGGACGGACAAACATTTTCCTATCCATATCTGTAATGTTATTTTTTACGATAATTTATTGATGTATGATATATTTATTACTTGCCCATCCATACCTACAACAAACGCAATAAAGCGACTCCATTGTTTTGACAAGCAATGTATTCCCACTGTCGGCCCAAGACCATGCTGCAAGTATATAACAGTAAGCGAAATAGGGAGTTTTTACAGAAATGACACGAATAACTACGAAATGACAAGAGATGACACAAAATGACAAGAGATGACACAAAATGACAAGAGATGAAAATAAATTACACAAGACAAGGAAAAGCAAACGAAAATCACGCTGCAGTGCAGGTCGTAGGTTCGATTCCTGCCCAGGACATGCATTTGTGTGCATGAACATGTCCGCATGTCCCGAGTCTAGGTGTAATTAAGTGTATATTTAGTTTGTATTTACAAACAAAAAGTAGTATATGTAGTAATATCAGTTATCTGGTTTCCATAGTACAAGCTGTGCTTAGTTTGGGATCAGGTAGTCATGTGTAAAAGAATTTCCAAGGATATTTATTTATTTATCATAGGCGTCGGCAGACTGTAAATACTGTACTGTACCTGTAATGTGGCACGACCGTAATATTTTTTCGTAATATTTTTTAAAAAATCCTTCACAGGTCCGACGTCGAACAAGTCCGGGCGGACACTGACAATACAAAGTTAGAGAGAGACATGGTTAGTTCAAGTACTTAAAATGTGAGATGGCGATATTGTGCGCGCGCTCGGAAATAAACAACGTAAACGCCAAACCACATTTTCTTGAATTAAAAAAAAACTACTTCATGAATTAAAATATGGTTGAAGGGTAGTTTAGATATCATTATTTGCTATGTTTTAGAAATAATTTCGTGATCTAAATCGTAAAAACATCGTGGTAGCAAGGAAAATTGTAAATAATTAGAGCTCATTTCATAATTTTTTTTTATCGAGAAAATTTCATCAAATCGTTATTTGGATTTAAAGATACTCAAGATAATATAATCAAAAATCATACATCTAAATATAAGATTCCTAGTCCACATACTTACTTAAAGAAAAAGTAGAATAGAAAATCAACCAAATTTCGAACCCTCGTCTTAATTGTTAGTGTTGAAGTATGTAATTGCTTGCGTCAGCGTTCGTATCATAATGAGCGCTAAAACGACCTGTCCATTCATTCGATCTATTTCTCTCCTGAAAGCGTTCGGTGCATTTCAGCGCTATTTTATTGCACCTCTCGCATAAGGGTGGTGTCCAAGCGCTATCGAATATTTTTTTTGAAAGAAATTTAAGAATATTGTTTTTTAATTTGCTTGTAAAGTTCAAAGCAGTTTCCTGACGAACCTTGTTCGTAACACTAATGTCGCTGTTTCTCCGACTTGTGAGATCAATCCTTAGATTTATCATCCACTATAGAAATTGTCGTCATATTATAGTCAATCTTTGTGGTTGACGTACTCTGTCTATTTTACGACAATGTACATTCTATGTCTCTCAATTCAGCACTACTATAAGGCAAAAGAAAACATCTATCTTTAAATTCCTTTCTTGTCTTTTTTGCAATAATAAATATTTCTTCGTATAACATAGAATACCACCTATATGTGTGCTCTTTCAGCACTGAAGCGCTTTAAAATTTATAAGACAGTTCACAGTTTAATCGCTTCAAGCTGCAATTGTCTGATTTAGTTTTATGGCTTCGTCATGATGGCCGTAAATGTTGAGATGCATCGGATTTATGGGATTCTATAGAGGAAGAGGTTTAAGAGCAAGGTAACTAGGTAACTATGGTGAAGGTGGTAGAGCCAAGCTGTAGCCAATTGACTGCAGCTCATAAACGGGCTGGCTCGACCGGGGTAGTACCACCCTCTCACAGAAGATCGGCGTAAAGCAGCTATTACAGCTGCGTTTCGTACGATGAGTGAGAGAGCCAATTTTCACGCGGGCGAATCGGCGGCAGTCAATAATAAGGAGGGCTCAGCTTATGTTGGAAATATTACTATAGATATGCAAGCGACCGTGCTATCGCAATTAATATTAGTAAGACAAATTAATTGTATCTAGCTAACTTTAATACCACATTATTTAATGGAGAACCTTGAACTTAAACACTATTAAAAGTTATAATTATAATTATTAGGGTGTACCTATTAGGCTTTACTAATAAATATTGTTGAAATCTATCTACAGGGTTGCTTCCACAAACCTATCAAGGAACTATTAGGAATCAACACAATCAGTGGCCCGATTCACGTCACCAAAACCGTAACGATGTCTCAGCGATATTTTGGTTACGTGAATAGGGCTACTGGAGCAGTGTACACCAACTACACGAGACACGTCCCCGATGTAAGACTAACCAATTTAAACTTGACTCCTCGGGGACTCGGGAAATTAGCTTTGCATTCTCATTGCTGGGTTCCTACAATTATTTTTAATGAGTCTTTAGTATTGAAATCTTATTATTTACTCCAAGATTTTCTAGGACTTATATAAAAAATTGCATTTCTGAAGGAAATAGAAAACTTGTGATTATATTATTAGATAGAGAAATAAATAATATGGACTTCTTATTCTCGACAGTTTTTCTGTTAGTATGAAAGTATGGCTAGCTCTGTTGTTGGAGTTTTAAGGCGGCCTGAAGGCCTCTGACATGGCGATAGCCGGCACCGATAGTACCTATTATTTTTCTTGTCGGTCAGTACAACACTTGATTATACTTAGATTCGTTTCATAATTAAGTAAATCACAAATTCTATTGGTGACAATTATCGTATTCAAAGTTAAAACTTGAGTCATAGGTTTGCTGAACCGTTTTATGTCATATAACGTCACGACTTTTATCCCCATTCGGGGGTAGTCAGAGGCTTGAGTGGCCATACACCACCACATTGTGGAGGTATTAAGTCAAATCAAAGCCCACGTTTCACCTGATAGTCAGAACCCAACGTGGCAGGTGGTGAACCTTGTCGCCGTGTATACAGGAACTGACTATTACCTAATCCCGAGGGATAGGTAGGTTTCCTCACGATGTTTTCCCTCACCTTAAGCGAACTGTAAATAATGCACATAGATGAAAATGCATCCATTGATGCATGTCCCACCGGGGATCGAACCTGGGACCTTCTGATTGCTAGCCCAACGTGTTCGCCCCTAGGCTACAGTCGCTTACAGTTTTATGTCAATCATTCATAAATTACACAATTTTGTATTATTGAAAAAGCAAAAATGACAATTATAGCACTCATATGTATAGGACGAGCTTTGATTATTGCATAGAACGCTAACTTACCGTATCCGCCATATCCTCCGTATCCGCCATAACCGCCATAGCCGCCGCCGTACCCGCCATATCCCAGGCCGCCGCCATAGCCCAGGCCATCGTACCCTGCGCCATACCCGAGGCCAGTGAGGCCACGCTTCTCTGTCTTCTTCTCCTCGTCAGCGGAGACTGCCACGAGGGCCACGGAGAGGATCACCTGTGGGAAAAAACGGCACTTTAAATTTCGGAGATATTTCGACCATATGTCATAATGTTGACCACAATAGATCATAGAAATGTTGTTACGGCACTATTCACAAAAACAAAAAAAAAAAAAAAGTAAATTTAACACATCCCTAAATGTTTATCTATTTCATGAAAATCACTATACCGAAAAGGGTTATACAAATTCTTTACACAAAACACGTGGTCCAAATTAAAACTGAAACATCCATATTCAAAAAAATGTTCGAAATCACGTCCATAATTCATGGAATTACACGCGCTTATTAGCATTACAAAAGGATCGCGAGACTCGATTTACATTTAAAAAAATATGTGTGAAAAAATGTAAAGTGGACGCAACATGCCGTGAACGATACTGGTGTAATTAAATCATTGTGGACTAGTCTTTAGGGCGGGGAATATAATGCTCTTGAGATATGCAATTCTGGTACTATTTTATGTTACAAATTTAATATATTTTGCCACTAAGTAATAGTAGTAAATAGTAAGTACTTAATAGTAGTGAATTAGTAATACTAATTTAAGATCTGTGTCTAGTACCTACGGAAAAAGTGTGGTTGTGAGTTACTATTTGAATAGAACCGTATTAATAATAGTAGTGAATTAGTAATACTAATTTAAGATCTGTGTCTAGTACCTACGGAAAAAGTGTGGTGGTGAGTTACTATTTGAATAGAACCGTATTAATAATAGTAGTTAATTAGTAATACTAATTTAAGATCTGTGTCTAGTACCTACGGAAAAAGTGTGGTGGTGAGTTACTATTTGAATAGAACCGTATAAATAATAGTAGTGAATTAGTAATACTAATTTAAGATCTGTGTCTAGTACCTACGGAAAAAGTGTGGTGTTGAGCTACTATTTGAATAGAACCATAATAGAAATATCGCCAGACTACACCAACTGCATGGTTCCAAACTAAGCTTTTACTATGGGTACCGTACAAAAGGCTGGGGGCGATCCTAGTGATATCCAGGCTTAGTCAAATTACAAAAAGTCCGTTTCCGAAATTTGTCTCTGGCGGGAATCGAACCCACAACAATACGATGCAGTGAGCAGAGCGGCCTACACTCGAACCAATGCTCGAAACAGGTACTATATAAGAAGAATAATAATAATAATAATTAAGCTTTATTTAATTCCATACGAATTCATATGAAATGTTTCATTTTAAATTAAATTCATATACAACATTATTATTAAATTCATATTAAATGTCAGAAATCAGTAAAAAGTAAAATAAAAATATTAAATAATAAAATAGGCACTATAGATGACATAAAAGGCGACAAAAGATGTAGGTGAAGGTGAGAAAACCTTCACCGCTTAAAAAATGGTAGTTGAACCTCATTTTAATTAGAACACAAATATAATGATATTTTAACAAAGCACTGATTATTATCACGGTATCATTAACTTGAATAATCACTACTAGCCACGCCTTTAATTGCAATGAATCTGTGATTATAATCATACTCACATTTTGAATTAATTTAAATGTTTGAAATAATACAAGAGCGCATTCTGGATACAGCTGGAAGCCCAACACCCCCCATTCCCCTCCCTCTGTCCCCTCCTTCAGGTCGGCAACTTGCGAACAATGCCTTTGGTGTCGCAAGCATCTATAGGTTACGGTAATTGCCTAACACCAGGCGGGCCGAACGCTTGTTTGCCAACTCAGTCACTAAATACATTGCTAGAATCGCTAGATATATGAACCCCGCTGTATCTTCAGGATATTGTAATACTTGTCAAAAATGAAAAAGTATGTTTGTAAGTTTGACTGAGCACAACAAAAACGATGAACGGATTAGAATCAATGAAAAAAATAATTACACAATTAACAATAAGTAACTAGAATCCTCCTCGCATTGTGGGGAGGTCCGTCCCAGGAGTGGGCCGTTAAAGGGCTATTTTTTGTATATTTTTTTTTTATATGTTAACCAGCTCTGAATCTATTGGTTTGCAGCATAGAGATTTTAATTAGAAAAGACGTTCTTAGTAGATATCTCTATGAAACAACGCGTGGTCATTTTCCCGGGATACGTGGCTTCTATCTACCGGTAAATAGCTGAACTACTCGCTTCGTTTTATGTCGATGTTAATACTCGGCCGACCACTCGGCCGAGTTGCTTAGACCCAGTCCCCTTAGGAATTGGTCCATGGTCCGCAGTCCTTTCCCTATACTTATCAGTGTCATTGTGGGTCCATGCGACCCGTACGAATATCTAGCAATGTCGCTCGGTCGGCATTGGCCGGGGGTGTAATTTGCGAGTGGTGTTCTACGGAATGCATCATTTCCTGCAGCCGTGAACGGTCGGAGGTAAACGTATTGAGTTAAATTTGATTAATGAGTGTCCTGTCACTTTTTGATGATAGAGACGACGTTAGCAAAAATGTTTGCTCTAGAATTATGCTCTAACATTAAGCTCTACCATTCGATTATATTGAACTCAATTGAAAAGTGTTTGGTTTTTAGGATCGTAGAGTTTATGAAAATTTCGTTTTAACGGAGCAATATTTTTTTTAACTGTTGCCAGCTTATATTTCTCATATTAAAAAAAAAGTGTTGTAAGAAATAATTTATACTTCAGAATAATGAAAAGCTACAATAGGGTATATGAGCCATTTATCGTCCAGCCGCGTCGCGCCGCTATGAGCGGGGTATAATTTGCCAATGGTGAACTAGGGCGGAATGCGCAATTTCCTATCGAGGTGTGGGTCGTAACTTAATGTTCACACGTGCTGGGATTAAGTTGTGGTTTATCGGAAGTGATAGGGTTTACTTGCTTATAATATATTAGGATAAAATTATTATTTAGATTTATAAACTAAGTGCTATTTAAATAATAGCTACTTATGTTAAGTTATAACTAGGCATCTTTGTTAAGTTATAAGTAAGTATTTTAAATGACGATGTCCATCTTTTTAAAATCTAAGTAGGTAGGTAAACTTTTTCGTGGAATATCAGTTATTTAAAAAAAAAAAAGTTGATACTATTCTTGCAATGCTAATTTTGGATAAATACTTAATAATTATTGTATTTATAAGTAATTTGTAAATAATTTTATTTGTTTTTTTTTTACAACACTGTTTTTGATGTTGATTTAAGTTTTTATTTTTGTATCAAAATTGTAAATAACAGGTGTCTTACCAAGAATTTCATGTTGTCTTGTAAATACCACTGCGAACACTGAGTGACTGATGACCGACTCCTGCGCAGCACGCTTATATACCGCCAGCTGAACAGACGCACACCGCGCCGCTTCAGTTATTAACATTTTTTCTATTGCCAAGGATAACACGCGTGTTGGGGATGAAAGAAATTGTGGAATCGATGAATCAACTTGAATGTATAACAAAATTAAAAGCAGTTAGCTTGAATGTATAACAAAATTAAAAGCAAACATTAAGTTTTGACGGGCCCGTTGGCGTGGTTGGCTAAGGGCCACCGCAGACTTGCTACTTTTAGCATCGGCGATCGGTGATTTTGATGCTGCGTCTCGCTCGTTCGCGCTCGAAGAAACGCGACGCAGCATCGATACAGTCGCAAAATCGCCGATCGCCGATGCTAAAAGTAGCAAGTCTGCGGAGGCCCTAAGATTCGGCCTTTCACGCT
This sequence comes from Drymonia ruficornis, assembly GCA_947859195.1. NCBI lineage: Eukaryota > Metazoa > Arthropoda > Insecta > Lepidoptera > Notodontidae > Drymonia > Drymonia ruficornis. Next base: position 12,017,641 of record OX401919.1, read on the forward strand.
GCAAGTCGTAGGTTCGATTCCTACCCGGGATATGCATTTGTGTGCAAGAACATGTCTGTATGTCCCGAGTCTGGGTGTAATTATGTATATTAAGTATGTATTTACAAACAAAATTATATGTAATAATATCAGTTATCTGGTTTCCATAGTACAAGCTTTGCTTAGTTTGGGATCAGGTAGCCGTGTGTAAAAGAATGTCCCAGGATATATTATATATTAGTTTGTTTTGATAGTCATTCTGGGTTGACGATAAGTGGGGCTCCTACCCCTTGGTCTGGGGTGCCTCATTGATTTTTAACGCAGCCTGTTTATTACTAGAATTTAGGGTTCAATACCGAATTAAAATATGCAATGATCAAGATCATGTTGTGTTATTATTATTTTTTTAATTGGGACTAGTCCCGCCTCACTTTCTCACCACTGTTACTCCTGTAAGCCAGGATCGACAATGGTGTCCAACGATGACGCCAAGGTTTGACCTTCGGCGAGTCCCGGGGAAAAGCTAAGTTGTGTGTTGTGTGTTTATGTCGTGTTATTTATTCTAATAATACACAAATATACGTTATTCCATAACAGTTACTGCAAGGCGCTGCAAACGCCCCCAAAACAAAGGAAACAGCATCCAAACCATTGATGTATAATTTTAGCGGATATGGTACCTTATAACATTGCAATTACTCAAGTTGCGCTCAGCGGACTCTACTATAAGTACCGAAATGTAATTATCTCTAAATGCACTCGACATTTGACAGAGAACTTATTAAATACATAAGAAGGCATTATTATTATTATCCAAAAGATGAGCCATATTGGTAAAACCGAGTATTTTCTGCTAGCGACTGAGTCGTACTGTGTCCATGGACTCCTTTGAGTAGGACAAACTATTATGACAGTTACTTGGTTCTCTTCTTCTTGATAATGTATTTGACCCACATCTTTTATATCTCAAAAAATAATCCCCAAACTCTAGTTTTTTAGGACTGAGATGGCAAACACAGTTACCGTAGCCTATAGATGCTTGCAATACCAAAGGCATTGCTCGCACTTTTCCGACCTGAAGGAGAGTGGGAAGGAGGGAGGGGATGGGGGGGTGTAGGATTGGTTCGAATGTGTCGTAACAATTGTGTAATTGCACGTGGTACTAACTATAAGTCCGGACTATCTCCTAATAGCATCGCAGAATGCACTGCAATTAATGAACGTTTTGTTTCTGGTGTGACCATGGTTTATATGGGAAATTGGGACAGCACTGAGAATATTTTTTACGACAGCAAAATGTTTTTTGTAGTTCCTAGTAGTATTTTTACTTAAAGTTTTGTATTTACAGCAAATGTTAAATGCGAGACATTACATAAAACATTTGCTGTAAATACAAAACGTTTAGTAAAAAAAAAAAAAACACTACTGGTAATTACAAAAGCCATTTCGTTGTCGTAAATTTTTTCTCAGTAAGACAGAAAGATAACTGCATACATTGAAGGCAGTAAGTAACATGGTACTAAGTATACATTAAAAATCTGTGTTTTTTTCTCCTCCTGTTTTAAATCAATGTTTTAAACATGTTTTAAACAGTTTTGTTTCTTAATTTTGCTGTTTTTTTGCAACTCTGATCATTAGTGTTATTGCCTTTAGAAATGTGTTACTACGACACACTACCTCCGAAAATATAATACGTATTAATGCAATAAATAAAAAGGAAATGTCCCAAGAAATCAAATCCGTTGGTTAACTTAGCTTGACAAACTATGGTACCTATATGGTACGAATGCAATCTAGAAGAGGTTACTTTAGCTATTAATTCTTGGAGAATTGGTTCAGCTTCTTTAGGTAAACTAAGAAAATGATAATGGCATACCTAAAATAGTGGTCCTAAGTTAAATCACCGGGGGGACCGGGGGGACTGGGGTAGTACCAGCCTCTCACAGAATATCGGCGTAAATCAGCTTTTACAGCTGCGTTTCGTACGATGAGTGATAGTGCCCAAGCCCAACACTCTTCAGGTTGGCAAAGTTCGCTTGATGTTAAGCAGTTACCGTAGCCTATAGATGCTTGCAATACCAAAGTGCAAGCATCTATAGGCTACGGTAACTGCTTAACATCAAGCGAGCCGTACGCATGTTCGCCACCTCAGTCCTATAAAAAAATACACGTTTTCGAAATGCGTCGAAATGTTCCATGAAAATTGTTTCAGTAGTTAAGGTAACTTGAAGGGCCCTACTGCTGAAAACATACAATTTTAATTAATTATTTGCATTTCCTTTAACAGTTCCTGCTTCCGAATGTAAAACGAGGCATTTTACTTGTCCTTGCTTACCCATTGTTTTAATCAATCGAATGGCTAGAGAGGTATCCTATTCAAAATAAACTTTAATGTGGAATTATTACAATTTATTTTTGACGGTGAGGGAAAACATCGTGAGGAAACCTATCTATCCCTCGGGATTAGGTAATAGTCAGTTCCTGTATACAGGGCGACAAGGCTCACCACCTGTCACATTGGGTTCTGACTAGCTGGTGAAACGTGGGCTTTGAGTTAGTTAATACCTCCACAAATGTGGTGGTGTATGGCCACTCAAGTCTCTGACTACCCCCGAATGGGGATAAAAGTCGTTACGTTACATTTACGTTACATTTATTTTTGAACTAGGAGCACTGATAGCCGATTGGTTAGTACGCGTCTTGCGGGCCTAAGGTCCAGGGTTCAAACCCCGGCTAGCTCTAGGTTTATTGAAATGTATGTGCGTATCATCATTTCATATTATGATTATCGCTTGCTTACAGTAACGAAAAATATTGGAAACCTAAAACATGTATGAATGTAAATAAATGTGCATTGAGGGGAGACCTGTGCCCAGGAGTGGGACGTTAAAAGGGTTGATTATTATTTAAGGTCACCGCAGACTTGCTACTTTTTGCATCGGCGATCGGCGATTTAGTCGCTTTAAGCACTGGATCAGTCGCTGCGTCCGACCACAGAGAGTCGCCGAAACGCGATGCAGTTGCAAAATCGCCGATCGCCGATGCAAAAAGTAGCAAATCTGCGGTGGCCTTTATGAATATATTTTCAGATCTCCCAAAAATATTGAGATTTCTTTTCTTTCGACAAATTTAATCGACGAGTAAACGTGTTCGACCATTTTCATCCAAACAACTTTCGATGAAACATAGAGCCCTCTTTTTTGGCTCCTGAATCCCATCATAAGACCCTGGTGGGAGATTGAAAGGCTGAATCATTATCCTAAGTGGTTATGAGTCACTCGTAATCACGGATAATTGAAAATAGGAAGTACGTTCCAATACTCTGCTAACTCTACATTATTTTAAATTACGCTCATATTATTGTGTAAGGTTACACTTGACTGGACTTAGTCACATTTTTATTATACCAAACACGGCTGTAATTACGTAAAGACGTAATAAATTATATTTTTTCACATGTCGTTTGAATTTGTTTAACTGTTTGTCGCTAGACGTAGAAACGATAGTGTAAAATATTGAAATAGATAGCAAGGTCATGCGCAATTATTTTGTATTTGTGTTATACAGGTTCGGAATGCGTTTTTTTTACTAATGTTTGTAATTATTTTCGAAGTAACACCTTACATCTTAGTTTCTTTATCGCCAGACTATTAAGGCGGAAACCCACCGCGGCACACGGAGAGGCCACGCACGTGGGTCAAGTTTCGCTTTGCAAGTAAATGTATGCAATCGTGTCCACCGCGGCGCACGGAGAGGCTACGCACGAAATTACGTCTCACATACATTTTCTTGCAAAGCGAAGCGTGGCCCGTATGCGTGGCCTCTCCGTGCGCCGCGGTGGGTTTCCGCCTTTATGCTATGCAATGGACTATGGGTGATCCCAGTGACAGTATACAAAAGAAGAAATGGACGTATCCCATTTAAATGTAGAGAGCCTACTACTCAGCCAAGCCAACTAGAGACCTGTCAAATGTGACGTCAACCTCACAAGGCGATGGCGGTGTGCGAGCGGGGGTGCCGGCGGGACGTCGCAGGCGGTGGCGGGTATGCGGGCGGGGAAACCGTATTCCATCCAAGTGCCTAGTTGGCTTGGCGGATTAGTATTTCGCTGCCAGCCAGGCTGGGCTACTTAATGATAACTTATTAGAATTTTAAAAAATGCCTTTTATTTGTTGAACATAATAAAATAATAATAATAATAATTTAGCCCTTTTAACGTCCCACTGCTGGGCACGGGCCACCCCACAATGCGAGGGGGATTCAGGCCATAATCCACCACGCTGGCCCAGTACGGGTTGGTGGATTTCACATGTCTAAAGACATGCAGGTTTCCTCACGATGTTTTCCTTCACCGTAAGCAAGTGATAATCATATTAAAGTTGTGATTCACACATAGATTCCGAAAAATCCAGAGGTGTGAGCCAGGGTTTGAACCCATGATCTTAAGCCCGCAAGACGCGCGCTTAACTAATCGGCTACCTTAGCTTAAAAAAATAAAATAAAAAATAATAATACTAAAAAATAAAAAAATAAAAAATTGTTGGTCATTAACAAGAAATGTATGACATAGGTACCCATTGTTACATAAAATAATCTCAGTTCGTTGACAAATCGTATGAGACATCGTAGCGGCATTGTCTGAAAGGTTTTCCCACAAAAACTGAGTTGCGCAGTGTCCTCAGTGAGGCCGTGGTTTCAAGAACACTGGTCACTACGTGGGTGTTGTTAAGGTACTGTACGAAGTACATAAAAGGTTTGTAAGTAGTACTTGACAGGTTTAAGTACCTTCCCTCCTATTAGGGTAGGCCCACCATACACTCCCTCCACTGTTACTCCTGTAAGCCAGGATCGACAATGGTGTCCAACGATAACTCCAAGGTTTGACCCTCGACAGTCCGACCGTCCGTCTGTCGGTCTGTCCGTCTGTCAAGATATGCACAGCCCAAACCTGGTGTTAGAAACATGAAATTTTAACAGTAGGTACCTTTTATAGCGTAGAAGAAGAGCATGGAGAGGATTTTGAAAAGTTCTACCGCTAAAGTGTTAAAATAATTTTGTACGGAACCCTCAAGCTACGAGTCCTACTCCAACTTGTAATGTTTTTTTTATTACCCAAACACAATGTTATTCTTTATTGTATGTAAGCATGTTACAAAACAACTATAAATTATTCAGTTTTTTTATCAGCTACAAGCAAATTATAATGAATCCGTTATTGAAACTAAACGCGTTAATTAATATAATGTTATGGCATGGACCAATTACTAAGGGGACTGGCCCTAAGCAACTCGGCCGAGTGGTCGGCCTAGTACTAACATCGACATAAAACGTAGCGAGTAGGTCAACTATTTACCGGTAGATAGAACAATGAAAATGAATAAACAATGACCACGTTTTTTTTCATACATATATCTAATAAGGGCACCTCTTTCTTTAGTCTTTACTCTGTGTGTTATGGATCCTACACCCCTCGCCGGCAACGGTGAACAGTTAATTAAGCCATTTCAATAGTTTGTTTGTATGTACGCCGTTTGTGCTAGCCCATTAGTCGTGTCCATACCACGCGCATGGCGCGCGAAGCTGATTTCCCTCGCGAAGTTTGACGTGCCGCGCGCGAGGCACATGCTCGCTTTGCCTCACCCTAGCGCTGCCATTTGCCTTGCCTAGTTTGGCCTAGTCATGAGACAGAACGATGAATGATGTCAAACGAATTGCTTATGCTCTTCTCTGTCTACAATGCCTCGCCATTTGCCTCGCGCGGCATGTGTAAGGTAACCGCACGAGCTTCGCGAGGATTGTGGGTGCGCATGAGCAGCCTCACGCGGCATGCCTGATGAAGAGGTAGGTTGAGGGGTGTCCATGAATTACGTGAGGTGATTTTTGAGATTTTTCGACCCCCCCTCACCCCTTGGTGAGATTTTGTGAGATTTTGCTCGACCCCCTCCCTCCCCCTTTAATCTCACGTGAGATTTTTCAAAAGCTATATTCTACTAAGAGGATAAACATGTTTTACTTAATTTAACAAAAAAAGTAAAAGTTAAGTTTATTAGTTTAAAAAAAAAAACTTGATTTAATCCAGTTTTCTTGCAATTTTACACTGTTTCTTGCGGTAAAAAAAAAATACGTGAGAATAGCCGAGACCCCTCTCTCCCCCACGTGAGATTTGGTGAGATTTTGCTCGACCCCCTCCCCCTCATAAATGCCTCACGTAATTTATGGACGCCCCCTTGGTACTAGCGTGGAATAGTTTTAGTTTAAATACGAAATGCTCATAATTGTTTTGTATATCATAACTTAATTATGTTAATGTACTGTTGCGATCCTTGAATTAATTAGTCATGTTACAATTAATCTTTCTTATCAGTGATTAGTGTAATTACGAAAATCGCTTGCCGGATCTATGTAAAATTAATTTTTAAATATGTTAACTAAGACCCGAGTTTACCAACAGGTTGACGGACCGTTACAGCAGTTAATGGACTGTCACGCAGATACCAAACGATCGGTTACTGCTCTTACGGTATGTTATTGTGTTGTTGAACTTGGTCTTTCGTTGAAAAGGGGTCTTCTAACAAGTTTCTAACTAGAAGGAGAGATTCCCTTGGGTCCCCGGAACAAGATTCGATTGCAAACTGTTGTTTGGGTTTACCGACACTAAACATAAATTAAACCATTGCTTGATCTTATATTGAACGCTGACTCATAAATCGTGAGCTGCGTTTATTAGGTTTAAACTTCGATCAAAGATTGGGTTTAAGTCAATTACAGATGCGTTTTTTGATAGTTCACTGAATCCTACCGAAGATAGATAGATAGATTGATAGATTTTAGAGTGCTTACCTAGTGTTTACTTTATATTCTATTATACAGGGTTATTGGTAAAACACTAACCAACCACCTTGCAATGGCGTAATACTGACATCAAAAACAACAACTTTTGTTCTATGTGTTTTTACAAAACAAAAACAAAAATTAACAAAAAAATCACTTTCTAAAATGTATGAAAGTATTTTTTTTCTCATCTAGAGGTAAGCCATGGTACGTGGTTGTATTCCACTTTGCCCTAAAGTACCTAAACGGACCACGGTTATCCTCTAGATGAGCACATTTTGTTGTTTCATACATTTTAGGGTGTGATTTTTTGTATTTTTTTTGTTTTGTAAAATTCATAGAACAAAAGTTGTTGTTTTTGATGGCAGTAATACGCCCCTGCAAGATTGTTAGTGTTTTATCAATAACCCTGTATACATATTGTGTTAGGTTTTCTTTTAGCCTAGAATAAGGGACACGGTCAGATGGTCCACCTGATGGCAAGTGGTAATCGCTGTCCAGGACATCTGCAACTCAAGGGAGCAGACGCGGCGCCGACCTTTAAAAATGCCCTTTGAAGAACCCCATGTCGTAGTGAAATGGGCTTCAGAAACAAAGGAAATACTGTTATCTGTAATTTTTAACCGTCTTCAAAAAAGGAGGAGGTTCTATGTTCGGCTGTATGTATGTTTTTATTTTTTATGTCTGTTCACCTATTTCTCCGGCATTTATGAACCGATTAGAAAATTTTTTTTGTTGTTCAGTAGATCGTAGTTCCAAGTTGATCCCATTAAAAAATAATTCCTATAATCAACCCCTAAGGGGGTAATTTTGGGGGGTGAAGGTCGTCTGAAAAAATTTTTTTTGTCCGATTGATTTGAAACTTAATATGTACATTTTGCATAAGAAATAATGAAACTCATGTTTCAGGATTTTGGAAAAATCCCCCCCCAAAGGGGTAAAACGAGGTGTTGAAGTTTGTATCGAGAGTTACCTTTTATCTCTAACGTTTATGAACCAATTTTTCTTTTTAAACTGTTATTTGGTAGGTGACTAAGACGTTTTGGTCACGTAAAAAAATAATTTCGGAAATCTACCACCAAAGGGAGAAACTAGGGGTAGAAGTACGGTAGAAAAATATATTTGTGTCCGATTGACTTGAAACTTAGTATGTATACTCCATATAATAAATTAAGAAACTTTTGTTTTGGAATCTTGGAAAAGTCACCCCCCAAAGGGGTAATTTGGGGTGATAAAGTTTGTATGGCGCCACTAAAAATCATGAAATAAAATATTTTTATAAAAAAATAAAAACCGACTTCATAAAAACCTGGAGCACTAAAAAGCCTGAAATAATATTTCTATTACCACCTCTGCCTACCCCTTCGGGAAAATCAGGCTTTTTAGTGCTCCAGGTTTTTATGAAGTCGGTTTTTATTTTCATATAGAAATTGCCCTCGGGATTAGGTAATAGTCAGTTCCTGTATACACGGCGACAAGATTCACCACCTGTCACGTTGGGTTCTGACTATCTGGTGAAACGTGGGCTTAGAGTTGGTTAATACCACCACAATGTGGTGGTGTATGGCCACTCAAGCCTCTGACTACCCCCGAATGGGGATAAAAGTCGTGACATTACATTTCATAGAAATTGCCGTGTCCAAAATAAGAATCAGTACTTACCTACCTAGTTTTCTATCTACGAGTCTAGCTGATATTTATGTTAACTTTTATCCAACAATGAACCATTTTTTTGACCCCAGGTCACGTACCCAGTTATTACCGAATGCCTCCATTCAGAGCTATCAATGGAGTATGACGGAACACCACAACATCTCTTTGTTCGGCGGACCCTGGCCTTGGCACCGTTGCCGCTCACACATGCGTGACGACCGGCTAGGAGTATGCAAATTGGTATCCGAATTACCTATTATTTGGATCAAAGATAAACAAGTTTAAGAAGAAAGGAGAAGCTACGGACCAACGGCGTATCTTATCCTATCCTACTAATATTATACACTTCTCATGAAAAAAATCGAAACACCTCTGAATTTGGGTTTTGAATAAGTTTTATATTTTGTTTTTTTTACATTAAACAAATAATTATAATATATGTAACGTCACGACTTTTATCCCCATTCGGGGGTAGTCAGAGGCTTGAGTGGCTATACACCACCACATTGTGGAGGTATTAATCCAATCAAAGCCCACGTTTCACCAGATAGCCAGAACCCAACGTGACAGGTGGTGAACCTTGTCGCCGTGTATACAGGAACTGACTATTACCTAATCCCGAGGGATAGGTAGGTTTCCTCACGATGTTTTCCCTCACCGTCAGCGAACTGTAAATTATGCACATAGGTGAAATTTCATCCATTGGTGCATGCCCCACCGGGGATCGAACCTGGGACCTTCTGATTGCTAGCCCAACCTGTTCACCCCTAGGCTACAGTCGCTTAATTATAATGATGCCAGTTAATTGCGGATATTATAAGGTATCGTTTAACGAATATTAATGTTTCAAATTTAAATTAAATTTCTTTAGCTATCGTGTTTTGTTCAACACTATGTTTTTTATCGTGGGAATTTCTCCGTTCGGAATTTCCGCATGGAAGCAGTCATTAGAGCCCGGGGAGGAGATACGAGATACTGAATAAACTATTTGTAATTTTTTTTTGGTTTACGCCTTAGTTTTAAAATGTTTAAAAAAAATCTTATAAGGTAAAAACATACCTGTTTAACAAAATACGATAGCTAAAGAAATGTAATTTTAATTTGAAACATTAATATTTGATATTATTATTTTTTGTTTAATCCTGGCAGCGCGCAACGTACAGCCAATCTATTGTTTCGGCTGTACATTGCGCGGTGAGTAATGTAAAAAAAAAACATAAAACTCATTCAAAACCTAACTTCAGAGATGTTTCGATGTTTTTGATGAGAAGTGTAAATGCGAAAGTGTGTGTGTGAATGTTTGTTACCACGTATCTCCATAACTACTACACCGATTTTAATGAAATTTGAAACGTAGATAGTGTAGACCCTGGAACAAGACATAGGCTCATCTTACACATCAATTTCCACGCGGGCGAAGCAGTGGGGCACAGCTAGTAATACATATAGTATTTGTATATAAAATGTATTTGCGTATAAAGTGCCTCTATCAATCACTTGAGAAACTAATACATAATCGTGCTAATAGTTTTACGCACTTACATAGGTACGCAAGTGAGTAGCGATTTCTAAAGGACGTATAAACCTCGCAACATTTTGGGAAACAAACCTAGAACTTATTGAACCGGAGCAATGCGAACAAGGTTTAAAGTAAAGTAAAAAATGTAAAAATTGTAAATTCACACGAAATAACAACAATTCCTTCTAAACGTGCGTTGATTCTATGATACGTTGTAACGTTATATTGGGTAACAAATTATAACGATGAGTTAAGGCCAGTCCAGCACTATAGCGTAACAAGGTTACATACTACTAGACCAAGCTAACTAGAAACTCGGATGGAATGCGGCGTCCCCGCCCGCCACACCTCCCGCTCACCGCCACCGCCTTTTTGTGCGGGTGACGTCACATTTGACAGGTTCCTAGTTGGTTTGGTGGAGCGGTACATAGCAGTCGTAAGAAATGTTAAATTTGAGTGAAATAAATACAATCCAGGTTTATTATGATTGTCTACGGCAAAGATAATTAAAAACATATATACATATATATATGTAACGTCACGACTTTTGTCTCCACTCGGGGGTAGTCAGAGGCTTGAGTGACCATACACCACCACATTGTGGATGTATTAACCAACTCAAAGCCCACGTGTTTTGTTTATTAAAAACATACTAATATGTTTTTACTTGGAAATCGTTCACACCTCTTTGAAAAAGAAATTAAATACCTGCAAGTCACCATTTTGACGTTTGTTAAATAAAACTGAAATTAAACTAAAATAAATCCCGAGAAAAATTGTGTAATAAAACTAAATAAAATAAAGTTAATAAACCTAATAACTAAATTAAGACTTAAGTAACATATATTTCATTAAAACTAGCATTCTTATCTTTGAAAACTACTAATAAGTAACAATTAAGAAATGGAAATATAAAGTATCACTATTAATAGAAACCACGCAATAATGACGCTGTTACACGACAGTGGACGAGAGTCTCAACATTAATGCCCTACTTGTTGCAGTGAGTCACTGTCTTAATAAGCATTGTTTTGATACCTGTCGAGAATTTCAAGGCATTTTAGCATTTAATAAACATTAAGTTTGTTTCCTAGTTTTATTTTAACTCTACTAAAATAATACTTAGGCCCGTATTAATAAATGCATCTTATTCGAAATCAACTGATCGAAATCAAATGATTTCGATCGTGAAAGCATTATTGATGTGAACTTATTGATATAAACTCCCGTCACGACTTTTATCCCCAATGGAGGGTAGTCAGAAGCTTGAGTGGCCATACACCACCACATTGTGGAGGTATTAAGCCAACTCAAGCCCACGTTTCACCAGATAGTCAGAACCCAACGTGACAGGTGGTGAACCTCGACGCCGTGTATACAGGAACTGACTATTACCTAATCCCGAGGGATAGGTAGGTTTACTCACGATGTTTTCCCACACCGGAAACCACCCTAGGCTACCCTACAGTCCCCCTACAGTCGCTATTTATAATGCACTTTTAAAAAAAGTAAGTTGTTGCACACGAGCGATTCCGTGCGCCAAGATAATATTGGTGCGTCTGTATAATCGTGGTTGTAAACAATTATGATTCTGAGTATTAATATTTTCTGTCTTTTGCATAACATGATCTAAAAAGTAGTGACTTATTTTTAGGCAGACGGAAGGCATCACACCAAAACAATAGTTCTAAATATTCACCTTTTGGTTTAACTGTAAAGTGGGAGTAGGCATGCACAGCTTTCTAGGCTAGTTATTTTTTTTATTTATTTAAATATCTGATTATGTTTTTTATTTTTTATTTATTTATTCACAATATGTTAATGACTGCCTGCTCACATAGCGTTGCTGTTTGGAAATGTATACAATTAATCTTTTTCTTTTGAAAAGAGTAACCATTGAGTTTCTTGCCGGCTCTTCTCAATGGAAGCAACATTACGAACCGGTAGTCAAATATTTTCGCTAATTTGACGATTTATAAGTGCTATTTTATAAGCGACTGTAGCGTAGGGGTAAACAGGTTGGGCTAACAATCAGAAGGTCCCAGGTTCGATCCCCGGTGGGTCATGCACCAATGTATGAATCTTCATCTATGTGCATAATTTACAGTTCGCTGACGGTAAGGGAAAACATCGTGAGGAAACCTACCTATGTCTCGGGATTAGGTAATAGTAAGTTCCTGTATACACGGCGACACGGTTCACCACCTGTCACGTTGGGTTCTGACTATCTAGTGAAACGTGGGCTTTGAGTTGGTTAATACCTCCACAATGTGGTGGTGTATGACCACTCAAGCCTCTGACTACCCCCGAACGTAAACGATAAAAGTCGTGACGTTACATTACATTACATTACATGTAAGTGCTATTTATAGCTTAAATGAATAGAAAAAATTGACTTTGACTTTGACTTTAGGCATATTTTATTATTACACTTTGTTACAAGATATTTATTTCACTAGGATACAGTTCTGTATGTATCCCGTAGTACAATGCTGTATTTATAAATCCGTCAGACAGTTTTACAATAGATAATATTTTTAGCGGACTCGTGGCCCAGCCGCTACCGTATATGCGTATATTTCAGACTATTATAATTTTGTACCACATTTAGTTCCACACACCGCACTAGATGTCGCTAAGCGATTTTTAAACGCGGTATTAATATAATGTTCGTCTTTACTAGTGATCGTAGAAGCGGCGTACTACGCGAGCAAAATGAATCTCGAGTAGAGACAAAGATAGTAATATGACATCTGTTAGTTATGTATTTTTGAAAGTTATCGGTACAGGTTAGGTTACTGCCTGTTTCTGATGACTTCATAATTAATTAAATAAAAAATTATACAGGGTTATCGGTGAGTAAAACACTAACAACGTTGCAGGACTAGACGTGTGTCGTTACATTATTTTCACGAAACGTAACGTAACCGGTTACGTCGAGGGCGTCACCGGTTATTTAATAGGTGATTTTTGTAACCCTATGGTTTTCGTCACTACTAGCTTTTTGTATACAAAAATACAAACATTGTTATTTGTTAGATGTCTATGGGTGACTGCTGACATAATACATATGATGTAGTTCGGGCTACAGCTAAATAACCTGTTACAAAAATCACCAGTTACTCATTCGTCGCGTAAACAGTGATTCGGTGAATTAGCTCGTAACCAGTTAATGTAACCGGTGACGTGAAATAACGCTCACGCCTATGCAGGACTGACATCATAAACAACAACTTCTGTTCTGACTTTTTACAAAAGATACTGTTAAAAATCACACTAAAAAGTATGTAACAATAAAATATTCTCATCTAGAGGATAGCCGTGGAACGTGGTTATTCCAACATCAGCTGATACGGAAATAAATTATAAAGTGAGCCTGGTTATTTTTGGTATGTTACCATGGACGTGCAGGCGGCCGTACTATACCATACACACCGGAAGAAGATCTTAGGGAAAAACTAATAACAGATAGACGTGGATAGCGACTATAATTAGATAGAGTAATCATAGATTAATTTTGGTTTCCGCGAGGGCGTTCCAACTACGCTGAAGTCGGCGTACTTCAGTTCATCTAACATTTTAACAGAAACCAATGTATGGATGGAACTGACGTGCCGCATTTTTTGGAATTAATTTTATTACCTTTTATTATATATCTATGAGTATGTATTTTAATAAAAGTTTTAACTAATAACTCCCTTGAGAGATTATTTTTCTGTTCGTATTATTATTGGTCTTAAGGAGTTACACTTAACTAAATTTAGGCAACTTAATTTAGTCGTTACTGAATTTAGGCAAGTGTAATCGCATTCAGCAAGCTATTCAGAAGCTAGAATGGTTTAAATATTTAGAAGCTAGAATGGTTTAAATATTTAGAAGCTTCTGAATTTAGGCTTCTAAATTTAGCCAAGTGTAATAAGCTCTTTACAAAGCATTTCCAGGAACAAAGGTGATTTTGATATTTTGTAACGCCAGTACAATACAATTTCATCATAACTTTCTTTAGTTGCTATTTTTAGTTGTTATCATCATGTTTTAAAAGTGGCCAAAAACAGCGTCAGTTATTCGACACGCGCCTCTGCGATAGTTGAGGCGCGAGCGAGCGGGGTGTAATCAACTAGATCATCTCCCAGATCATCACTCACTGTTCAGTCGAGTCAGTTAAGACCCTTCTGATGGCAATGAGTCCACGCATCGCCAGGTCTAGTGATATTTCGCCGTGAACGAAACCATAGCGCGAGCTAAAATCATACTAGCGACATCTATCGAAGATACTGCGAACTGACGTTTAAATTTTTTTTATTACATAAGTAAACTCAATAATATTATTATGAAACTATAATAATAAAATATAAAAAGTAATAATAATAATTATGAAAAATACCAACAAAAATTATAGGAATGGGTTCGTTCATTTAAAATTGTCAGGACTCTGCTTACCCGTCGATAAAATATACAGCCGTGATAGTATATTGATTATTTTTATGTGAGTTTTTTCTCAACGCAAGGTAAAATCTAACAAAATCCGCAAAGTCTAATTGGTTATCATGTGCAAGGATTTATATAAGCTACCGAGCTAAACAAACTGATGGGATGAGAAGATATTATTTCGGTCACCTTGTTGTTTTGTTTCGTATTTGATAGACCAGTGTCCTTTTTATGATTATTTTTGACCCAAAAACCCCAGAAGCCCCAACTTTTTATTAATGTTTTTTTAAAGCCAGAGTTAACGTTTAACGCGAGTTTTACATTCGCGAGTGACAAATTGTGAAGCGCCCTCTTCGGTTACCTGACGAACTATCAATTTATATCTTTTTTTAAAGTAGGTATATGTTAATATTATATAATTAGCTACAATTAAATGTATGTTATATTGTTAGAATCATCATCATCATCATCATTTCAGCCAAAAGACGTCCACTGTTGGACATAGGCCTCCCCCAAGGATTTCCACAACGACCGGTCCTGTGCCACTTGCATCCAGCGGTTTCCCGCGACCTTCACTAGGTCGTTGGTGCACCGGTGCACCGGTGCACCGTGTGAGGGACCCACGCTGCGTCTTCCGGTACGTGGTCGCCACTCAAGAACCTTTCTGCCCCATCGGCCATCAGTTCTTCGGGCTATGTGCCCCGCCCACTGCCACTTCAGCCTGCTAATTCGCAGAGCTATGTCGGAGCTATGTCGCTATGTTAGAGCTATGTATTGTTAGAATAATGTAGATCTATAGCTCTACATTCTTCTATAGAATTCAACATTTTTCATGACTCGCGTAAAAATAATTTTTAAAGTACATGTCAACAGTACTACATGTTTCGACTAAATTCCTTGGTTGCGACCACAAAGTAAAGACTAAATAAAGAGGTGCCCTTATTAGATATATGTATGAAAAAAAACGTGGTCATTGTTTTTTCATTTTCATTGTTCTATCTACCGGTAAATAGTTGAACTACTCGCTTCGTTTTATGTCGATGTTAGTACTAGGCCGACCACTCGGCCGAGTTGCTTAGGGCCAGTCCCTTAGTAATTGGTCCATGGTTGCGACAAACAACATACATTACTCAATCAAAACTGTTGACCAACACTTTTCAGTCAATACCATCAACGGATATAACACTGAACGATATTGCAAGAGTGTATGTAATACATATGTTGGTGGGCTACCGGATGTGACATTAAATAGTTATCGAAAACCGGAAACAGTGTACATGCGCTTTGTTTTCCAGCGGATTGTGCGGAATGAATGGTTTTAGTCATTTGAGAGTTTTATTTTTATTACGAAATGCATTTCAGGCTGAAAAATGTTCGATACATTCTCTAAATGTACCGTGTTTGTTTATGTGGAAAATTGGGATGGTTTATTTAGTTTCTATTCATTTGTATTGAACTCATCATGCAGTAGAATGTCCTACGTATAGGCAAACATGTATAGGCAAACTTCAAACCTATAGATGTAACTTACCGCGCTTATTTTGGCGACGTGAATGCAAGGTAACTACCCGATATCCAGTTAGTCACGCGACACCTAGCGTCGCGGCTTCACGCGCGCACTGATGATCTACATAATCACGTTTTAATATTTATCTCTTTCTAACAACAGGTCTGGCGTATATATCTTGTATTCATTGATATGTAGGTATTGTTTAATGTGATATTTTTAGAATACTAATGTATGTCAGGTCTATAACATAAAACTTCATTGCGTATACGCAGTCAATTCTCTTAATTATCTCTTCACAAGAAAAACGATTGCGAATATTTTGCAAAGCTTGAGCTTTCTTTGCTTATTTTACAAATAGTTTATTAAAATTAATGTATATTTTCGTCCTTAATGCTGGGTACTAGAATTTTTAAGTTCTCAGAGCTGGTTGTAAGTACCTAGAGTATTTTTTTAAGTAAGTACGGCTTCAGATTTTTTCATATTTTTAGGGTTCCGTAACCAAAGGGTGCCAACGGGACCCTATTACTAAGTCTACGCTGTCCGTCCGTCTGTCTGTCTGTCTGTCTGTCAGCGGGCTGTATCTTACAAAACGTAATATCTAGAGACTTGAAATTTTCACAGAATGTGTATTTCTGTTTCCGCTACAACAATAAATACTAAAAATAAAATAAAATTTAAAAATAAAGGGGGTCCCCATACACGAAACTTGATATTTTTGACGTTTTTATTCTACGGTGGTACGGAACCCTTTATGTGCGAGTCCGACACGCACTTGGCCGGTTTTTTATTCAAAGAGATGCAGGGTGGTCCTTACATCGCGAGTTCGTCACGGGTTGTTTATGACTTTGGCTTTCTTATCTTACTGATAATATCATAATCAAGCATTGTTACGCGGAAATACATTTAAACAATAACAAAATAGAAGTATAATAAGTCGTGATGGGAACATGTTGTTTCCTGGTCCAACTTGTTGTATGTTTCCGCCAAGGACGGCAGGGTAAATGCGTTTATCGATGACCAACAGTTTTTTCAGGTGGCAAACAAGCGTACGGCCCACCTGATGTTAAGTTATCGTAGCCTTTATATCCTTGCAATACCAAATACATCGCTCGCACGTTGCCGACCTGGAGGAAAAAGTATCTAAATTTATAAAAGGTTGTCCATTCTTTGTCGAGTTCATCGCAAAATAACTTCTGTATATTGAATTAAAATTAAAAGCGAATGAAGGAAACATTAATTAATTTTATTTGAAAGTACAAAAAGTCAGTCAATTACCTATCTTAAATTCTTAAGACTGTATAAGCACCTAACGAGGCATGTTTGGAGGCTATCTCCTCTTAGACGAGTGGGGTAAACATTTTGAAAAAAATATCACCGTATTTATTGATGCTCTTTTACTGTGCGGAAAAAAAAATCAAAGTGAAGCTGTTTTCGTGTTAAAATTTCTATCTCCTTCTAAACGGCTTGGAATTTTTAATTATTTTTTTCACCAAAATATGGAGAAAGATAATACCTAAAAAAAATTAGTTCGATTTTGGTTATGCAAAACTTTTTCACGTCACAATTAATGATTTTCGATATTTTCGCAACAAAAGTGGGCGAGGTTTGTGCGCTCTCGACCAATCCAGACGCCCAAAACGCTCGGCCGGGAAGCGGGGCCTTAATAACTTCCGTTAAAATGTTCTGATTGATCATTATTTTGCGAATAAATATGATTGAAAGAAAGAACAATAATTTTCATATGTACATATTTTTTAATCTCTTTGATGAAAACATAATTAATCGTTTGTATTTATATGTATATTGCCTTAAAATCTAAGCTTTTCATACCTGCATACATGTGCGTACGTGCATGTGGAAAAATACAAAATAATCCACAGGTTTTGTTTCAAATAAATAATAGTTATTTATGTACCGAAAAGAATTTTCTAAGGTGGTAGAGCCAAGCTGTAGCCAATTGACTGCAGCTCATAAACGGGCTGGCTCGACCGGGGTAGTACCACCCTCTCACAGAAGATCGGCGTAAAGCAGCTATTACAGCTGCGTTTCGTACGATGAGTTAGAGAGCCGTAAGCCCACCCCCCCTCCCCCTCCCTCCATCCCACTCCTCTTCAGGTCGGCAATGTGCGAGCAATACCTTGGGTATTGTAAGCATCTATAGGCTACGGTAACTGCTTAACATCAGGTGGGCCGTACGCTTTTTTGCCACTAAAGTCCTATAAACCCTTTTACCCTACCAATAACTCAGACCTCACGCTGTACATAGGTATCAATTTGTGCGCCACATTGCCAGTAATCATAGGTCAAGCATTTCGCATTTACTGCCACTGTACTTCGACATTTGCGATAAATTCTAGGTCAGAGTTTATTATAGAAGTGCACACATCGTGTAGCTAGTAGCGAGCCTCAGTAACATCACGACATTATTCGAAGGGCAGTGATGGCAGTGATGTATGAACAGTACCTGCACTCTACGAGCCGGGCTCCACTAGTGCGCTGCGCTGCATCGTCGCAACGGACAACGCATTCACCTGCGTTGCGACGACGTACGACGACGTCGCAACGCAAGAGGGCGACGCTACGCCGTCGTATACGTCATTTCGTATATGCACGACTCCTTCTAGCATCAGAACGCTGTGCGTCATCGCACCGACAGTTCAGCGCATCACCCTCCCCCGCTTCGTCTCTGCGTGGAAACGTTGCATGCGACGACGCAACGCATAAATGTGGCATGCCACTATAAAATATATGTAAAACGACGCAGCGACGACGCAACGCAACGCAACGCCGTAATGGAGCCTCGCCCTAAGCTAGCACAAAGAAGTTTCAATAAATTAAAGGCCTGTTTTAGAATCGTCGGATAACTTTTATTCACCAAATAAATCTGACGTTTTGACACTTTTCCCATCAATTTTTTGAATACCATTCAATACGACAGTCGTCTTACCTATCGCCCTGTATATTTATGATTATTGACACCTCTGTTGACCTCCCGAAGTCCCGACCCGTATTTCGTCCATTTTAGATCTGAAAAGCCTCCGTGAGTCGATTATTTAATAAATCCGGCTCCTTTTATCGAGATCTCATTGTAAATTCAATATTTGACGTGCCGCGCCCCGCGCCGGAGCGCTCTTCAATAGCTTTCTTTGATGCATTGTTGGCCGAACAAAGATACCTTTGACAGCTAATTCATCGCATTACAATAGTTCATGGAATGGTCGTATATTTTCAGTCAATATTTGCAGGGTATTTGAATAATGGAGTTCTATTGGTAATTGCTTGCACATCTCAGGGAACGTTTCCAACATTAGCTGAGCTCCTTTTATTATTTACACCCGTAATAAAGCTCAGCTTATGTTGGAAATGTACCATAGACTTCCAGGCGACCGTAGACAAACTAAACTTGACTAAATCATTATACTGCCACCCTTCTCAGTGCCATAACGAGTGAGGAAAACAGAAATAGTTTTATCCTGCCAATTTAGTTAAGTAAAAAGCGAACAAAATTAGGACCAACATTTTGTTATGGTATACCTATTGGCCGCGTCCACAAGCTTCGAGCAGCCGCATCCAACCAAAAAATATGCCGTTAAGTCTACGTGGTCAGACGTCTTGATTGCTTGGGCGTGCTGCTTATGTAGACGCATCTATTTACATATTTTAGTTATGATTATTATGCTCTTTGAACATAACAATATAGTTGGTAGGTAAATATGTCCCATACATTTCTTCATATTCTACTCATCACAGAAACTCACCTATTGGAAATAGGTTCATACGTTTTAATTTCAAGAAATATGAGAAATACCTTGTATACAAATACTCTTACGACATTCAACAGAATTGCAGTTATTATTGTAATCTAAAACCCAGCTTAAACGCACTTTGGAGCTAAATTAGCTTAAACCTTTGTTGCATAATTTACCTGCATTACAAACAAATACATGCACTGAACTCATTCCAAATTGATATTTAAGGACCTGCCATTTAAGGTGTGGTAATAACACAAAGTGCTGTACTGATTGCTTCCAATGCAAAATATTTAAGACTGTATCCACTAGACTATGCCATACCATAACTGTAATCGTAGCACTATTCATTAATGTATTTGTTATAGCCCGAATGGCCTCAGGATAATTATACGGACTAGGGCCTCCGCAGACTAGCTACTTTTAGCATCGGCGACCGGCGATTTTGTGACGTATCGATGCTGCGTCGCGTTTCTTCGAGCGCGAACGAGCGAGACGCAGCATCAAAATCGCCGATCGCCGATGCTAAAAGTAGCTAGTCTGCGGAGGCCCTTAGGTAAGAAACCGAACAAGTGAGAGTAGGACCCGCGTCCTGAGGGTTTCGTACAAACTTGTGTGCGTGCGCGACGCATATATACGCATGGCGCACACATACAAGCCGCGCGCGGTGTGTTTCTATGAAGATAACCTACTATCCATCTTTCTACTATGGCTATATGCCCCGCCCACTGCCACTTCAGCCTACTAATTCACAGGGCTATGTCCGTGACCTTGGTTTGTCTACGTACCTCCGCAGAAACTCAGAGCAGAGCCCTCTTGCTCTCTGAGTGACCTAAATTCACTTAGAGAATATTTTTACTTTACATTAGTTTACATTCAAGGTGGTGGTTTTCAAGGTGGTAGAGCTAAGCTGTAGCCAATTGACTGCAGCTCATAAACGGGCTGGCTCGACCGGGGTAGTACCACCCTCTCACAGAAGATCGGCGTAAAGCAGCTATTACAGCTGCGTTTCGTTCGATGAGTGAGAGACCCGAAAGCCCACCCCCCCTCCCCCTCCCTCCATCCCACTCCCCTTCAGGTCGGCAATGTGCAAGCAATGCCTTTGGTACTGTAAGCATCTATAGGCTACGGTAACTGCTTAACATCAGGCGGGCCGTACGCTTTTTGCCACCGCAGCCTTATAAAAAAAAAAACATTCTAATGAGCGTGGGTAGAGTTCACACTTCTAATGTCTTTATTGTTTTGTGGTAGTAATACCTATTAACTATTTTTTGACCACGGTTGGCTACACGTGTATATAGCCTTTAGCCCATTTGGCAGTCTGCGTGATAATTTGTGTTAAGATAACGGCACATTAGCTGTTATCTGCAGCTTTACAATCCATTACCTACATTAAATCGAAAAAGTATTACTGATGCAAGCATTAGATTGGAATGTTTAAAAAACTTTGCACCTTTAGCGATGATAAGTTATTTTTATTTATAACTCGTTACTAATGGTCATACCATCGCTTGTGCTCACTGTTATAGTAGGTAGAAGTGTCCTATTTGAGCACCATGGGATTATACAGGGTGTCCCAAAACTTTGCCACATGGAGGGGAAGTACCTTAAATATTGTAGATAGAGAATTTTACTGAATGAAGACTTCATTTTTATTTTAAAAACAATTCGAACTGCATTCAAAGATTTTTGAAAACTCGCTTGCCACACTCGGGAATCGAACCGGCTAAAATCCGAAAAAATAACACCCTGTACTTTTATGGCATCAATCGATAGGATCAATCACAAGGAGCAAATCACTCTAACAAACATGGGAAATTAAATGAAAGGAAAACCGTGATATCTGAACTTTGAAGAATTAAATGGTAAACTAACTAATTTGTTGCTCGAAATTAGCTCCATTTTTTGTGGATACACTTTATCTTTGAATTCATGAATTTATAAGTTTAGATTTCATGGTTTTCCTTTCATTTAATTTACCATGTTTGTTAGAGAGATTTGGTTCTTATCATTGATCCTATCGATTGATGCCATAAAGGAACAGAGTGTTATTTTTTCGGATTTTAGCCGGTTTGATTCCCGAGTGTAACCAGCGAGTTTTCAAAAATCTTTGAATGCAGTTCGTATTGTTTTTAAAATAAAAATGAAGTCTTCATTCAGTAAAATTCTCTATCTACAATATTTAAGGTACTTCCCCTCCATGTGGCAAAGTTTTGGGACACCCTGTATAGAGAGCATATTGTCATTTACTGGAATTTCTATATAATAAAACAAATATCGATAGATAATACCCCATTATTAGGTTGTACACTGACCTGTTTCGTTGGGTTCTGACTATCTGGTGAAACGTGGGCTTTGAGTTGATTAATACCTCCACAATGTGGTGGTGTATGGCCACTCAAGCCTCTGACTACCCCCGAATGGGGATAAAAGTCGTGACGTTACATTTAATTTTTACACTGACCTAAAATTCATTTTAGCTCCGATTAATTTTACATTCTGCAACTGAGGTTGCATTAGATCCCACTGATACTCAGACCAGGGAAATTACGAAAAGGCCATTTTCAGAATTTAGAGTTTGAAGAACGGGAATCAAACCAGCAATCATCCAGTCCAGTGAGACGAGCGGCCTACATTCAAACCACTTGAGTTCACTGGACCAATAGCCGCGTCCACACTGCACGATCCTTTGGTAAGGCGCGCCTTAGGATCGTGCTCGTGCCGCGCGCGATCGGAGCGCGGAGGATCGTCCGGTGTGGACGCGGCTAGTCGCATGTCTGTGAACCTGGGTGGTTACTTTGAAAAACGAAACGAAAGCTTCGGCTGACGGATCGGGCGATTTCCTACTCCGAAAGTGTTACGGATCCGAACTACGGATTCGATTTACGATCAAAACCATGTCAAACGCTGAAATCGTAAATGTCAAATAATTTTCAGAGTAGAATCCACGAAAGAAGAAACGTCAAATGACGATCATCGAATCCGTATTTCGGACGATCCGTCAGCCGAAGCTTTCGTTTCGTTTTTCAAAGTAACCCCCCTGAATAATCGAAGGGTGCTCGGAACTAATCTGTTCAAAAGCCAGTATTCCCGGTTGTTGAGACTTTGAAACGGGCCTTAACTATCTCACTCCCTTTCATGTTCATGTTAATGTTATGAAACCGAGACCACACTATGAACGAGGCAGGTTCGTGCAAGTTTAGAAGTACCGTGCAACTATGCTAAGCGAGGCACCACGCGAGGCAGCGAAGCAGCGAGGCGGTAAGACGGTGAGCCACCGGATTATTCATACCTCAGCCGTTTTTGATTTGGATACGCCGAGATAGAAGTTTGTTGCATTTGATAATAGTTAGTTTTGCATCGTTATAAGCGGAAGTTAGGCAAGTTGCGGATTTAGTTCTTCGTTTGACAAACTTGGCTATATAAATTATTATACAGGGTGTAAGTGACAGCCCTCCTCATACTGACAGGGTGAATTCAGGACATTGTTTTGAATCATATTCCACTAGAAATTTTCTTCGGAAAATTGATTTTTTAAAATCTTTTTTGCCAGTTACGTTTCCTTTATTTCAATGTACAATTACATTATCGGTACGCAGCATTCCATTTCTGTAAATAAAACAGCTAAAATAAAAAAACCAGCAATGGATGTTGATCTCCTTTTAAGAACAACGTGTGAATGACGTGGTACGAGCGCGTTCGACGGCAAGCATTGACCCTGTGGCGGGGAGGGCGGTCGTTGGCTACGTGCGTTTTGCCACGGTAACGATACATTGCGTATAAGCTAATAAAACAAACCGAGTTTATTGGGGTACCATAAAGTTTCTGAACTAATTTCATGTACCGATCATCTTAGTATGACATACTGAAGTCACCACATCAGTATGTGGAGGGCTGTCCATTACACCCGTTATAAATTTATAACCATCTGTAGACAACTTAGCTTTTCCCCGGGACTCGTCGAGGGTCAAAACTTGGCGTCATCGTTGGACACCATTGTCGAGCCTGGCTTACAGGATCGACAATGGTGTACAACAGTAACAGTGGTGGGAGTGGGTGGCGGCTCCCATTAAAACCATCTGTAAAATTTTACCGCAAATATAATAATAATATAATAATATCCTGGGACATTTTCTACACACGGCTACCTGATCCCAAACTAAGCAGAGCTTGTACTATGGAAACCAGATAACTGATATTACTACATATACTACTTTTTTGTTTGTAAATACATACTTAATATATATATACACCCAGACTCGGGACATACAGACATGTTCATGCTCACAAATGCATGTCCCGGGTAGGAATCGAATCTACGACCTGCAGCGTTAAAGGCGTCATCACGCCAACCACGCCAACGGGCCCGTCAAATACCAAATACCACTAAAAACATACCGTCAAATACCACTTTATTTTAGTACTTCACGACTTTAGTTCGTATTTGAAATGGCTACGGAACTCAACATAGTTCGTGGCCTAATACGAAGTTGGCTAGTTTTTATAGATTTTCTATTGCCAATTTTGATAGGTATGCACTTAAGAGTAGAATGAAAATAGCTGCATTGTATCGCCACTAGTTCAGAGCAATATCAATTGAATATCTATCGTAAATATCGGTCGACAGTCGCAGTTGACAGCGGTTCGGCAAATCGAATACGTCCGCTGGGAAATTAGAACGCAGCACTTACTTGTGCGGAGATCCACAGCACTATCTTATAATATACCTAATATTCAGACGATACAAGAAAAAAATGAATTTTAGTTTCGGGGTGTGGCTAGCGTCGCGTGAGCTGCCGAAGGATATATCCCTCTCGCTTAGCTAGGACAGAACAGCTATGGAGTAGACTATAGTATAGTTATTTTTTGAAGGAACAATATTGTTTAATTCGTACAATTAAAATAATATGTCCCAGTGCACCTTTTAAAATAGATGAAATGGATGAAAATATTCAAATATATTTTTTTCGTTTTATATGGGATTTTTATGTCGAGTGTATTTGAAAAAAATAATTTAATTTCTATGTTTTTTTTATTGCTGAAGACAAAGTAAGTCAAAAGAAGACAAACGATACCTACAATATGCTGATAGATACGTATAACAATATTTCGATCGTATGATAGCCTATAACCAGCGGACGATCCAGACGCGTCCAACGATATCTCATTAGTCAAATTATTATGATAAAAATAGTTTGGACGTTATACGGGAGCAGATGAACATACATACATATCGGTCAAAATCATAACCCTCCGCCCACCGTAGTCGGGTAAAAATGTACATACTCTGTGTCAGTGACTGACTGCCGGATATGAGTATCTTTTTCATGTTTCGTAGGCAAAGGAATACTTTGGTACTTAACTTCGATGCCGATCATGAAGTCATCAGCGGTGTCATAATATTTATTTTTACCATATTTAATTTATTTTTTAATTTAATTTTCAGTTTTTATTAATTTTATTGATTTAACCATGCATTTATTTACTGTTTATCTTTTTATCTTTATTTTTTTATCTATCAAAATCACCCTTAGACTGGTGACAAGAGGGCTGGCTCTTTCCTTGCTCAAAAAAATCGCTTGACAACAGGAACAGCTTGAATACAGGGAGGACATGCAGCCAGTATCCCACGCGGACGGTATTTGTTTAATTAGGGGTAGGTTTTTATTTTATTGTATTTTATTTTAATTTATGTTATATTATAATGTATTTTAATGATAAAACATGAAAAATAAAAATAAATATATATATATTTTTTTAATTTAATTTTACTTTTATTTATTGTTTTATATTTATTGTTATAACCCGCGCCTCACACTGGTAACACCAGTGTTCGACTATTTCAAACCGGCAGCCAATAAGAACGCCTCGCGCGCTGCCGCGAGCCATGCGAGCGCTCTCATTGGCCACCGGTCCATTTTCCCGGCTTTTCGCTCGGGTTTGTCTATGACAGATGTCGCTGTCCTTGAGACTTTTCCACCGGCTTGAACGATAACTTGTTTACTAGTGTAGTTCATCTCTGCAGTTATGCAGCAATGTATGTACCTATTTGGGATCAAGCAGAATTTAATTCCACTCTATCATCCCGAGGCCAATCCAGCTGAGAGAAAGAACAGAGATCTCAAGACCCAGCTGTCCATCTTGGTCCAGAACGAACATCGCTCGTGGCCGTTGTTCCTGGCCCAGATCCGTTTTGCTCTCAACAGTGCCACCTGTTCTACCACCGGATTGACACCTTCCTACATGATGTTTGGACGTGAAATGCGGACTCCTTTCGACGCGCATCATGACCTACGGTCTATTCTGGACAAGGATGCCTACGTACCTCAAGTAACTCCCTATTTGGCCAAGTTTATTACCTCGTTACAGGACATCCGGGAGCGCGTTGAATTGAATCAGGACCAACGCAAGGAGTATGCTGACGCGTCCCGTTGTGCCGGCATTCTCTTTAAGGTCGGTGATCAGGTCTTGTTAACAACACATGCGCTAAGTAACGCGCCCAAGGGACTTACTAAGAAATTCATGCCTCAGAGAGATGGTCCGTACATAGTGAAGGCTGTAATCAGTCCCACCACGTACGAAATCGCGGATGGTCAGGCCCAGGTGTTAGGGCGGTTTCATATTTCCGATTTAACCGCAGTAGTTTGTAGACAGTCAGAACCCCCTCAGCCCGTACAACCCCGACGTCGGCGGGGTCGGCCGCGTAAGAACCCGCTACAACCCGCGCAGTCTTAATGGGTAGGCTGTTTCTTTTATTATTATTATTTTTCTTTCTTTTCTTTATTCACCAATTCACCATCGGGTCGATGTCGTGAATTGTAGGAGGAGTGTATAACCCGCGCCTCACACTGGTAACACCAGTGTTCGACTATTTCAAACCGGCAGCCAATAAGAACGCCTCGCGCGCTGCCGCGAGCCATGCGAGCGCTCTCATTGGCCACCGGTCCATTTTCCCGGCTTTTCGCTCGGGTTTGTCTATGACAGATGTCGCTGTCCTTGAGACTTTTCCACCGGCTTGAACGATAACTTGTTTACTTGTTTGTTGTGTAGATTAATTATTATAAACTTGTACCGTTACCCAATAAATAAATACCCTGAGTGTTAAATTGTGAAATTATAATAATTTTAATAATCAATATTGGACTATGTCTGAAACAAATACATTGAATTGAATAATTTAAATACAAAAATTATCACATTAACTCGTTAAATCACGGTTTACACCCGCTAGAACGAAAAAGATCCTAACATGGTAGGTAGGACCTGAGGGTTGGCCAGTTAATTACTTAAAATACACTATATTTATTTCAAGAAAACATTCATAAGATCTGAAGGCGTCGGACTCGCACATAAAGGGTTCCGTACCACCGTAGAATAAACACATCAAAAATATCAAGTTTGAGACTTGATATTTATTTTTAAATGTTATTATATTTTTAGTATTTGTTCTGCACCGGCAACAGAAATACACATTCAGTGAAAATTTCAACTCTCTACCTGTTACGGTTCGTGAGATACAGCCCGCGCTGACAGACGGACAGACAGACAGACGGACAGCGTAGGCCTAGTAATAGGGTCCCGTTAGCACCCTTTGGAACCCTAAAAAGTAGCCTATGTTCTCCGCCAAGACCCAGTCTATCTCCATACCAAAATTCATCAACATTGGTTCAGCGGTTTAGCCGTGAAAAGGTAACAGACAGAGTTACTTTCGTTTATAATATAATAGATTGAATAGGACGGACAAACATTTTCCTATCCATATCTGTAATGTTATTTTTTACGATAATTTATTGATGTATGATATATTTATTACTTGCCCATCCATACCTACAACAAACGCAATAAAGCGACTCCATTGTTTTGACAAGCAATGTATTCCCACTGTCGGCCCAAGACCATGCTGCAAGTATATAACAGTAAGCGAAATAGGGAGTTTTTACAGAAATGACACGAATAACTATGAAATGACAAGAGATGACACAAAATGACAAGAGATGACACAAAATGACAAGAGATGAAAAGAAATTACACAAGACAAGGAAAAGCAAACGAAAATCACGCTGCAGTGCAGGTCGTAGGTTCGATTCCTGCCCAGGACATGCATTTGTGTGCATGAACATGTCCGCATGTCCCGAGTCTAGGTGTAATTAAGTGTATATTTAGTTTGTATTTACAAACAAAAAGTAGTATATGTAGTAATATCAGTTATCTGGTTTCCATAGTACAAGCTCTGCTTAGTTTGGGATCAGGTAGTCATGTGTAAAAGAATTTCCAAGGATATTTATTTATTTATCATAGGCGTCGGCGGACTGTAAATACTGTACTGTACCTGTAATGTGGCACGACCGTAATATTTTTTCGTAATATTTTTTAAAAAATCCTTCACAGGTCCGACGTCGAACAAGTCCGAGCGGACACTGACAATACAAAGTTAGAGAGAGACATGGTTAGTTCAAGTACTTAAAATGTGAGATGGCGATATTGTGCGCGCGCTCGGAAATAAACAACGTAAGCGCCAAACCACATTTACTTGAATTAAAAAAAAACTACTTCATGAATTAAAATATGGTTGAAGGGTAGTTTAGATATCATTATTTGCTATGTTTTAGAAATAATTTCGTGATCTAAATCGTAAAAACATCGTGGTAGCAAGGAAAATTGTAAATAATTAGAGCTCATTTCATAATTTTTTTTTATCGAGAAAATTTCATCAAATCGTGATTTGGATTTAAAGATACTCAAGATAATATAGTCAAAAATCATACATCTAAATATAAGATTCCTAGTCCACATACTTACTTAAAGAAAAAGTAGAATAGAAAATCAACCAAATTTCGAACCCTCCTCTTCATGCCCGCAGCAGATTGAATAAATATTAGGGGAATATTATTGATAATTCTGATGCCTGAAAACTGAGGTTCGGGTAATCGAGCTAAAGTGTATTGAGACAATTATCATGCCTACGTAAGCAGCTTTAGTAACGGAAATTATAGTAGGCTGAATCATGGACTTAATAAATGGAAACATGAATGTACCTAAGAGAACTTTTTTATTTTATATACTCAACCTGGTAGTCTAGTATGACGAACTATGGTAACATCTAACAAAGAAAAGAGACTATAGGTTACTGATTCCTAAATGGACTGTTTTGGACGTTAGTTTGGATAAGACAATATTAATTAACGATTAATCTTTAATTATTATTATCTAATGTGCTTATATTTTATTATTATTTATAATAATAATATAACATAGTCCCACAAAACCGAGGAGTCGGTTTGACTGTGGGATCGCAATTTTAATTTAGTTAAAAGAAAATAGAACTAATAGGAACTAGTAGTGGAGAGATAGAACGTCCAAACTCCAAAAAACGCCAACCAGTAAGTAAGTTGTGACTTGTTCATCTTATGGCAGAAATAAGCAAAACAATGAATAGGTATTTTAGGAAATATGCTTGAATATTCGATGTGCTACTGGTAGAGCTCAAGACTGTCACCGCATTAAACCTCAGTGACGTCATACCGCAGTCTACAATTCTGGCGAGAACCATTGGTATAAGATATTCAGAACTCAATCCTCGCGAGTTCAGCCGCTGTTTGAGTTGCTCTGTTTGAGTTGATCCGCTACCTGCTAAACAGTCGGAGTTTTGACACGAAAACCCTTTCCAAATTAGATTTAAAGAATAACTTAGACATGTCTTTGTGCCACAATGAGAGATGACGAGTCAAATCGTTTAGGTTTAGGCATACATTAACAATTACGAATTGTCATTGGCGGCGTCTTCATCAAAGTCAAAAGTCAAAGTCAAAAGGTTTTTATTCATGTAAGCTCATTAGAGCATTTATAAATAGTCAATATAAACAATATTTTAGCGTTACCACCGGTTCGTAATGTTGCTTCCATTGAGAAGAGCCGGCAAGAAACGCAATAGTTACTCTTTTCAAAAGAATAATTGTATACATTTTCAAACAGTAACGCTATGTGAGCAGGCAGGCATTAACACAGTGTGAGTAAAAAAAAACAAAAAAAAACAAAATAAGGTATTTAAATAAAAATAAACAAAAACTAGCATAGAAAGCTGTGCATGCCTACTCCCACTTAACAGTCAAACCAAAAGGTGAATATTTAGAACGATTGTTTTGGTGTGATGCCTTCCGTGCTTAGGTCTGGTCTGTAAAAGTTTTGGAACAACGGTGTCAAGTGGAAAATGGGCGGACCAGTCCCCGCAAGCAGCGCCCGGAACCCGAGCATGACTTGAGCAGCGGCATCACCCTCCTCAACCATTTTAGAGGGAAGAGGGTGACCCGCTCCACAGAGCCACCGCAAGCAAGGACATTAGAGTGACATCAGGCGCATGCCTCGCGCGAGCACTCACATTTGACGTCGGAACGCATAGACGTAATGTCATAATATGAGTGCTCGGGTGAGGCATGCGCGCCATATGGACACATCTAATGGCGGCGTCTTCATCAGGCGCATGCCTCGCGCGAGCACTCACTTTTGACGTCGGAACAAATAGACGTTATGTCATAATATGAGTACTCGGGTGAGGCATGCGCGCCATATGGACACATCTATTTAATATCGTTTCTTAACTCTACAATCAGATCAGAACGTGAACTTGACTGAAAAGATCCGGAAAAATCTCGGTAGTCTTTTTTAGAGATTTTATTATATCATAATTACAAACTCTACATAGGTAGAGTCATAGTTTAGAATATTGCCCACGGTACGGATTCATTACCTAATCCTTAGTATATTATGTAGAGTTACGTCAACAAAAGGAAACAATCATCCTATCTCTACATTCCAGTGTGTTCCCACCTCAATCTCAAACCACCAAAGTTCTGAATTTGATTTTTTTGTGACACGAATCGTGAACTTTTAGCTGGAACTGAGTTCCCCGACAGCCTCCCTGATTTATTTGTTGTTCAGAACTTTTCTATTATCGCCCCCCCACTTATTTCAAATACCATTTGGTCTAGCTCTAACTTTTCAATACGATACAAGAATGCTGATCGAATCCGCGTTTATTTTGTCTGTGCGAATATTTTTTAAGGGCCGGCTATATTTTTTTGTGACTAAAGGTGGCAAATAAGTGTAAAATCAGCTTGTTGTTACGCAGATACCGTAGCCTATAGAACCTTGCAATATCAAAGGCATCGCTAGCACGTTGCCGACCCGAAGGAGGGCGGGGCAGAGGGAGGGGGAGAGGGGGAGTGAGTGTGCACGCGGTATTCGTGCGTTTCGCGTATTTGCGTATTTCGATATTCGGGTTTCCGATCCGGCGGTAGAATATGTAAAATGACAATTTGTAAGTGCCTCCGTAGGCACACACAATAAACGCTTTGACTTTGACTTTGCCTTTTGTTACACTTTATGTGCGAGTCCGACACGCATTTTACCGGTATTTGATGTTACAAACAGACACTTCAATTTTATTTATTTCATAGAGTATAGATTGTAATTAACATTTTAGGTACTTGTACCCATGGACCAATTACTAAGGGGACTGGCCCTAAGCAACTCGGCCGAGTGGTCGGCCTAGTACTAACATCGACATAAAACGAAGCGAGTAGTTCAACTATTTACCGGTAGATAGAACAACGAAAATGAAAAAACAATGACCACGTTTTTTTTCATACATATATCTAATAAGGGCACCTCTTTCTTTAGACTTTACTCTGTGCTTGTACCCATCATGTGTTTGTCCAAGTGACCCCCGCAATATATTGGTCACGGGCCGCGGCCCGCCACGCGGCGCGGGCGCGGGCGGCTGGGGCCGCCTTCACTCGCACACCCTTCTCAAACTGAATCTTTGTTTAATATCCGCTCCGGCGGTCAAAGCAGTCGCGATGATATTCCTTTACGTTTCTATTTAGCTTTCTGAGTATTTGTCTGATATTGATAGTTCTACTAGCTTGTGGAATTCGGCCATTGGATCTATACCTAATAGGTAATCGGTAAATTAAGGTACTATATGCTCTGTTTGCAGACATTTTATTGTTCACAAAGGAAACACAATATTGCCGACGGCCGCTTGTCTCAGTGGTTCGAGACCGGTCGGCTCACTACAACGAGCGGTTGCGGGTTCGATTCCTGCCAGAGGCAAATTTCAAAAACTGCCTTTTCGTAATTTGCCCTGTTCTGGGTGGCACTGGGATCGCCTCCAGTCCATTGTACGGTAACCATAGTAAGCGTTGCGTAGTTTGGGACCATACAGTTGGTGTATGTCGGGCGATATTTATATTTTTTTATTTCACTTAATGAGGAATTTTGAAGGTGGTAGAGCCAAGCTGTAACCAATTGACTGCAGCTCATATACGGTCTGGCTCGACCGGAGTAGTACCACCCTCTCACAGAAAATCGGCGTAAAGCAGCTATTACAGCTGCGTTTCGTACGATGAGTGAGAGAGCCGGAAGCCCAACACCCCCCTCCCCTCCCCCTCCCTCCTTCCCACTCCCCTCTAGGTCGGCAAAGTGCGAGCAATGCCTTTGGTATTGCAAGCATCTTTAGGCTACGGTAACTGCTTAACATCAGGTGGGCCGTACATTTGTTTGCCAACTCAGTCCTATAAAAAAAAAAAACATCTCACCAGATAAATCTGTGGGACGCACCTACCTATTTAGGTATTGTACAAACACCATCTTCTGGCCCCCACACCAGAGGGAGATCGCGGGCCGGGCCAAAAAGCGCCCGGACTAAAAAAAACAAAAAAAAAAAATACCATCTTCTGTAATCTATTAGCAAATTCATTTAGCTAAACAATTTGCCAGTTCATTAGTGTAGTATTTGTTATCTAGTCAGTGGGATTACCCTGCGCCCTGGAACGTCGCCCTTCGTAGTTATTCTGAATGTTACGTTCATACAAAAGCTCGCTCCAAACAGTTGCTTGTCTAATTGGTATACTCCCTTCTAATAACTGTGGGGGCTTTTAGATTGCACGACTTTCTTCGACTTTATTTGCTGTTGCAGAGCTAAAATGAAAATGGGCGGGCCGTATCTGTAGCATGCCAACCATCCTTAGGTAAATATTTGTGACTGATTGGGCTCACAACTACCCAAACTGCTTTGCGATAGACCCAGGAGGATAGCAGGACGAGTTGAACTTCTACATACCTACAGGTGGCCCACTATAGTTAGTGGACGAAGGAAAGGGAGACCTATGCTCAGCAGTGGGATGACGTAGGTAAAAAAAAAATAAAGCCTCTGGTGCGTTTGTTGACACAGATTCTGTTAAGCTGTTCTACCCCGAAAATTTTCCAACGTGAAATTTGTTAACAATTTTTAAAATCCGTTGTTGAAAAAAAAAATGGTTTAACAGATCTCATTATGTGGCTAGGATTAACGCTCAAAAGACGCATAAAAATATCGTATCGGGATCGTGTCGTAAGCACTATATAGCATCAGAGCCTTACTAACAGCGGGGCGTGTCCTTTTGCCGCGTTCCTTACGAGATCTTATTATTGGACATAACCGCTTAATACCCTCACTTGATTGCTCAACAAAGGCACAGCCTAGGCAGATGCGTGTAACGGCTCTGTGTAGTATAAATTTTAGAATGTTGGAATTAATTCAGGCGTTTGGAGGGCGGAAAGGGAATTTGTTGTCTGTCCTGTGAAAAACCGTTTACGATTTTTGAAGTGTATTTTTCCTTATAGTTTATTTGATTTTACATTGTTATAGAAAGTTTCGCGCGCGGGCATAAATGCCTGAAATAAAATTTAGTTATTTTTTTCATCAGATTTATACGAGAGCTGTATCCAACTAAACTATGCAATACCTGTACGGTTGCCAGATCATGGTAACATTTCTAACATAAACCGACCCCTCTTTATTATTTACACTCGTAATTAAGAGTTGTTGAATTAAGAGTCAGCTTATGTTGGAAATGTCAGTGAACTGGACATGCATGAAAATTCACTTCAAAAAACAAACCAATCATAGCAAGCCGTTAAGTCAAGAAAAATAAGTTTTTCCCGTAAATACATCAAGTCCCTAAGAGTCCCTACTAGTCCTCACATTTGAGCGCGTCACTCACTGTAAGCCATCAAAGTGCATCCCCGTGAACCCTTCGACAAACGGAGACAATAAATTGCAGGACTAACGGACCGGAAGACGATTCATCTCATGAATATACATACGAACGGACCTGAGGAAGGTTTTATTTGTTACTGCAAAGCTGGATTTATTTCTGGTGACAGAAAGGGTTCCAGGCAATTTAATATGTTTGTGGGCGGCTTTTCGATCGTGTAAAATGATGGAATAGTTTGATTTCTCTTATAATAATATCAGTGTATCAGTGGGATTCTAACTACTATTTATTCATTTATAGGTATCTTCTTTTATTGGTCTAATTTGATGTAAACTAGAAAAAGTATCATTTGTACCATCTTCGAGGTGGTATAGTCAAGCTGTAGCCAATTGACTGCAGCTCATTAACGGGCTGGCTCGACCGGGCTAGTACCTACGTACTATCGGCGTAAAGCAGCTATTACAGCTGCGTTTCGTACGATGAGTGAGAGAGCCGTAAGCCCACCCCCCCTCCCCCTCCCTCCATCCCACTCCCCTTCAGGTCAGCAATGTGGGAGCAATGCCTTTGGTATTGTAAGCATCTATAGGCTACGGTAACTGCTTAACATCAGGCGGGCCGTTCGCTTTTTTGCCACCGCATCCTATAAAAAAAAAACTAATCTTAAAACCACAGAAGGTCTTCTTTGGTGAGTCAGTCGTCACCTCATAACGAAGCAAGATTAAATTTCTCTGGTCAGTACGGTCGTCATAGATAAGTAGCGTGCCTCGAAACTGCTGAAGATGTTTACTTAAATTCTCATTAGAGCTATAAATAACGCCCAAAAATAAAACAAAAAATTAAAATGACATTTGACGTTGACATTGTCTCACGGTCATGTCACGAAAAAATGTTAAGATATTTTTATTTAATAAGTTTGTTTATTTGTATCAATACGACTCTCCTCGAAGCTAGGTCCAACAGAAACATTAATTCACACAAGCGTGCTAGAGCTGGTAGAGTTAAGAAGAGTAGTGTCAATAATAGACAGGGCTTAGACCAGCGCTACGAGTATGATAGTAGAAGTCCTGTCCAGCAGTTTGACGTGGCTAGCTTTATTCAGGGATCTGATGACGCTGTAGATGATGAAGAGCCTTACGGTTTCGGGATAAAGAAAGGGTAACAGATTTGTTCTTTTCTTCACGCTGCAGGTCGTATGTTCGATACCTACTCGGGACAAGCATTTGTGTGCATGAACATGTCTGTATGTCCCGTGTGGGTGTATATGTATATTAAGTATGTATTTACAAATAAAAAGTAGTATAACGGGTGTTAGTGACAGCCCTCCACATACTGATAGGATGACTTCAGTATGTCATGCTAAGATGATCGGTACAAGAAATTAATTCAGGAACTTTATGGTACCCCAATGACTTGGTTTGTTTTATTAGCTTATACGCAATGTATCGTTACCGTGGCAAAACGCACGTAGCGAACGGCCGCCCTTCCCGCCACAGGGTGATTGCTTGCCGTCGTACGCGCTCGCACCACGTGATTCAAGCGTTGTTCTTAAGAGGAGTTCAACATCCATTGCCGGTTTATTTTATTTTAGCTGTTTTATTTACAAAAATGGAATGCTGCGTACAGATAATGTAATTGTACATTGAAATTAAGGACTTGTAAATGAAAAACGAGATTTAAAAAAATCAATTTTCCGAAGAAAATTTCGAGTGGAATATGATTCAAAATAAGGTCCTGAATTTACCCTGTCAGTATGTGGAGGGCTGTCACTTACACCATGTATGTAGTAATTTCAGTTATCTTGTTTCCATAGTACAAGCTCTGCTTAGTTTGGGATCAGGTACCCGTGTGTAAAGAATGTCCCAGGATATTTCTTTCTTGGAACCTATGGCCCACCCATGTTAATAGGTATTTTACTTGTACGTATATGAGATGTGATAATATGTGATGGTTATGTAGGCACAAACTCAAATAGGTATAACTCAATTGAGTTCTAAACATTTATTGTCACAATTTTTATTTTTTCCCAACAGGCGTGCCTCCAAGAACTTTGATTATGATATCGGACTCAGTAATAATAATAAGAAAGAAAAGAGTCAGGATTACTTTAACATAGGCTCCGATAACATGCCCGAATTTAAATTTAACTCGCTTCTTTTCAAAGATACTCTTAATCCTAAATACTTGGATACGAGTGGGGCATCTTTAGATGATTCAAACACGGCCCATCATGGACGTAATAAAATAAGGAATATCTACAAAGATTACTTTTTAGATCCGATTCAAAACCACAATCCTGCGAAAAAGTGGTAAGTTGTATTTAGATTTTAATTTAAAAACGTACTTAACGTAAAACACGCAAGTAAAGAATTGCCTTCATTATTAGAATTCAAGAATTAGGGAAAGGTAAATCACGGAGTCAATGTTGACTACATTTAGTACAATAGGTACGTCAAAGAGTAGCAAGATCCCTAAGGGCCGTTAGATCAAGGTAATTGAATAATTTGGGGAGTTTAAACTATTGATTCTATATGGAAGAAGGGAGTTTAAAATCTCTTCCGTGGTTTAAGTTACAATTGATCTTACCTATGTATGTATTTTAGAACAAAATATATAAGATTTCAATTGTTATTGCAGTGCCCTCAAAACTATGAAGTTTCCGTTTTTTTCCCATAATAAATCAACATTGAAACCAAAAAAGAATAGGAAAAGAAAACTATTCGGTTTTAACAGCCCTAAGAAAACAAATAAACCTGTTGGAATGATTTTGAAAAAGGTTGAAGAGGAACCGAATATAACAATAAAAACTAAGAGGTTATCGGACGACGATACTAGTTGTTCACCATGTAGGAAGAAGCAACGTAAAGTACAAGATCGCAAGCAAAAGAAAAGTTCAGTTATTCATAATAGCAGACAATTTTTTCAGAATATTCAAAATATTGATAACATGGAACGTAATGCTAAACAGTTTACAGATAATGCGGAAACGACGGATGGCAAGGTAAGAGAGAAGAGAGAAGAGATAGACAGAGAGAGACAGCTGAAAGAGTTAGAGGAAGTGCAGAGAAAGATAGATGCTGTGCAGATTTACATGCCGACCTTTGAAAAGCTTTGAAAAGAAGCCCGCAGACCCGTTTGATTGATAAGTAAATTTTGGTTTTGTTTATAGTGTTTTAGAATAAAGTTGTTTACTTTTAAATTAATTATGAAAACATTCATTAATTGCCTATTCATTTAATATCAAGACTCGTTATCTAGGCTAGAGACTAAAGTCTTGATAGATAAGTGGTAAGCTTCAAGTGTTTTGGACGATCATGGAACGCATACCCAATACTTTACTTTAAAGTTAGCTTCTAATATTTATCTAAATCTCGTGCATATTGTCATACATGTTTTTACGAGGCAAGCAGTCTTGAAACAAAGTATAAAACAAATGGCAATGGTTTAGATTGGTAGTTCTTGGACTATAGTAAAATGAGCGGGATGGCGCGATCTCCCCGCACGATATATAGCCGCCATACATTAACCTGTCCGATGGAACGCTATTTTTCCACGAACTCATTCCGAAACACCTAGATTTCTACTGGATTATTCCTGGGATATATTGCAAGTACACGGGTATCATAAACTTTAGGGATTGTTGAGTATTCTATGAATACATTAGTTATAAGATGAATATTCTAGATAGGAGTAGTGCCTACAGGATAGAGCTTAGCAATGTTTAGGCAAGATTAGAAAATGCAAATAGTTCTAGCTATTTTCAACTATATTTGCCATGCCAGGGTCTAGTTCTAACAAAGTAAACACACACTGACCAGAGACAGAACCTACCTACTATAAGGATTTCTTTGACGATTTGAAAGAAGGTAAAACTTGTTGATTGCAAAAAAACCTTCACCTTCAGGTCGGTAATGTGCGAGCAATATCTTTGGTATTGTAAGCATCTATAGGCTACGGTAACTGCTTAACATCAGGCGGGCCCTATGCTTTTTTGCCACCGTAGTCCTATAAAAAAAAACTATTTTTGCGCCCATGAGTCTCGCCTATGATTTCATAATAAGTTACTTGATATGATTATAACATTTTATTAATAATTTTTGGATCTAATTTAATAAAAATTAAAATCGGACGTCTTGGTTGCGCAAGCCATACATATTGCTTCAGTGGTGTAAGGTCCATCTGAAATTAAAATTAATTCCATCTCATAATTCAACTGTTGAAAAGAACATAGCTGTTATAAATTAGATTGTATTTTTCTCCTTACCAATGTTGAACCATGTCGTGGCCGGTAATCCAGCGTCTTGTCGAGCCGACACGATTGCCTCTCTAATTGCTATTGGTATCGCTACTGCCATGCACGTGGGAGGTTCACTACAAGCTGGAAAATATGGAAACTAAGATCTTAAATGGTTTTCAAGGAACAGCTGAAGGCATTTTCTGGCGAGCTAATGAAAGTGGCAGCTGTTTATTTTATAACAATCTACCGTTAAGCATTAAACAATTCTTGTCTATGAGACTAGCGGCCGAATACTCAAAGGCTACTTAAATATTTAAGTCCCACTTAGCAGTTTGAGACGTCTTTAACTGACATTTTTTGTATGGCGCGTTAAGCAGCTCTCAAATATAAGTTGCGTACGAGTATTCGGCCGTAGTAGTAGTAGTATTAGTAGAAGTATTGATCTATTAATAATATTGTCTCACGTTGATCGACCATTTATCTGATAGCGCTGCTAGTGTTACAAGATGCATAGGCGTAAAATACAACGGCTCGTTTATCGTCCCTGTCAAAAATGTGAAAAATATGAAGGAAAGATTTACTTTTCCTGCTTTTTTTCTTCTCACCTTTTGATCCAAATATGACATTATTAGAATAAGATTTCTTCCTTAAATACACTCTGAAGTCCTGCGGTATATCCCTGGCTTGCGGCACGTAGTAGTGCCAAGTTCTGTCTGTGAGTAGCTCGCCCGTCTTTGAATCGTACACCAGTTTCTCACACGTCCAGTAACCCATGCCCATTATGAAAGCACCTTCCACCTAAAACAGCATGAATTTGAATCATATGCGACTTGCAACATTTACTTTCCATTTATGTCAAGTACTTTACCCTAACCTTAAGCCTACTGTTCTTGTATTACCGACGTCACTACCATGTACCTATTTAAAGCATTCATCATCAATCTTATCACCAATATCTTGTCCAAAAATATGGTGGTATTCGTTGTGGTCTTTTATGAACCTATACCTTTTTGTTACGTGAATTTTACTTACTTGACCAACATCTAATTCAGGATTTACACTCCGGCCGGTGTCCTCCATAACATCAACCCTCAGTACTTCACTTTCACCAGTGATCACATCAATTTCAACTTCAGCTACTGTTACGCCAAACACTTGGTAATTCTGAATGTCATCTACTCCCACGAAACCGTGTACCTGAAGATCTACACTCATTTCATAGGATTTCTTGACCAGTACTTCCCATGTAGGATTATTTAACTGACTTCTCACTGGTTGTAATCTATCTAAGAGTTGCTGACAGCATTTCTCTACAGCTATAATTATATTCTGCGTCGTCAAACTGCCTCCAGTAACAGCAGAGTTAGGTGAGCCTATTGTATTATTCTCTTTAATCTGAATCTTTTCTAAAGGTATCTTGAGCATGTAAGCACAAACTTGAGCAGCTTTGGTATTAATCCCTTGACCTATTTCTACACCGCCATGCGTTATAGCTACTGTTCCATCACCTTGGTAGACGGCGAGATTAACATCAAAATACCTCGAGTATACATTCTCCCACCGTGTAAAGACGAACCTTATGCCTCTTTTCTTCCATCTATTCTCAACATTGAACTTATTAACCGCCGCTCTTCTGGTGATGTAATCAGAAGTCTCTTTCAGTGTCTCGAACATTTCTTTAATATCCGGATACCTTGGGTCTAAGTTGGCTAAGCGGACGTTTGTTGGATCGAGGGATGTTTCGTAAGATATCTGTTCCATTAGTAATTCTGCCATTGCTATGTTCTCCAATGTTCCTAAACAAAAATCAAATATATTTTTTTCGTATTTAACATTCAAAGTATAAACGGTTATATAAAAATGTTACCTGGTGATCTACACCATGTGTTCTTGGCGTTATCAGTCAATGTGTTGTAGCACGAATAATTCCAAGTGGCGCCGTTGTAACAGTTGCTGTACACGTCTACCCCGAGCTGTATCAGGTTCTCGTTGTTGGCATAGCCGTTATCATCGTATAAATTATAGTTGGCGTATTGGACGACTCCAGTCTTGTTGACACCTACCTGTAATATCGTTAAAGATACATTGAATTGGAAGCTTTAGTTTCAACGTTTGTGAAATCTAAAAACATCATTATCTGGTTCTTCGATGGTGTCTGCTCATAAAGATGGGGGCCATGAGTACTCTACTTATTTGAATCCGATCCTTCTATCTAATATCTTAATACCTATCTGTGGTGCATCCTAAGATTGCTTTAGTCAGAGTACAAAGATGATAGTGTGTAAAAAATATGATTCCTTTTCTATCATAATTTCAATAAGCAGAGGAAACTGTGCGTTATCATTGTTACTTCAAAATCAGTAGAACTCGGGAACCTCTTCCCCCAGATTCTGGTGTTGGAAACCAGGGTGTGTATGATGCGGCACGGTCGGTTCAGCTTCTGGACGACCAGGCTGCAAGCCACAGCTGTCTGAATAATGCGCGATATCTTGATCCCGTATGCTCCGCCGAGGCGCCGGACGTGAACGTCAATTCTAAAATGAGAAATGTACTTAAGTGTATACCTGCTAATAAAGCTGTGTAAGAAAATCACCATCAAAAGGGAGATTCCATCTTGCCTCAGTTCGAAAGGGGATCGTAATAAAAACTTGTGGCAAAAAAATATTTTATCATTGATCATAGTAATAACTCATTATTTTGTATCTGGTTGTACAACGTTTCTATTTTAATTTTAATAATTTCAGATATTATAAAAATGTGCAATTGTATTAACCTGCTCTGATCCATCTTCAACGCCCTGGATATCATCAGTTGCATTGCATCCAACCATTGTGATGTCGCATAAACTGATAACCCTTCTTCAGTTGGGCATGTCACGCAAGCCAACGTCTCCATAGTAAAATGATACTGACCGTATATTGTATTTCCACCTTTGACCACTTTAGTTACATCACTACCTTTGCTTGTAGCATTAATGGTTTTAAACAATGTATTCCTTTTAGAATCTTTCATCGCTACTTTTATATCTATTACTGGATCTTTAGTATTAGAGTACGTGACCTTAACTAGTTTACTTGCTCTGTCTGCTACATCTTGCGTTTCAGCTACTATTAAGCCTAAAGGTTGGTTGTAGTATTTAACTTGACTACTACAGAATACTTCTTCGTCGATCGTGTCCATGGGATCTGCTGGTGTAAATGAGTTGAGTCCTGGGATGTCTTTTGCTGAGTAAAATATTATTACGCCTGGTTGCTTCTGAAATGGGTTAAAATATTATGCTTCAGTCGACAAATGAACGACTTAGGATGGCATTCAGGAAATATTATTTACATTAGTAAAGTAATCTCTTCGGTTTTGAATCCTACTATCCTTCTCCTTAGTCTTTGCACAGTTTTTAAATTTGATAGAAATAGCATTACTCTTACCAAAGCCTGTGTTGCATCGATAGCTGAGATAACACCCACACCAACAGTGGACATTACGAATGCAGCATGTACTTCATCAGGGAAGGTTGGAAGGTCATCTGTGTACTTGGCTTCACCAGCACATTGGATCTGGCCACAAGTGTTCAGCATTACGTTTACTTTCAGTTCATTGACTCGCTAGTTTTATTTATTTTGTATTGTTGAGATTGGACTCCAAAGATAGTTATCGAAATATTTTCTAACTTACCAAAGCTTCGATCTTAGGCAATGGTTGATTAACAGGCCACGTTACGGGGTAGGTATCGTATATCTGTCGACCGTCAGACACTGGCCGGGACTCGTGAAGCTTTACACTACCTGATTTGATACGTGCTTGCAGACTATTGCTCGGGTATAACGTTAGCAGGCCCTGTATTGAAAATCAATAAATAAACATTGTCAGACTAATTTACCAACTGTATGGTCCCAAACTAAGCAACGCTTGCAATATGGCTACTGTACAATGGACTGGGAGCGATCCCAGTGACCTAGACCAGGGTAAATTACGAAAAGACCGTTACCAACATTTTCCTCTGGCGGGAATCGAACCTGTTACTATCCGATATAGTGCGTCCGCCCACGCTCAAACCACTGTGCCAAGCGGTCGAGACATAAATGTGGCTAAGTTCTAATTTATCTTCATTTTTGATCATCTTACCTTATAAAACAGTCCCAAAGCCAACATCTTTCTATAAGAAACCGAAGGCTCCGGGGGATTTTCAGTCACCACCAGCTCAGTTTCCAAGATCTTTAAGGTTGACTGTAAGGTTTCGTTCGTAAACAATCCCTTCCCCATCAAGAAGCGTTCTGTATTTGAAGCCCTTATGAATCCAGGAGAGAGACCACCGTAGACGATTCTGGACTCCAAGACTATGTTATCAGGGCTCAATTTGTATAGAAAGCCGGCGTTGACGATCGCGTGAGCATTCTGAGAGCGCGGCATGATCTGAAAACAACAGTTGGGATATTGAGAAAATAAATTCCTCTGACACAACTGGTTGTGCAACTTAGCAACGATGATTTCTAGTTACGAAGAAAGGAGCAACACTCTTTTACTGTAACTAGTTGCCAATAAAGAATATCATTTCCTCTATCGGCCGGAAACTAAAGTGATTGTTATTTTAATTTATTTTTTAATTATTGTAATTTGAATACAAAGTTGCTCAGGACCGGTCGTTGTGGAAAACCTTGGGGGAGACCAATGTCCAACAATGGACGTCTTTAGCTGAAATGATGATGATGATGAATATAAAGAAGGTACCTTAAATGTTGTTATCTTATACTGATTGTTAAGTGGTGGTAGCATCACGTTCAGAATAACTACACCCCTCATATTCACCGTTAAAAAGTGTTGCATTGTCACAATTTGAGTTAACCCTTTAGAGTGTACTGAAAGTAAAA
The DNA here is from genome assembly GCA_947859195.1 of Drymonia ruficornis. Classification (NCBI taxonomy): domain Eukaryota; kingdom Metazoa; phylum Arthropoda; class Insecta; order Lepidoptera; family Notodontidae; genus Drymonia; species Drymonia ruficornis. The sequence continues at coordinate 12,060,445 of OX401919.1, forward strand.
TAAGAAATTCAGAATCACTGAAGCATTGTAACTCAAGAATAAAATTGGGACAAAAAATAACAAAACCAAATTATAGTTTTAAATCTTGGCTAGTGTGGTTTGAATAAAAACTTGATTGCTGATAGCTTGGATACTTAGGCTAATAGAAAATAACTGTATCTGTAAGTTATAAAAACAATCAGCAATGTCTGTGGCATTTTATATAACGTCAAGAATTTTATCCTCATTCGGGGGTAGTCAGAGGCTTGAGTGGCCATACACAACTAGATTGTGAAGGTATTAAGTCAACTTAAAGCCCACGTTTCACCAGATAGTCAGAACCCAACGTGACAGGTGGTGAACCTTGTCGCCGTGCATACAGGAACTGACTATTACCTGATCCCGAGGGATAGGTAGGTTTCCTCACGATGTTTTCCCTCACCGTCAGCGAACTGTAAATTATGCACATAGGTGAAAATTCATCCATTGGTGCATGCCCCACGGGGGATCGAACCTGGGACCTTCTGATTGCTAGCCCAACCCGTTCACCCCTAGAGGCTACAGTCGCTTTTTATTGAACACAAAACAGATAACAATCATGTCATGATCCACATAAAAGTGTTTGCAGGTGCTTATGCTACAAAATTGATGTACTTAATAGTTTTATTCATACCAAGTTTGAGTTGGGCTCCAACGGTTTCTAGTAGAAGGAAGATGTCTGATTGAAATTCATTATGTCTATGCTTTAACATGAGATTTCCTGCTATTGATCCTATCTGAAAAATGTAAAACAACACGAAACTAAATATCATCGATATTTATCAAGAAATGTATAAATGTAGATGACATGGTTACTATAATTGTTACATCTTTATCGATCTATCAGTACTAGTAGCACAGCCGACCGTGACAAGACGAAACGCGACATAAAACGATTTTTTTTCATTCTCTCCTAATAGGAAAGACAGATAGCGACTCCGTGCGACATAATGCGTGACAAAGGTCTTGTCCTGGCGCGTGTGCTAGACCCACTGCCATCAATACTCAATAGTGTATGTACATATACTTACGTTCCTAACAGCAATATGAGCAACCAACATAATATGATCGTAGAGTGCCTTCAAATAGCTGAAATATTCTTCTTCAGAGAGCGTCAGTAGTATCTCCAGCAGGTCACTAAGTGTAGTTTCAGCGCCTATCACCAGGTTCTGATCTAACAAGTGGCCTTTTAACTCTTGGACTTCACTTATATCTATTAACACTCGAGGGTTATCAATTTCGTCGTCTTCCGGGTACGCCCCTGAAAAGGATGGTGTGAAGAAAATAATGTTACAGAAGGCAACGGCATTAAATCCTATGCTTTAGAAATCTGGAGGCCTATAAGCCCGGGGTAACACCGTGATATACATTCAATAATTAAAAAAAAAAACAATGTAAAAAAGACAAGCCCGCTGAGTTTCTTGCCGGGTCTTCTCAGTCAAGGTCGCGTTTCCGATCCGGCGGTAGAATTTAAGGAATAATGTAAAATGACAATTTGTTGTTGACCCCGTAGGCCTAAACAAAATAAATGATTTGAATGTAACAATACATAATTGTAATTAATCAATTAATCAACGTTTTCAAACTACAGGTTAGTTAAAATTTTATCATTTCACTCGCATCTTTCTATTCTTCCCTCAAAAGAAAGGAATAGCAGAAGTGGAAGAAGGCCTTTGCCTTACAGTAGGATACACATGGCTAATATTATTATATTTTACTTATCGTACAACTTCTTTGCATGACTTACCTTTAGCAGTATTCCCACAAATCAGTTTATAAGAATCATAACCTTCCTTATTAAGTATAGCAAAAATATCATCAACTGTAACAGCTCTATACCAAACTTTTCCATCTTTAAGATCAATATTTATAACTTCATCAACTTTTAGATCATCAATAGATAAGACACACCAATCATCATCATCACAAGTCTTTGTGCAAACTTTGCCACTTTTCTTGCAAATGTCCAAGTCCTCTATATCAAGCATCTTGCTAGTTGTCGGAGCGTCTATTGCAAACTTTTTGAATGCATCCAATATTGGTCTGTAGCCGGTGCAGCGGCAAATGTTGCTTGCAAGAGATTGCTCTATTTCTATTTGCGTGAGATCTTTTCTGCTTTGGAGAAGGCTGTAAATGTAACAGTATGACTTCTAAATACTCCAACCCAAGCTTAGTGTGGACAACACTAGCGCTACCTTGGAGCCGATCAACCAATAAGAGGGCAGAGCGCGGAGTTAGTGATGTCCACGGACACTGCTCAAATCCATATTTTTTTCGAAGTGAAAAGGTTATTGTGATTCCCAATTTCTTGGTTTTAATTTCCACAGTATGCCATAAAGTCTATAACGTATTGCAGGGTAAATAGTAACCTGTACATAGTCATCACCCATCCTGGACTGCAGTAGCCACACTGTGAGCCGTTGTACTCCGCCAAGGTTTTCTGCAGTGGATGGTAGCCCTTCCTCCTGTTGCCTGTTTCCTCGATAGTGGTGATCTCCCACCCGTGGCATGAGGCGATTTGGACCATGCACTGGACGTGATAAGAAGATAGAAAGAGCATAAAAAATCTCTGATAGAGAATCTAGTTAAGCATACTCAAATATCGCCAGACTTACACACCAACTGTATGATCCCAAACTAAGCCACGCTTGTACTATAGCTACCATACAATATACAATAGACTGGGGGCGACCCCAGTGACACTCGGACCAGGGCAAATTACGAAAAGGCCGTTTCGGAAATTTGTCTCTGGCGGGAATCGAACCCGCAACCACCCGATGCAGTGAGCCGAGTGGCCTACGGTCGACCACTGCGCCAAGCGGGCTAGATAGCTATATTATTTTTGGGACTTTACGTCATAATAAGGCATACCGAGTTCACAGCACGAGTGTCGCTATTCGGCTTCTTCGTAGCTACAATGCAGGCTCCACACCCTGCTTCCCTGCACATGTACTTTGTTCCGCGGAGCTCTAGCCATGATCTCAGGTAGTTCAAGAGGGTCACATCGGAACTGATCTCGCCCCCAACTGAAAATCGTGATTAGAAGGATGGTAGTTGCTATGGATGGTTTATCGTCATCGATTTAGCCGAAAGACGTCCACTGTTGGATATAGGCTTCCTCGAGGTTATCCACAACGACCGGTCCCGTGCTGCTCGCGTCCAGCGGCTTCCCGCGACTCTATTGATGTTTATCGAGCTAAAATTGTAAACTACTTTTTAATCTACACTAATAATTATAAAGAGAGAAGATTTGTATGTATGTATTTTTGGATGTTTGTAATGAGTAAACTCAAAAACTACTGGACCGATTTTCAAAATTATTTCACCATTAGATTACTACATTATCCCTGAGTAACATAGGCTATATTTATATCTAGAAAAAAAAAATAGGGATCCCTACTAAAACTTTAATAATGTAACCCAAGGTGTAAAAAAATTTGCCATAACATGACTTTCATCGCATGCGCTACGGAAACGATTGATGATAGAACAAAAAAATGATTCACAATATTAAAGAACATATCAATATCTACAAAAAACTTTGCGATACCATATGTCCAACTATTGTAGTTACGTTACTATAACTACTTTTTAAAATTTTATAAGATATATAAATTCCGACCAAAATCAGACCAAGATATCCATACCTTAGTATTAATCCTTATCCAAATAAATCATTTCGTATTTGAGACTATTTAAATACCTGTGGATTACTTTTTGAATTATTTAAATCGGACGTTCCGTTCAAAAGATATTACGAATTTAAAAAAGGGCGTTAAATAGGGGATATAAATGTTGTATGGCAGTTCGTCATTTTTGAAGTTAGGATGATGAAAATTCGTATGGAGGTTTCTTTTTATATATAAAGAAATTTTAACCTCAGCGTTTTTGAAAATTTAACCCCTAAGGGGGTAAAATAGGGGGTAAAAGTTTGTATGGCGGTACCGATTCCGGCTAATCTCCGAAACGGCTGGACCGATTTTGAAGGGACTTTTACTGGGAAATACGATACGGGATCGGGAATCCAGACTGCGGGATCCGAGATCTGGGATACGGGATCCGGGATATACGGGACACGGAATACGGGATCCGGGAAATATGGGACACGGAATACGGGATTCGGCAAACGGGATCCAGGACCGGATCCTGGATCCCGTATCGTATTTTCCAGTACAAGTACCTTCAAAATCGGTCCAGCCGTTTCGGAGATTAGCCGGAAAACCAGGAAATGGTATCCGACATACGGGGTCCGGGATCCGGGATCAGAGCTCCGATTTTTTTAAATTTAAATTTTACGCGGACGAAGTCGCGGGGAAAAGCTAGTTTCTAATATTTGGAAAAAATTGGTTTGACCTTTATTTCACCTTCATTGAAGCTATCAGAAGTATTATAAGGCCATTGCATGGATTTTAAATGAAAACAGTTGATTCAAACAAGTGTCACGCGCAAGTGTGAATGACAAAACAAGAAAATAACGTTGTTGTTTGTTTATTTTGTTATTGTTATGGTCGGCGCAGACAGGGGACGGCAGGGGAGCGGATTTTAATTTTTATCAATCGAATTTCATTCCTTCCACTCGACACCACCGGTGATGTCGTATGGAATCTCTAGTCCATACGACACCACCGACTATTAGTGAGGTTACCTACATACAAAGTTGTTGATATGAAAACTCCAATTAAGTTCAAGCAGTTTCATTAATGAGGTATGTCATTTGATAAAGTTTATATTTATCTGTTAGTTTAGTTAGTTTAGTTTATATTTATTTCATAAACTCTGTTTTATTAATTATCGTTTAACTATAGATAACTTGAAATAATAACTTTGGGGTCGGATCAATGTATGTGATGTTGTCTGATATTTATTTATTTATTTTAATGAACTGGGAGCTGTTTGTAAAAAACACGCGTTTCTGGACATCACTAGGGTAGTGTCGTATGGACTAGAGATTCCATACGACACCACCGGTGGTGTCGTTTTGGTGGTGTCGAGTGGAAGGAATGTCGAATTTAATACTTATCCAATCGAAATAAGTGCTCCGGTGTGCTCTTCGGTGCACCGGTGCTCCGAGATGCTGCAGCGTCGATCACCGAGCGTTGAAATATATACCTTATTTCGATTAGATAATGGATTAAATTCGATTGATAAAAATTAAAATCCTCTCCCCTGCCGCCCCCGGTCATAATGGTTCCATTGCTGCGTCTACGTCAGGCGCATGTTGCGGCCGATCATTATGTTTATGCGTTCTGACGTCAAAACTAAGTGCGTGTAGACGCAGCCATCAGTAGATATGATGACGTCATCAGTTTCATAATTTAATTTTTAAATAACAATATACCTACTTATAATAAATTAGTTCTTTAACATAAATATTTACACTAAAATGAAAATTTTACAAACCATTTTTTAAATATTAGTGGTTGCTACTCTTAAATGCAGTTTAAACTAGTTTCCAAGCCATATGTTAAACGAAGGTTGTTACAAATATTCAAAGGCCCATAGCTCGGAAACTATTATAGTTACGTATAGTCTGTCTTCACTAGGCATCTACGTATTACCTATGTGGATCAATATTTTTTAAACCCTCCGTATATAAGCAATTTGACAGTAGGAGGCAGCGCTGGTACCAAATGTGTCAATGAACCATTATCGACCAATAACGAGCGTTATAAATTATTTCGTTACAACTCGTTACAGTTGACTGCACTTTTTAAGATAGTTGTAAGTAAGCTAATGAATTCCTAAATTAAACGTAATACGTTTTACTAAACGTAAAATACACCTTATCACGAACTCGTAATTGTCTTATGCCTTTATATAAATACATTAGGAACAAGAAACGAGACAACTTACCACATCGAATGTGAACAGTATGTGGAATTTTTACATACTTTTTGGGATTATTTATTTTTACATACTTTTTGGGAGGGTATTTCAATTTTTCAATTGTGGGAAAAATATAATTTAAAAAATTGTTCCAATTTCAATAACAATGGGATACTATTGGCAGCATCTACATCAGGCGCTTGCCGCGCCCGAGCACTCAGTTTTGACATCGGAACGCATAGACATAATTAATTCATAACATTAGTGCGCGGACGGCATGGGAGGCACCAATTCAATACTTCCCGATACCCAACCAAACCCTCAAGTATTATTTCACATTTTTGAACCATCCTGTACGAATTGGTTTTTGCAATTAACTTGCAATTAAGCACCTATCTTCAGCATTAAAAGGTAATGCGATGTAAGGAAGTTAGGAACATGAAAATTTGTATTTAAGCTATTAATTACAAATAAAAAATTGTAATTTCAGCGTTTTCGAAAATTCCACCCCTAAGGGGTATAAGGGGTGGAAGTTTGTACGGTGGTCCCAATTTGTACGGAATCCTCAGGGCGCGAGTCCTACTTGCACTTGTCCGGTTTTATTAAACTCGTGCGGGTTTCAAGACAACGTAGCTTTTCGCCGGGATTCGTCGAGGGTCAAACCTTGGCGTCATCGATGGACCCCATTATCGATCCTTGCTTCAGGAGTAACAGTGGTGGGAGTGTGTGGCGGGACTAGTCCCATAAAAAATACCAACAATTGAAACAAATTAATTATTTCAATAATTAAAAAAACTTACCGGAATACTCCCGACCGTTGATTTTAAATTTAATTCTACTCATACCTACACCCGCTTTACACTAACAAATAATTGTTGACGGTTTAGAGTCGGCACGTCAACTGACGGTGCAGTATAAAATGTGCAGTTTTTATTGTGGTTATCTTTAAACCTCGCTCGAGAAAGTGCCGGTTCATATTTATGGGTCATTAGTAAAACGGTAAAAGTTGCATTGTTTACGTTTAGTCCTGCTTTACAGACCAGCTAAAAATAACCGGCCATGTGTGTAGGGCTCGCACAACACAGGGTTCTGCTGGATGAAAAGAAGAAATCGAAAAAATATTTTCCGAAAAAATAAATACCAAAGGACCCCAAAATTTATTTCATAAACACCTTTATTATACACTTCTCATCAAAAAAATCGAAACACCTACATTCATTTATTGGATGAAAATTCTAAAATTTAAATTCAAATTTGGAATTGTGGTACACCATTGTGTAGACTAAACTGCCAGCTATTTATTGGCGTATTTTTTTATGAAATCAATCATTTTTTTTTTATTTAAATGCCTGAATAGTACTTGCAGTACTGTTTGGATTTTTTTGATGAGAGGTGTATTTAATTTTAGAACGATAGGAGATGGGAAGAACACTTTTGAATATGTGTGGATAGGATACGGAGACCATTCTAGCTATTAATTACTTTTATTTAAAAAAATAATTCTCTAATGAAAAAAAAGGGGGAGCTATTGGTGTTCTGGCATTACTAATAAATCTTTAGAACAATAAAAACCAATATTTTATCGGGCTAAAACAAAACATACGATTTAAAGCGATTAAATATTAGATGTCCTCTAACCGTCCGGCGAGATATAAGATTAAAATATGCATATCATAATCAAGTTTTGTGTAAAAATAAACAAATACAACTAAGGCGAAGGCTAGACGTAAAGTATACAGGGTGTCCCAAAACTTTGCCACATGGAGGGGAAGTACCTTAAATATTGTAGATAGAGAATTTTACTGAATGAAGACTTCATTTTTATTTCAACTACAATACGAACTGCATTCAAAGATTTTTGAAAACTCGCTTGCCACATCGGGAATCGAACCGGCTAAAATCCGAAAAATAACATCCTGTACTTTTATGGCATCAATCGATAGGATCAATCACAAGGATCAAATCACTCTAACAAACATGGGAAATTAAATGAAAGGAAAATCGTGATATCTTAACTTATAAGAATTAAAATAAGTGAAAATTAAAATAAGTAACGATTTTATGGGTTTCCTTTCATTTAATTTACTATGTTTCTTAAAGAGATTTTATCCTTATGATTGACCCTATCGATTGATGCTATAAAAGTACAGAATGTTATTATTCGGATTTTAGTCGGTTCGATTCCCGAGTGTGGCAAGCGAGTTTTCAAAATGAAAGGAAACCATAAAATCTTCACTTATTTTAATTGAACGAATAAAAAATGGTAAACTAACTAATTTGTTGCTCGAAATTAGCTCCATTTTTGTGGATACACTTTGAATCTTTGAATTCATGAATTTATAAGTTTAGATTTCATGGTTTTCCTTTCATTTAATTTACTATGTTTGTTAGAGAGATTTGGTTCTTATCATTGATCCTATCGATTGATGCCATAAAAGAACAGGGTGTTATTTTTTCGGATTTTAGCCGGTTCGATTCCCGAGTGTGGCAAGCGAGTTTTCAAAAATATTTGAATGCAGTTCGTATTGTTTTTAAAATAAAAATGAGGTCTTCATTCAGTAAAATTCTCTATCTACAACATTTAAGGTACTTCCCCTCCATGTGGCAAAGTTTTGGGACACCCTGTATACTGTGATCCGTCAGTATGGTAAATAATGATGGATGTCATTCCATCGACGCAGGCTACACGTTCAGTATTTATTCCGTCAGTATCGTGACGTAGTTCGTACAGTGCAGACGTCAAATGAAACACGAAAGCTTGTATGGATATTACCCTATCGCTTGGTTTAATCCGCAATCTCAGAAGACATGTCCACACTATTGCTTTCGCGGCGTATTTACCACAAACTGTCATTTTGGAATTGAAATTCGTGGTAAATACTGTCATCCATCAGTACACTAGCCTACACGATCTGTTTGGACCACGGTTTTTGGTAAATAATGACGGACCACAGTACTTACTTTACGTCTAGCCTTCTCCTTACATTTAATATGAATCAGAAGACCGCAAACAAAAACAAAGGTCAATCATTTTGTTTTATTTATTAAGTTGTTTCTCAAATGTCGTGGTTGGTGGTGTTGGTTTGGCTTCCGGCTCTATCACTCATCGTACGAAATGCAGCTGTAATTGCTACTTTACGCCGATCCTCTGCGGTACTACTCGGCAGAGTTGGGCAATATGTAATTGCAATTAATTAATTACTAATTGCATGTGGTGTCACAATTAACAATTAATTTTGATATGTTTGGCAATCGCGAACAAATCACATTTAATTGTTAATTGTGACATCACCTGCAATTTGCAATTAATTAATCGCAATTAAATTTTGCCCCACTCTGCTACTCGGGTCGAGCCAGCCCATATGAGCTGCAGTCAATTGGCTACAGCTTGGCTTTACCACCAGAGCAGCCTTGGCAATGCACTTGTCACGTGCAACGAAGTCATTAATTATGCGCATCGGGAATGTCCACTTCCTTTTATGTGTTTTTTTTACGCGGAACCCTAATTATTTTTCTACCTCCTATTACTCTTTCTACCGATTAACATCTGCCAGTGAAAGTCCCGTCAAAATCGGTTCAACTGTTTCGGAGATTACCCAGAACAAACATCCAGACAGACAAGCAGACGGACAAAAAAAAAGTGTTTTTGTTATTAGTATCGTATACTTGCATTAGCATTTAGTTAAAAGTTGTTATTTTGATAAAATAAACAGATACCTACTTCAATTTTATTTATTTGTATAGGTAGATAAATACAATACTTATTGCCAATCGATTTTAGACTTAACCGTAAGACGATTACCATTCGTATTTCCGAAAAAAATGTAGATTTACAAAGTGCATAATTAATTAAGTCGGTATCGACTCGCATTATCAGGTAACGAATGTATAGTCTGATTTTTTATTAGACGAAGTGGGCTGACAGGTTCATATGTCACTTTTCAATATAAATAGAACAAATAAAGTTCAAATTCGAACTTTTCAGCTGTCAGTTGGCTTCGTCTAATTAAAAATCAGACTATAGTTACAGTAGCGGCATTTTACGATGGCCGGTTTGAAATGTGGGGGGGGGTGGAATAAAATGAACCTTATTATAACGGAATAAGGCTGGCCGTTTAAAAAAATAAGAATGTCAAAAAATTAATGCGAAAATGAATTTTATTCCGTTATAATAAGGTTCGTCCTTTCCCCCTCCCACATGTCAAACCGGCCATCATAACGTGCCGCAGGTATAGTGCGTTCATATAGCTTGTATCAAATAAGAAAGTAATTTAAAAATATAAGCGACTGTAGCCTAGGGGCGAACACGTTGGGCTAGCAATCAGAAGGTCCCAGGTTCGATCCCCGGTTGGACATGCACCAATGGATGAATTTTCATCTATGTGCATAATTTACAGTTCGCTTACGGTGAGGGAAAACATCGTGAGGAAACCTACCTATCCCTCGGGATTAGGTAATAGTCAGTTCCTGTATACACGGCGACAAGGTTCACCACCTGTCACGTTGGGTTCTGACTATCTGGTGAAACGTGGGTTTTGAGTTGACTTAATACCTCCACATGTGGTGGTGTATGGCCACTCAAGCCTCTGACTACCCCCGAATGGGGATAAAAGTCGTGACGTTATATTATTTTTATTTAAAAATATTTGAGCCCACAACCGAACATTAATCACCTACTTATTATATTCTTACAAAAAGGAACTCTTATTAAAATTAAAACTAAAATTAAACTTAATAATCTATTAACACAGTGCTTACTTATCAAACTATTTTGTTCTAAAACATATTTTATTAATTAAATCTGAAATCACTTGTTTTCGTTTTAGCTGCCATGCAAATTTTTTCGTTAGAGAACGGTCCGTCTGAAAACAAATTAAATGGATTTAGCACAGAGTAAAGACTAAAGAGGTGCCCATATGTATGAAAAAAACGTGGTCATTGTATTTTCATTTTCATTGTTCTATCTACCGGTAAATAGTTGAACTACTCGCTTCGTTTTATGTCGATGTTAGTACTAGGCCGACCACTGGGCCGAGTTGCTTAGGGCCGGTCCCCTTAGTAATTGGTCATGGGATTTAGTCACTTGCCTTATTTTTTTTTCTCTCTTTATTAAGGACAGTTGTTACATTCGTTTATATGGTTTAATAATACTTAGTATGAAGACTTAATGTACAACCACTTACAGGTGACCTCAGGGGGCTTACCACAAGCTCTTATTGCGATTCAATTATAGGAACGTTTTAACGACGTTTTAATGACGTTTCTTATTGTCATGACAATAAGGTACGTCATTGCACAAAAAGTCGCTGAAACGTTAATACGTTCCTGTAATTGAATCGCAATAAGAGCTTGTGGTAAGCCCCCAGAATGCAACAAAATGTAGTATGTAGTACTTACAAAATGTACATAATAACATCAACATACTGTATCATTTTAAATTATTATAGAAGTCGGAAACAGCAGCGGCCAACAAATTCAATATTTACAATCTAAACGGAATGGATTACTGTGACAACGTTTGTAATATCAGCCCTGCTCCGAAGGTCTCTTCTTTAATCAAAGCTTGGCCATCTAGTGGCTTAAGCCGCTAAGCCCACGGCATCGGGTAGTTGTTCCCGTCGCGGCAAATTTGTCTGGCCCTTTCCTAATTTGCCTTAGTCTGACTGTCAATGAAATCATCCTCAGTCCATTGGTATCCAATTCATTGTAGTTTTTTAGTCAATGATATTGAGGGTGTTATTTGTAACCATTATAGGTGACACAATACCACACATGGTAGGTGTGGTGGTTTACAGTTCGCTGACGGTGAGGGAAAACATCGTGAGGAAACCTACCTATCCCTCGGGATTAGGTTGTAGCGTTCCTCACCTACCTCTCGCTACATTACCTTATAGAATACCTAGTCAGTTCCTGTATACACGGCGACAAGGTTCACCACCTGTCACGTTGGGTTCTGACTATCTGGTGAAACGTGGGCTTTGAGTTGGTTAATACCTCCACAATGTGGTGGTGTATGGCCACTCGAGCCGTGACGTTACATTATTATTATTATTTATTGTAGGTGATTGTAGACCGGCAGATGAAGATCTTACCAATTGTGAACCACTCCGTGGTGGGGATACCAGATTCTTCTCGTGCTTTGGTGATTGCTTCTCTGATTGCAAATGGTACCGCTGACGATGAACAGATAGGCGGTTCCCCAATTCCTGCACAGAATCCAAATAAATAGTAATGGATATCTTTAAAGGAATATCAGCAAGGTGCTTTGTGCTCAAGGCAAGCTGGATATGCTACAAGTATAATGATAATAATAGATTTCTGGAGAGTAACAAGAAACTCATGTCGTTTTCAAACATCAAAATGTTGCACAAACAAAATTGAACTCTCAAGAATATTGCCACAAAGTTTTTTTTTTAACATTTTCATCAGCTGTGTAGTTGATCTGGAAGTAGTGATTGAAGAAATTATGCTTACCTTTTGATCCAAGTATAAGGTCATTACTGTATGAAGACTTCAAATATACTCTGAAGTCCTGAGGAATATCCCGCGCTTCAGGCAAGTGGATATCCCAAGTCCTATCTGTAAGCAGTTCTCCAGTAGGTTCGTAATGTAATCTCTCACAGGTCCAGTAACCAATACCCATTACGAATGCCCCTTCAATCTGTAAAACATTTGTTTTATGCACAAGGAGTGAGGATTATCACATGCCTACTACTGGCCCTGTCTTACTAAGCTAAATACTTGTGATTGGAATAGGCTGACAATAGTAAACTATTGCGAGCCTACCTACTGTGCGCAGGAGAGGATAAGGATCGATCTAGGAATCTTTCGATCTGGGCATGATCATCTTCGGCTTCCGGCTCTCTAATTCATCGTACAAAACACATCTAAAATAGCTACTTTACGCTGATCTTCTGTTAATTTAATTTCATATTTATTAATGTAATTATTGTAAATACTTACTTGACCAACATCCATCTCGGGACTGATGCTGAGTCCGACATCTTGCAACAAGTCCAACCGAATTATTTCAAGTTCTCCCGTTAGAATATCGATTTCCACTTCAGCGCACGCAATTCCATACACATTGTATTCCTGCGTATCCGTGAAGCCGACGTATCCATGAGCTTGCAGATCAATGTTGTTTTGATAACAAGCTGCTACTAATTCCTCCCATGTAGGATTAGTCAATGTTTTTCGAATGGGATCTATTCTCGCCTGGATGTCCTCAATACATCTCCTAAGGCCGATGCACACGTTCTGAGTGGTAAGACTGCCTCCCGAAATGAAACTGTTTGGAGCAATGATCGTACTGTTTCCTTTGATTTGAATCTTTTCAATCGGAACTTTGAGGAGATAAGCAGCCATCTGTATAGCTTTAGTGTTGATACCTTGTCCCATTTCTACCCCGCCGTGGGTTATAATGATGGAGCCGTCAGCGTGGAATATGGATAGATTGATGTCAAATTTTTGGGCACCGGCTGGAGACCATCTGGCGAATGAGAATCTCATTCCCCGTTTCTTCCATCTATTCTCTGTGTTGTACGAATCCATTTTAGCTTTTCTCGCAGTGAAGTCAGCGTTCTTCTTAAGAGTCTCTATCATTTCAGACATATCATTATATTTAGTAGTATCTAAGTTGGCCAGACGCAACTGGACCGGGTCTAATGACATTTCGTACGATATTTGCTCCATGATGAATTCAGCGAACGATATTGCTTCTAATGTACCTGTGGGAATATTTAAATAAGAAACACATTTTAAAATTATTAATTTACTATTTCCTTGAAGATCGTATTGTGGATCTTCACGGCATTTCTTTCGCTCATGGCATCCGGCTGCTGTTTTGCAAAAAACTGCCGAAGATTTTCCGAACTCATAGCGATGACAATTTGGGCACGGTGATTAAATATAAAAAAAATTGTGCAGTGAGTTGCGCTTGTCTAAATCGGAATACTATAATAGTAGGTGAACTTACCTGGTGATCTACACCAAGTGTTCTTGGCAGTGTCAGTGATAGTGTCATAAGCTTTATAGTTCCACTTGGTGACGTCATAGCAGTTGTAGTACACGTCGTAGCCAAGAGCCGTCAGGGTCTCATTGATTAGGAAGCCGTTATCTTCGTAAATAGTGCTGTCTATGTACTGAACAACGCCATTGCTGTTGACACCGACCTGAAATAGATGAAGTAGTTTGTGAACGAGAAGAAAAGGTTGCAACATATTTAAGAGGTTGTAATATAACGTAAATAGTCAGAAGCCTCTGCAAAACACACCCAAACATATTGATAATATTTCTCACCTCAAAATCGTTAACACAAGGAAGTCGTTTGCCAAGTGCCCTCGTGTTAGTAGTCAGGGGTTGAATAAACCTGCATGGACGGTTGAGCTTCTGGACGATCAGACTGCACGCTACTGCCGACTGGATGCTGCGGGAGATCTTCATGCCGTAACCACCGCCAATGCGACGGACGTATACATCAATCCTGTAATGAGTAAATCATTGAGACTAAAATTATTATCATAATTATGGATGCAGTTAAAGTGTTTATAATTTACTAAGATACGATAGACAATGTTTTATCAATAGAATTTTTCAAATCCAAAGTATAGCATTTGAAAATATGCATTATTAATTTAGTGCAGTTCTTTAACATACCAATTTTTATTTTTTCGATTAAAATTAGAGGCTGTTAAACACATGAATCATAAACAATACTCACTTATTTTCATCGATATTCAAAGCTCGGGATATCATAACATGAGTGCCATCCAGCCACTGCGTCGCCGAATGCACTTCTAAACCTTCCTCCGTAGGTTTCGCTACACAGACTAAGGTTTCCATGGTAAAGTGGTACTGTCCATACAACGCATTGCTTCCACTGATCACTCTCTGTACGTCTGTACCTCTATTCGTGGCATCTACAGACGCGAATAAAGTGTTCCGAGTACTATCTTTCCTTGCTTCCTTGATGTCTATTACAGGTTTTTTAACATTGCTGTATTTAACTTTAACTAATTTGACAGCTCTGTCAGCTATATGCAGTGAATCAGCAACAATAATACCGACAGGCTGATGGTAATGTTTGACATTGCCACTACATAGTACTTCTTCGTTTGCCCCATAAAGAAGACTGTCAGCTGGTGTGTAGGAATTAAGTCCAGGTATGTCTTTTGCAGTATAGTAAGCTATCACGCCAGGTAGATTCTGAAATAGGGTAGTGAAATTGTTATTATGCTAAGTTTGTGGTGGCGAAGTGAGGCTCTCATCACTAGTATATTCATGTTTTGTTATTACTAAGGTTAGGTCTAAGGAAACGTGGAACTGAGGTACCCACAAGTTTCTTCTTTCACTCCTTTATTACGTCTATTTAATTTGAACTATTACTGAAAAAATATTGCTGACTTACCAGCGCTGCAGACGCATCGTGGCTTACGATAGTACCCAAAGCAACAGTACTGAGTACGAAAGCCCCGAACACCTCATTGGGGAACGATGGCATATCTTCAGTATACTGCGCTTCTCCAGCACATTGGATCTGTAAAACCAAATGAGTTCGATCATCGTCAAAATTAATAACACCTATATTAGCCGCTACTTAGATGATTGGTAGGCAATTTAGTTTTAATGGATGTTAGATTCAAGCTCAGCGAATTTAGTGAAGCTCATATATGGGTTGGCTTGACCGGGGTAGTACTACCCACTCACAGAAGATCGACGTAAAGTAACTATTTTTAGTTGCGTTTCGTATAATGAGTGAGAGAGCCGGATGACCAACTAACCCTTTTCCCTTTCCCTCTGTTTGTCCCAATCTTTTTCAGGTCAGCAACGTGCGAGCGATGCCTTTGTTATTGCGAGCATCTATAGGCTATGGTCACCACTTAATATCAGGAGTGCCCTATACTTGTTTGCCGCCGGAGTTATTATAAAATAATAAAACACATTTTGATATTTACCAAACCTTCAACCTTAGGTATAGGCTGATTCAAAGGCCACAACGAAGGATTTGTGCTGAATATCTGCCGACCGTCTGAGAGCTGCCTGTTGTCGTGCAGGTTCACAGAACCGCTCTTGTATCGAGACAGAGTTAGTCTAGTTGGACAGAGCTTCAACAGACCCTGAAAAATAAATCATCATATTGTTTCTCTCAAGATTAATATCTAGAATTTCATATATTACGAATCCAATTTTTTTTCGATTTATTTTTTTCATTCAATTTTAAATAGATTGCTTTTCTTGCCTTATAAAACAAAGCCTTAGCCAGGAATCTCCTGAACTCCACTGAAGGCTCTGGAGGATTTTCCGTAACGACCAGCTCTCCATCTAACACCTTTAAAGCTGCCTGCAGAGTCTCATTTGTGAACAGGGGCTTTTTAGCTAAAAAGGCCTCGGTGGCCGACGCTCTGATGAAGTTCTCGGATAACGCGCCGTAGACGATGCGACAACCCTGGACTATGTTGTTCTTGTTCAGCTTGTAAAGGAAGCCAGCGTTCACGATGGCGTGAGCGCTTTGGGCTCTGGGCATTATCTGGAATGGACGATAAAAATATGAGCGACGCTATAATAAAAATAATGATAAATATCCCTCTTATATCCCACTCCTGGACAAGGGCCTTCCATAATGCGAGAAGGCCAGTTCAGCAGGCCATAATCCTCCCTAGCCCAGTGCTATATTCGAGCTAGCGACATATTCAACGTCAAAAGAATTTACTCGGTAACGTTAAAGAGCCTGTATAATTTTATTGAAACTAATTGAAGAAGAATTTATACTTATACTTAAGTTTCGTGAGTTTCATAGGTACCAAGCCAACTTGGCGTAAATGTCAAATTTGGTATAAATGTCAAATGATAATAAGTCAATGATTCCGCGGTCCCTCCACAACGTAGACTGCCTGCGCGCGCCATGGCCTGGCCACTCCTGTGCACCCCTTCCACCACGTAGTGGGAGCTACTGCTCCCACTACGTGGTGGAAAGACCGCGGAATCATTGACTTATTATCATTTGATATTTATACCTGTGCGTCAAGTTGGCTTGGTGGAGTAGTACTCATAGTTCGTATGGTAAGATATAACTTACCTTGAAAGTTACCAACTTGTACTCAGATTCGTTCAACGGTGGCAGCATCACGTTCACGATGACCTTCCCTTTCATGTTTAACTTCAGGAACTGCTGCATTGACACTCTCTGCTTCCCGCCATTCCAGTCCCCTGAAATTTATTGTTTACGGTTCAATATCTATATTGGCTTTACATTAGAAATATACATGAGAACTAAAATAATCGCCAAGTTAACAAAGTATGTCACTTGGATAATATTTAAAGAGTTAAAACATGCTGTAATAAGGAAAAATGCTTACAAATAGTCAAATAGGCACCAACGGTTGCGAATAGCAAAAATACGTCGGACTGGAAACCTTTATTCTGGTGTTTGATCATCAAATTGCCCGCAATGGTACCGACCTAGAGAAGAAATGCCGAACATTAGAACATAATATGTCATCCACATAATAAGTAGAATACTTAACCAACACTTAATTTTTAGGAACTTAAGATATCAAGAATATTTTAAGAGAAATTCTGTACTTATTAATAAGTAGCGCCTAGTACTTTTTCCCGAGCACACTTCTAAGCTCTGCGTTGCTACATAAAAGCATACAATTAATTATATGACCAGAAAGGCCCATTAAACAATTTTTGTTTGAAGAGATACAGACAGATTTCCTACTGCTTATGGCTACCCCTTAGGTTATTTTGTCCAGGCAGTAATAGCCTTACCTTCATCTTATTCCACCGAAATAACTTCAATACTCACATTTCTAACAGGTATATGTGCAACCAAGTCTATGTGATCGTACAACTTTTTCAAATAACTAAAATATTCCTGTTGAGAGACTTTTTTCATTATATCCAAGAATTCAGTTAGTGTTGTTGCCGCGCCCACTATCAGGTTCTGGTCTATTTGGCTGCCCTTCAGTTCAGGGACGCTGTTGATGTCTATCAGGAGCCGAGGGTATTCGAATATAGGGAATACTCCTGAAATTCAAAGATATAATACATAAGGTGATATAGTATATCTACATCAAGATCTACATAGACTTTCTTTAGATGAAATTAGCTGTGTCAAATTTATGTGCTTAAGGCATATTCACATTTTTTGGTCTAATATTCAGTTGTACCACGAGTCTCAGGTAGGTATGGATAGTGATAGGATGTTCTCGAGAACATTTTCACCCTCGAAAACTTACGCGGTAACTTACTCGTGAGAATTTTTGAGAATCTTATATTTTGGGTGACGTTATCCTAACTTTCAATCTTAAAAACAATTAAAACCACCATACTTGCATGTTTAATGAGGTTTATGCCAAGTTTAACATGCTTCATAAGATAAATTCTCGAAAATACTCACGACTAAGTTTCCGAGGGTGGCAATGTTCTCGAGAACATCCCATCACTAGGTATGGATGAAGGTCCAACAATAATATAATATACAATAATATTATTATTGGACCATCGCACTCGACTCACTCCTACCGACAGCTCGTGGACATTTTGGTAGCGAAGTTAGACCGCGACCCCAGAATGAGTAAATTTTTGCTGCAGTAGAAACTATTTAGGCTGATAATGTTAATGAAATCGTTGCTTAACTTAAGTTTGCAGTGATTTTTAAAAAAGTAAAGTATTTTTAACATAATATCTTACCTTTAGCAGTATTCCCACCCATCAGCATGTAAGAACTGCCACCATCACTTTTCAAAATGCTAAACACATCAGCCAGCACATTAGCTTTGTAAAATACTTTTTTATCTTTAAGCGTAATCTTCTTAACTTTATTATCATTTACATCTTCATCTTCGACCATACACCAGTCGTCTTCATCACAATCAGTTTTATGGCAGTTCTTTCCGGTCTTCTTACATATGTATAAGTCTTCTATGTCCATTATTCTGTCGGCTTTTGGAGCATCTATACCAAACTTCTTGAAGCCCTCCATGATTGGTCTGTAGCCGGTGCAGCGGCAGAGGTTGCTGCCGAATGCTTTTTCTATGTCTAACATAGTGGCTTTCTTGTTTTGTTCCATAAAACTGAAAAATATGTACAAGATCTTTATGTGAAACTCTCACAGTCGGGTCGCGTTTTCGATCCGGTGGTAGAATTTAAGGAAAAAAATGTAAAATGACAATTTGTAAGTGCCCCGAAGTGCCTGTAAGTGGGCCTAAACAAAATAAACATTTTGCTTATTATTATTATTATTTTGAATGATTCTGTGTAAACTGTTGTTTGAACCCACCCATGCATAGCCATCACCCATCCAGGAGAGCAGTACCCGCACTGGGTACCGTGGTGTTCAGCGAGGGTCTTCTGGATCACGTGGTAGCCTTTCTTCCTGTTGCCCAGACCCTCGATCGTCTTGATGTCCCAGTTTTGACATTGTGTGACTGCCACTAAACACTAAAAGGAAACGTGTAAGTTAAAATATGAGGAAAGGGGTTGACGTAACTTCATTGAATTCGAAGCAACTGTGGGCTTAGCATCAGGCAACAATCGAGAGAGCTATGCTAGGAGTTTCGCTATGCGATATAATCCGAAATGAGGAGATCTGTTGAAGAACTAAAAGGTAACCGAACCAAATTTAAAGTGAGAGTGGGCTGGGCACACAGTTTGCTGAAAGGTTCTAGAATGGCCACGGTGAATCGGAAGACGTAGTGCAAGACGACCTCCCAAAAGTTGGACTGACGACATCGCACGCGTCGAGGGGTTGCGGTGGATGCGAGTGGCGGTGGACCGTGATGCGTGAAAGCCATTGTAGGCCTATGCCAAGCGGTAGACGTCTTCGATAAATAGATAGATGGTACGAATGAACAGGTAGTCTTAGTTACCGAGTTGATAGCAACGGAAGGTCCGCCAGGGTTCTTGGCAGCGGTGACGACACACACGCCGCAGCCGCCCTCGCGGCAGCTGTACTTGGTGCCGCGCAGCTGGAGGTAGTCACGCAGGTAGTCCAGCAGCATCACATCCGAGCTGACGTTACTACCCACTGGTCACAAAATAATAGTCTCGGTGATACACCTCGCACTTCGTCCCTCGGTTCCTCGGGAACTGGTCTTCTATACTCTGATTTTTTATTTGATAGACCAAAATGAAATTGTTGTGTGAAATTTGTTATGTCAAATGTAAAATTAATTTGATTTATTCATCATGAATAATGTTGTTTTATGATTCTGGTTCAAATTAATTAAATTTTATTTACTAAAGTAAGTATCACTCATAGTATCACTCATAGAAATATTTAGATTCAATTAAAATATAAATTGACATTTATAGCTGTCATTTTACTCCACACATAAAAAAATCTGAGTATAGTACCTAATGTGCGCGCACGCTGTATAGGGCTGCGCGCCGCAAGCCTTATAATATTTTAACTAACCATGTGCATATGGGATTACAATACAAACTTTCATCCCCTATTTCACCCCCTTAGGAGATGAATTTCCAAAAAATCTGATGCAACTGACTACTATTTTATCAGACCCCAGTCCATGCGTACGGTACCCATAGTACAAGCGTTGCTTAGTTTGGGACCATACAGTTGATGTCGAAATCTAGCCACATCTATGCCTCAAAAGTCTTAGTGGTACCAAAAAATCTTTACTTGGCTGGGTACTTTAAAAAAAACTTTACGGAACAAAATTTTTGCCAATAAGTTTTGTCAGTTTTATTAGACCTCAACGACCATTCATCATATCTCTGGAATCAATCAAAAATAAATTATTAGAAGTTTCTCTTAATTTTTTGCAAGTCAAGCTGAAGTGGAAACCAATAATGTTGACCTCCATACTAATTATGATTACTAGTATGAAGGCCAACTTGAAAAAAGAAGATGGTCCATACACGATTGCCAATGACCGGTTATTTGAGAACTCAAATTATTATGATTCTTTTCATAGGTGCGGATCAACGTATGATGGTTTGTTTAGAAGCTTAGGTGTGACTAGCTACACATTATAAATGGAATTCCGTAACTAATTTAGTTGAGACTGCAGATTTATAGAGCTAAGGAATCCATAACATACAGCGCAAAAATTATTGGTCTACGACAAAAATTGACGAAGATACGATTAATTTCCTAACGAAATTTCCTGACCGGGCCGCGCCGGCCGCCGCGTTTGCTGTGACGTCACTGGGTTGGTACGCGCACGGCTAGCGTTACGGTTCGGTTATTTTGTTAGCGCGCAGCGTGTTCTAAGCCACTAAACTCAAAATGGGTAATAAATTATGAGACGGTTTTGAGCAAGCTAAAACAGATAACCTTCCAAAAGTGGATACGTTCATGGTTTTCGACTACTTAGACAATAATTTAAAATAAAATACACCAGCGCCGAGATACGTGGTTGGAAACTGAAAAGGTACACTTACCTTTTCTGTTATGAATATTACTTATACAAACAAACCCATTATTTTACCACTAGGTTAAGCATGGAAAGGTTTGGTGTATCTTAAGTGTAATACCTACCCAAAGTACTACGTAGATATAAGATACCTAGGAAGGTAGGTAATATCCTGTCTAAAGTAGGTAGATTAGGTGTTTATCGTATTGACTATTATTTTTATTCCTGTTTATTTTTGACGGCCGCTTGGCGCTGTGGTTTGAGCGTTGGCCGCTCGGCTCACTGCATCAGGTGGTTGTGGGTTCGATTCCCGCCAGAGGCAAATTTCGGAAATGGCCTTTTCGTAATCTACTCTGGTCTGGTTGTCACTGAAATCGCCCCAGTCCATTGTATGGTAGCCAAGTATCAGCGTTGCTTAGGGGGCGTCCATAAATTACGTGAGGCATTTAAGGGGGGCGGGGGGGGGGGGTCGAGCCAAAACTCAACAAATAATCATATTATTAATAATCAATATCATCAATATCATAATGTATTAAAAAAAAAATACAATTTCATTTTTAAGGTGGTAGTAGAGTCAAGCTGTAGCCAATTGACTGCAGCTCATATACGGGCTGGCTCGACCGGGGTAATACCACCCTCACACAGAAGATCGGCGTAAAGCAGCTATTACAGCTGCGTTTCGTACGATGAGTGAGAGAGCCGAAAGCCCAACACCCCTCCCCCTCCCTTCATCCCTCTCCCCTTCAGGTCGGAAATGTGCGAGCAATGCCTTTGGTATTGTAAGCAGCTATAGGCTACGGTTATTGCTTAAGATCAGGCGGGCCGTACGCTTTTTTGCCACCGCAGTCCTATAAAAAAAAAAACTCACGTGGGGAGAGGAGGGGTCACGGCAAATCTCACGTAATTTTTTTCACCGCGCGAAACAGTGTAAAATTGCGAGATAACTGGGTTAAATTAAATAAAATATGTTTCTCCGCTAGAATATGGCTTTTGAAAAATTAGAGGGGGCGGGAGGGGGTCGACCAAAATCTCACAACATCTCACTAAGGGGGGAGGGGGAGTCGAAAAATCACAAAAATCACCTCACGTAATTTATGGACGCCCCCTTAGTTTGGGACCATACAGATGGTGTGTAAGTCTGGCGATATTTATTATTATTATTTTATAATCTATTATTAACATAATATTATAACATTACCCATCACCCTACCTAAGGATTCACTATCACTACATACCTAGTATAAAACAAAGTCGCTTCTCGCTTTCTGTCTGTCTGTCTCTATGTATGCTTAGATCTTTAAAACTACGCAGCGGATTTTGATGCGGTTTTTTTTAATAGATAGTGATTCAAGAGGAAGGTTTATTATGTATAATACATGCTTAATATAGTAAAGAAACACTGATAATTTTAGAGGTTTCTAATGTGATGTCGTAAATAAATACATTTTTTTGCGCTTACATTGCAAACGCTGGCTGAATCCTACGAGATATATCAAAATAATGTACTACAGTATTGTACACCATAAAAAGGTATACAAAAAGTCCGCGATGGTATTTATGTCTATCGCTTAGGGATAACCCACAATAACCATTTTTTATCCTTTACTTTTTACGAGAAATAATGGCTTATTTACGAAGCGATTTTAAGCAATACAGCATTAATCCTTATCCAATTAAGTACCTTAAATACATTGTGCATTTAATATAGATCAATATGGCCCTTTACAGCATGTAATTTAAATGAATAACACCTAAAATAGTGAATGGCGGCGCAAGCGGGAAACCGGGCACAGCGCGAAATCAACGAGGCGAACCCGGTGACGTCACGCGCGCTGGCCGCGCTTACCGCCCGTCGATAAATTTTGGATACATAAAATGTGTTAGGAAATCGCAACCGATGGACCGATTTCGATGATTTAAAAACTATATTGATAAGAAAGCTTAGTTTTAACTGTTAGTGTTGGTTATGAGTTGATTTGTTGACCTATTACTGATCCTCATTGCCTAGTCATCATACATTGGTTAAGCGCGAGTCGTATTATTATGAAAAAGAATTAGATGCTGGATAGGTATCCAGGTATGTAGGTACATTAATACACTCTTAAGGCGGGATTCCGAGCAACGCGGCAGACGGCAGACGCAGATCCTATACAAATTGTCACGATGACACGTGCCGCGACGGCACGTCGGCATTCAATTTCTATGAGATCGAGTGACGTCTGCCCTCTGCCAGTTGATCGGAATCGTACCTTAAAAAAAAAACATATGTGTTCTTCAGTGTGGAGGACTATGGCCCAAATTCAAATTGAAATTTTGAGGGGGAGTTTGCCAGGTAGGTATATTGACGATAGGCAAGCCCCCTAACATAAGGCCCAAATCATCGTTACCTCAAATGAGCTCTTTGTAGCTCTACTGTCTACCCTTTCAGGGGTACAGTCGTGATAACAATTTTTTAAAATTATTATTATTATTCTAAAATAATTCGTCGATGCGACGGAATCCCAAAAACGAGATCATAAATCGCTTCTAGACACACAAAAAAGTGTATACGGTAGAGAAATCTGATCTATGAAAGTGCAAGTTACAAACATACTTGTTATTATAAGTAGACACTTGAGTTATGGCTTTCTACTATACACGGTGTTTCAAAATTGCGAAATAATATAAATTGCGATATAAACTTTGGGTTTGAATGAGTATCGGGTATAGAATTGAATGATCTTTTATTATTCGAACACTTTTTTGGTAATTATTTTTTTTCAAGTCAGATTTTTAAAAAATGCTTTTAAGTATCTCAAAAACTGTGAACATTTTTCGCAAACTTCTTAAATATTAGTGGTCATCATCATCATCGTGTCAGCTGGATTCTTAGCCATTTAATGTGTTCTAAGGCCGCAACACGAAATTTTTCACAAATACTTATTCAACGGTCCATATAACTCAGACACTGTTGTAGGTAGTTAGTTACGTATACTTGGTCTTTACTAAGCATCTACATATCAGCTACTGTATATTTTATAAATTATCATTTCGTACCTCTGTAACACTCAGTAGAGCAATACATGTCAGTCATATTTAACGTCGTAGCAACTAATAATTTGGCATGGTACTAATATTTTACGCAGACGCTAGCGAATAGCGACTTCTAGTGAACGTATAAACTCATGGTATGTATTTATGTAACGTCACGACTTTTATCCCCATTCGGGGGTAGTCAGAGGCTTGAGTGACCATACACCACCACGTTGTGGAGGTATTAACCAACTCAAAGCCCACGTTTCACCAGATAGTCAGAACCCAACGTGACAGGTGGTGAACCTTGTTGCCGTGTATACATGAACTGACAGGTAAACTCATGGTAGGGCCACAATATAAGTACATAGAGCTATTGGTTAAAGAGGAAGGTCACATAAAATATTAGTCAAGATCAGAACAGTGTGAGTGCATGAGACGGCAAAAAATAAGTATGAAAAGGTCATTATTTGACGCAACATTCATTAATGTTTATTCAATAATAACAGCATAAATAATGTTTATATATATTTCCTAATATTAAATTAAGTGTATATTTTATATTAGCTGTTGCTCCCGACTTCGTCTGCAGAGTATTCTTTATTTCTCACCAAAAATATAGATGCGATTATTATTTATATCCCCAAACTTGGGAAATGATTGGTCCTCCCATTCGATCTTTCATCCCCTATTCCACCCTCTTCAAGTATTATTTTTACAACATAAAGCAGCCTATGTCCATCTCTAAATTCCTGTTTATCTCTATACCAAAATCGTAACAGACAGATCTCTAAACTCAGATGTACCAAATCTTTTTGGTCAATGTATGAATTATTGCAGCATAAGGGCCGGGCTCCATTAGCGCGTTACGTTGCGTCGTCGCAAGATTTTGTACTGGCGCATCACCTTCCCCCGCTTCGTCTCTCGCCCATCGACCCTTTGATCCGTTGCGACGACGCAGCGCAGCGCACTAGTGGAGCCGCGCTCTAACTTGACCTTTATTTTGATTCGTAGTACTATTGGCTCGCCCCGGTTTTACACGAACACTTTAAAGTACTTTTTACGTGTGTACACATATTGGGTCTTTTTCGTACATATGATATGTCGCATACGCTGTCGCCACGTTACTTAGTTCTTACTCACAGATTAATCAGATATGGTACCCTCACTACATGCAGACAAATTCACATATCAATTGTTATCTTGAGAAAAAAACACCATCAAATACATAAGATGTAATTTCGAAGTCTATTAATATTCCGTAGGTACTGAGCCCGTGGATTCCCATTAGTAGGACAAGGTATTTTGGACATTCACACGCCTCCCACCTTGGTAATGACATTGTCTATACTCTAGGTTAATGCACGCATTAAAATACGATAAAGAAAATAAAGAAATAATGAAAACAGGTTTTATAACCTGTTTAATAATATCTTTCTTGTACACTGAATACGTGCGCAAGCGGCTTTAAAAATGCAAGTGAAATTGCGGCCGCACTCGTGATATTCATTCAATGTGACATTGCAGAAGGTAGAAGTTTGTAGTACGTACCTATCAATAACGTAAATTTGCCGTAGTAACTTTTTTCAATAGAAGTTTCTTCTTCTTCCTTTAAAAAATATGGCACTCACTCAATTTATAGGTACCTATTAGAATTAATGGAATCGATTGCTTTATAAAGTGAAGTAAAGTCCTTTATCATCATCTGCCATTATCATCACCCTATCCCATTATCTGGGGTTTGCGCAATGTACTTACATCCACTCCAATCTCATTCATCATCATCTCAGCCGAAAGACGTCCACTGCTGGACATAGACCTCCCCCAAGATTCGCCACAATGGCCGGTCTTGCGCTGCCCGCATCCAGCCTGCCCCGCGACCTTCACCAGGTCTTCGGTCCACCTTGTGGGAGGCCTACCCACGCTAGGCTTTCCGGTGCGTGGCCGCCAATCGAGAACTCTTCGGCCCCATCGGCCATCTGTTCTACGAGCAATGTGCCCTGCCCACTGCCACTTAAGTTTAGCAATCCTGCGGGCTATGTCGGTTACTTTGGTCGTTCTGCGTATCTACCTAATCATTTCTGATTTGATCCCGCAGGGAAACTGCGAGCATAATCCTCTCCATTGCCCTTTGAGTGACTTTGACCTTCCTAATGAGGTCCATTGTGAGCGGCCATGTCTCAGTTCCATAGGTCATCACTGGCAACACACACTGGTCGAAGACTTTCGTCTTGAGACACTGCGGTATTTGGGACGAGAAGATATTGCGTGGCTTCCCGAACGCTGCCCAGCCGAGTCGGATTCGTCGATTCAATCCAATCTCATTCATATCACTCTTTATGCAATCCATCCATCTTTTCTTGGGGCTTTCTCTCGCTTTATATCCTTCCACATTCATATTCATATTGATAAAGTCCCTTAAATGCCCTTAAAATAATAATAAGTCATGCATGAATGTAGTACTTCTGAATTTAGATTTAAAAAAAAAACTGAAATCAACCCAAATTCGTATTCGTAAGTTTGTATTCGTAAGTATCTAGCTAAGTACTTAGATTTATATGCCTATAAAACTGATGAATACCTAATAAACTTGTCTGTCAGGGAACCTGAGAGATAGGTAAGTATAGAATGATTCTCACGAGACCTAACTCCACATTTCCACACTCAACATTTTATTTAAATTACATTTGCTGCGTAGTATGTACGTCAGTAATTAATTTACAACAAGTTAAATAAATAATGGTTTGTGATACAATGGCGACAATAATTCGCCTAATTACCACGTCTTTGATGTGCTTAAGGTTGCAATAGCCCTGATGTACGCGCTGCCAGTCAATGGATGTGTCTACATCAAGCGCACGCCGCGCCCGCGCACTCAGTTTTGACGACGGAACGCATAGACAATGTCATAACATGATTGCTCAGGCGAGGCATGCGAGGCATAATGGACGCCACTTCAGAAAGCCAAGTAGAAGGCAAAATATATGACAGTGTGATAAAGTACAGAAACAAATGCTCATTAAAAAAAAAACACAAAGTACACATTAGTACACATTAGTAGCAGTGATAAGAGTGTCTAGTGCTGCCAACTAGGGTGAAGCAAATGTAAAATGGTAAATGGTAGAAATTACGTATTCCAACCAAAAAAAGTTTGCTCCCACGTTTTTGATCGAATAATTTACCATCTAAAGCATTGCAGCTAAGTAAAAATCATATTAAAATTTGTTATATTTTTTCAAATTAATCTATTTGAAAAGACGTCAGAAAAGTAGGTAAATTTGCAGTCGCTAAATAAAAATAAAATGTCGCTTGGATGTCAAAAGTCACTAGTCTAGTGACTAGGTAAATTATATGTCGCTTAAATCTAGTTTCTAATTCGTATGATACCTATTTAGTCTTTTTGCTTGTTTGACTTTTTGCTTATTATTGCGATTAACGTTCTGCGTATAATCCGTTTCAAGCATGCTAAATACCATTTTCATTAGTATTTGCGTCCGTAGCATGACAGGACTGGAACACCATAACCCACCCTTTTAAATCAATTTTAAATTAAATCATCAACAAAAAATATTTTTCTCATGTCATTAAGATGACTTCAAAGTAATAACAGATTGGAGGGTATAATTTTATTGTAATTAGATGATTTCGCGAGCCTTTCAGCTTATTATTTCGTCATGGTCATGCAGATACATTGCTATGTTTTATTTTTCTATCCGAAAAATCTTTTTAATTTATTCTTCACTTTTAACGACTTTACACCAGACATCTTTTAAAGAAACGTGTAAGTATGTAAGATGTAGGTACCTATTACCCGATTAAAATTTTTCATGTAGTTTATAGGTAGACGATATACTGTTAATATTAATAATCGTCATACTACCTAACTTAAAAACCTTTTGAATACACAGGTAGGAAAATATGTGAGCTCATCTTAATAGAAATAAAATAATCAACAAAGATACAAGGATACTATTGATAGTATAAAAACGTGTTAGGTAACATAACAAACCGCTTTTTATTATTCAACTAGTTACAAAATTTACAAAAAGTATCTACGTCTGACCGGACAAACAAAAAAAAAATCTTAAAGAAATTAACAATTAACGAAAAAAAACAACTTACATCATTAACATAAAAATCTCATCATTTCATTATTATACCTATGTTTGAATAATATTCTTTAGTATGTAATTTTATTCTGGTAGATAGATAGATAACTCTTTATTAATCCACCACTAGGAAAAAAACAAATATTTATAAATTTTGACATAAATTACACAGAAAGTGGAAAATGGGCGGCCTTATCACTAATAGTGATCTCTACCAGGTAACCTTCGGATGGAGAGGATCTAAAGAAAAATAATACGGCAGTGTACTTACATTATACATTTCATTATATAAAAATTCATACAAACATACAAATTCATTCATTTTCATTCATTCATATATTTATTTTTCATTTCATTTCATTATTTTCTGGTGTTGGTTTAAATGATCCATCGGAATGATCCACAATTCCAGATCACATTCAAGTGTTGGACAACTTGTCTCCCGCCAAGACCTAGCAGACTGCCTGTCTTTGGCACGATGATCATTTGAATGGAACAATTTCCTTCCTATGTAACGCATATGTATAAAAAGAAAATTAAAAAAATAATAATTAAAAACACGACTGTCCCGCAAAAAACCAACTAAAAAGTATAAAACAAGTGCAGTGTCATTGCAGTCGGGGGACCGTTCTGTGGAACATATTTAATCTAAGAGGGCCCCCGACTGCAATGACACTGCACTTGTTTTATACTTTTTAGTTCGTTTTTTGCAGGGCAGTCGTGTTTTTTGATTATTTAAATTATTTATTTTTACTTTATGCATTTTAGTGACGGCAGCTAAAAATGAAATGTTTGTTTTGCATGTACACCCTACCTATATTAAATGATGCCTATAAATTCTACAGTTTTGGAATGTGCTCATCAAGGCCTTTAATTTGATATGATGGTTTTTTTTTTCACATTATTAAATTGTGCTATAATTCCGCCATATTGACTTTTTTCAAAAATAATATACCCAGTGTTACCCGGAATGATGTAAGGATTCTAACGATACCCCATACATTCAAATCCGTTCAGGCATTTATAAGTTATGGTGGAATAAAGAATCTCACATACATACAAACATACAAACAAACAAACATACATGAACCCTAAACACATATACACTCCTTTTTTGGGCAGTCGTGTAATTAGCATAACTGAAGCCTGGTTTTAAAACTGTTATCTGCGTTTTATTAGTTTATTGAACTATCAACAAAGTGTTATATAATTAATTACCTGTGTATGTTCGGTATATGTATTTTATAGGATAAGTACATTATGCAAGATTAGTAACTAACGGTTTTAAAAACAATATTTATTTATTTGACCAAACGAAGAACCAAAACAAGAATCGTTGCTTGCGATGACGTTTTTTCTTTTTTAATCCTCCGTATTATTTTGATTTTAAGGATAGCACACTCAGTAGGTGCGGCAAGTAGGCACCCCAGATTTTTTCCTCAACATTAAAGTACCTATCTACATTTTTATAGCGTTAGCGATTTACATCATAGTCTTAATAGTCTCAAATAGCTGTGACATACAGACAGATGAACACACCAACGGAAGGACATGGCAAAACTAAGGGTTCACAGTTTGAGTACGGAACACAAAAAAAAATATCGTAGAAAGCTCTAATACAGGCTTAACTATGCTATCTTCGTGTTTCGATAACTGATACACATCCAGTTTTCGCTGAATGTCTAGATTCAGATTTACTTAAAAACACGAATTGGCCAATTATTTTGAACCTAATAATCGCCTTAATCAAAGCATCTCGCGATCTCTAGCTATCTAAAAATACCTAGAACATAAATATTCCGTAATTTGCGGGACAAATAGGTACCTATTTTTATACAGAAAGAGATTGATATTTTAGAAGTTATAATGACTAATTTAAATTATCAATAATTATATTAACGGGCTTTCCTAATAATTACTAGGTCGGTAAATTTTAGATCCAAGTTTTCACAATATTGAAATGATTAGTTTCTAATATGGACCTTAATATTAGGAATTTTTATAATTAAAGATAATATCTAACCTGAATGCTCCTCCCCGTTCACCTTGAACTTGATTCGGTCCGGCATGTCTCGTAGGACTGCAGGCAACTAACTGACTAATAACTAACTGACTAACAACTCAGTGAGTGCACTCAAATCTGGTTGATAAAAAACTGGAAGCACAACTACTGGAAATAAACAGAAGTGTTGTGCGCGAGCGCGCGACGAGGAATAACGACTGGTAGAGTCTGTGCAATGAACTAATGATGAGGATAAAGTTGTGCTTTATACCCTTGCTTTTTGTTACTCTACGCAATTCCACTGCTGGGCAAAACTCCCCTTGCTTGCCTCTATATTCACTGCAAAGTCAAAGTCAAAGTCAAAAGGTTTTTATTCATGTAAGCTCATTAGAGCATTTATAAATAGTCAATATAAACAATATTTTAGCGTTACCACCGGTTCGTAATGTTGCTTCCATTGAGAAGAGCCGGCAAGAAACTCAATGGTTACTCTTTTCAAAAGAATAATTGTATACATTTTCAAACAGTAACGCTATGTGAGCAGGCAGGCATTAACACAGTGAGAGTAAAAAAAAACAAAATAAGGTATTTAAATAAAAATAAACAAAAACTAGCATAGAAAGCTGTGCATGCCTACTCCCACTTAACAGTCAAACCAAAAGGTGAATATTTAGAACTATTGTTTTGGTGTGATGCCTTCCGTGCTTAGGTCTGGTCTGTAAAAGTTTTGGAACAACGGTGTCAAGTGGAAA
Source organism: Drymonia ruficornis (assembly GCA_947859195.1). Taxonomy (NCBI): domain Eukaryota; kingdom Metazoa; phylum Arthropoda; class Insecta; order Lepidoptera; family Notodontidae; genus Drymonia; species Drymonia ruficornis. The sequence goes on from OX401919.1 coordinate 12,091,550, forward strand.
ATGGGCTTCTATTTTCATTTGGTCAATCCCTCCAGATAACAGCCGAAGTCATCACGCCGACATTTCCTTCGTTGACTATGTCAGCGACTATGACGGCAACACCCGTTATTTGGTACCCATCCTGGCGCCCCATCTGCCCATCGGCCCATTGGCTCATCGGCCACGACCCATCTAGTAACAAATCGGCTTCTGTAATGAGATCGTCCCTAACGTCACAAGTAATTAACTGAAAACTAGTTTTATTTATTTTAGCTATCCATTCAAAAGTAGCATCATAATCTATTGTGAAATGTAAATATTGTCACGTGTGTAAGTTTCGTTAAGTAATTCTGATACACGTTTTTATAAACATCAGTCGTCAATTGTGTATGCAAATTCTATAGAAAATCGTCAGATAACTTATATCCACTTAGATTTTATTTTTCCATAGAAAAAAAATGTAAATGTAACGTCACGACTTTTATCCCCATTCGGGGGTAGTCAGAGGCTTGAGTGGCCATACAATACCACATTGTGCAGGTACATATTAATCAACCATATAATATATGTATATATATATATTTTCCATAGAATACCTATATGTCAAAACGCCATATTTATTTGGTGAATAAAAGTTATCTAAGATTCTGAAAGAGGTTCTAACTAAATGTTTTAGTAAGTGTATTAATTAGGTAGGTACCATAGTTATATCACAGTTTAGATTGTCGTTATATGTTAAAGATAATAGTGTTTTCTAACGTTTCTGGCATTATTATAAAACTATTTAGAAAAAAAAAATACAGGAACACTATGTAGGTACCATGAACCTAAAGAAGGACTGGGTTTAAGCAACTCGGCCGCAGTGGCACTGTGATGGTTCAACTAGGCCGTTGACGTAATCACGGTAGGCGTGGCTTAAGTCAGTGTGCTGTTGGCGTTCGTCCTGTGCAGACGTCTTGCCAACGTTCGCATCCCAAATATAATTCTATTCTACACTAGATGGCGTCCCTTTGTACGTCATTTTTATTATCCTACACTTAGTGACATCTTGTGTGACAAAGAAGGAACGTGGTAGGAATAAACAAACAAAAAAAAACTATTAACAAAATTCTTTATTTATTTAGTAAAAAGTCATACATATACAGTGGCATATATTGAGCTTATTGGTCTAGATTAGAATAAATTGTAGCATGACAGGCAAACAATACAACAAGTCCCTTCTGTCTCGTTTTTATTTATAAAAATAAGACGAAGTGGTCTTGTCAAATGACGTGTACCCTACCCGCTACGAGTACGGAGCACATTTCAAAGTCATTTGAATTTCAGTAACAATTATTATTTATTATTAAAATATTGCCAATCGATTTAAGACTTACATAACGGTAACACAATACCATTCTTTTATCCGGAAAAAATATGCGTATTTCTAAACCGCATAATTTATTTTGTATGCATTCATGGAACTTGTATTGAATAAGAAATATATTTCAAATAATAAACGGAACCTCAACCATAGGTACATGGAACACAGTATTACTTATCTTAAATTATATTATTTTAGAAAACAAAGTGCAAAATCTTAAATCTATTGCTGCGTAATTTTGCATTTTTCTATTGCAGCATGCATAGTTTGTTGCAAAATCGCACTAAATTTCTTTTTAATTAGGTGTACAAATGTCTATCTATCTTATGTTTAACAAATAAATATTATCTTTAGCTTTAATGATTCCAAAAATAATAATCAATTATTTTAATAGGAACCACGAACTGCCATGCTCCTGAAATAATTTATTTCTTCAAAACAAATATTTATTTATTTGAATTGGATATTTGTAACTTCTATCAATAAACTAAAATACTACTTGTACTTGTAGTAATATTCGTTTGGTCAATTTAATTTGAAATCATCTGTACTGGTATTCGCTGCCAAGCATATTTTCTCGTTAGAATACGGTCCGTCTGAAAACAACAAAAAAATATTAGAAATTCTGAAAACGTTATAAAAGGTTTTATAAAAAAAAGTCTAACAATGTTATATTCAAAGCTATGGCTAATTTATCGAAACCTACGCATTAGTTTCTGCGTTGTCTATAAGTAATGAAATAAACATACTAAAATATACATAATAAAAATTCTAGTTAGTTAAATGTTTATTGAGATTGGCTGTCAATTCCAATCAATCCTGGTCCAGAAATGGGTGGACGATGTTTGAAATAATTATAACGTCATTGTAGAACCATTGCGAAACCACTTGGTCTAAGATACGCTGAAGAACGACCTTCACCCATCTGCTTACCGGATCAAACTTATATTTTTTCAAATAAAATATGTTTCTGAACATATACCAATAGGGTTGCCGTAAAAAATATGCTCATGGCTAAAAAAAAAGCAAAAAGCATGCACGGCTTCGTCGCGCGCAGCTGTTGTACTGTATCCTCCTCTATCGCATCAAGTAGTACGCGGACGCGCAATGCTTCTCTGTCATACATCTTTGCTTGCTCCAATTTTTTAATTTCAAAGACGGCAACCGTTATTCTTGACTGGATGTTTTCAAACAACCCTATACTACTGTATTTGCAATAAAATTGCCTTCATTTTGATATAATTTTCATTTGGCAAGCAAGTCCAACAGTGGACGTCTTTTGGCTGAAATGATGATAGCCATGAGCATATACGAACATAGTATTAAAGAGCAGTGGTTTCGCAATGGACAATTGTTAAGTGACTCGAGGTTTTGATGGAAATCTTACCGATTGTGAACCACTCCGTGGTGGCGATACCAGACTCTTCTCTTGCCTTGGTGATTGCTTCTCTCATAGCAAAACTTACCACCGGCGATAGACACATTGGGGGTTCTCCAATACCTACATAGAATGAAAATACATAATTAGTAAACAATGACAACGATCTCTAAAGGAACATCGGGAAGGTGCTTTGTTCTCAAGGCAAGGTGTAGATTTGTGGCGAAAACCCGCAACTTCAGTAAGTACTTTTCAAAGATAAAAAACTTAAATCAGGCACGGAAAAACATGATGGAGTCAGACGGAGGAAAAACTGTTCTAGGATCCATCAATCCAAATGAATGAAGAATTTTATTATTGAATACAATTATTGAATTCTTAAGAAGATATAGATAAAGAGATAAAGTTTTCGAAGCTCATCAGGTGCTTCCCTAATTTAGACGAGAAGCGATTGTAGTAATGATAAAACTCACCTTTTGATCCAAGTATAAGGTCGTTACTGTATGAGTTATCCATTAAATATATTCTGAAGTCCTGAGGAATGTCCCTCACTTCAGGCAAGTGAATATCCCAAGACCTATCTGTAAGCAGCTCTCCAGTGGACGCGTATTTAATTTTTTCACAGGTCCAGTAACCCAGACCCATTATGAATGCTCCTTCAATCTGTGAAACACCAATACTATTATAAATACCATAAGGATGGATGAAGTTTGATAAGTTGAGTTTGTTGGTTTAGGATCACAATTAAAAATAAACACGCAACCAAGCTGTGTGGAGTGGTAAGTCCACTTCTTGAAAGGTCTACTTCTTAAAATGATCAAATCTAGAATCTTTCAATTACAAAGCTGAATCTCCCACGCTGGGCTAGAGCCAGGGAAATTCACTGTAGATGAATAAATATTTATAAATTTTACTGTAAATACTGACCTGGCCAATATCCAACTCGGGACTGATGCTGACTCCAACATCTTGCAACAAGTCCACGCGCAGTATTTCATGTTCTCCCGTCAGAATATCAATTTCGACTTCAGCGCACGCAATTCCATACACATTGTATTCCTGCGTATCATCAGTGCCGACATATCCATGACATTGCAAATCGAGGTTTGCGGCATAACACGCTGTTACCTTGTCCTCCCACGTGGGATCAGTCAAAGTGCTCGTAACAGGCTCCATTCTCTCCTGAAGTTCCTGAATGCATCTTTTAAGACCGATGCAGACGTTTTGCGTAGTAAGACTGCCCCCAGAAATGTAACTGTTTGGAGTAATGATCGTACTGTTCCCTTTGATTTGAATCTTTTCAATTGGAACTTTGAGGAGATAAGCAGCCATCTGTATAGCTTTAGTGTTGATACCTTGTCCCATTTCTACTCCGCCGTGGGTTATAATGATGGAACCGTCAGCGTGGAATACGGATAGATTGATGTCAAATCTTTGGGAGCCGGCTGGAGCCCATCTGACGAATGAGAACCTCAGTCCACGCTTCTTCCATCTATTCTGTGTGTTGTATGAATCCATTTTAGCTTTCCTAGCAGTGTATTCAGCGTTCGTCTTCAGAGTTTCTATCATTTCAGACATAGCACTATATTTAGTAGTATCTAAATTGGCTAGACGTAAATCGACCGGGTCTAATGACATTTCATATGATATTTGCTCCATGATGAGTTCAGCGAAAAATATTGCTTCCAATGTACCTGTGGAAATATTTGAATTATGAACTAATTTGATGGAAAACTATTTATCTGACGCCTTTATTTATTTATTTTAAAAACGTTTAAGAAATAGAAGAAACTAGTCTCTTTTGATCCCCATCTATCTGATGTTCGATTCGATCACTAAAGAATTGTCTTTGCTATGCAAATCTTCTTCCGTGATGTTCCTTAAAGTTCGACTTGCAAATCTGCACGACTGACTTCGTTCATGGCGCCTAGATACTTTATCAATAACGCCAGGAGCCTTAGGCCTTACTCGAGGTTTCCCGAACTCAAAGCGATGCCTAAAGGGCCTATGTGAAAGCCGCGCGTTTCGTTTATAAAAAAAACTCTGTTGCCGAGCCATAACTCTTTAGATTACTACAGCAACAGATTGGATTAGAATACTAATAGTAAGTAAACCTACCCGGTGCTCTACACCAAGTGTTCTTAGCGGTGTCCGTGATAGTGTCATAGGCCTTATAGTTCCACTTGCTGACGTCATAGCAGTTGTAGTACACATCGTAGCCGAGAGCCGTCAGTGTCTCGTTGATCATGTAGCCGTTGTCTTCGTAAATGGTGGTATCTAAATATTGAATAACGCCAGTGCTGTTGAGACCGACCTGCAATAAATAATGTGCATTGTGAACTAGAAGAGGCAGAAGTTTAAGAAAGGTTAGAACTCATCATTATTAAGGGTTTTAAATCTAAAACATCGAGGGCCTCCTTTGATTCCTATAAAAAAATACTTTATTTTTACAGCGGCGAAGGCGCTAGTCATACATACAGTGCGTGGTCTTGAAGTTGCGAAACGCAGAAATAACGCACACGCATTGTTTATGAACATAATTAGATAGAAACACACAAATCTGGCATACAATCAATTACTCATAATGTTTCTCACCTCAAAATCGTTAACACAAGGAAGACGTTTGCCAAGTGCCCTCGTGTTAGTAGTTATGGGTTGAATAAACCTGCATGGACGGTTGAGCTTCTGGACGATCAGACTACACGCTACTGCAGCCTGGATGCTGCGGGAGATCTTCATGCCGTAACCACCGCCAATGCGACGGACATATACATCAACCCTGTAATAAGTAATAATAATAATAATATCCTGGGAAATTTTTACACACGGCTACCTGATCCCAAACTAAGCAGAGCTTGTACTATGGAAACTAGATAACTGATATTACATATTATACTACTTTTTATTTGTAAATACATACTTTATATACATATAGACCCAGACTCAGGACATACAGACATGTTCATGCACACAAATGCATGTTCCGGGTAGGAATCAAACCTACGACCTGCAGCGTGAAAGGCGCCTCCACGCCAACCACGCTAACGGGCCCGCTAAGTAAATAAATAATTGAGATTATGAATATGCATTGATACAATTGAAATAATTTTCAATTTTCCAAATTCTTAACACACCCTACAGTTCCAAGTGTAGCAAATTTTTTAAAATCTGCATTAGAAAAAAACATTAAAGACCTAGTAGATATATTTAACTCCCTAGTTTTACTACAATTCGTTACAAGTTACAACCAACTAGTGTTAACACAAGTGTGCAACAGTACACACTTTTACTCACTTATTTTCAGGGATATTCAAAGCCCGGGATATCATAACATGGGTACCATCCAGCCACTGCGTTGCCGAATGCACTTCTAAACCTTCCTCCGTAGGTTTCGCTACACAAACAATGGTTTCCATAGTAAAGTGATACTGTGCATACAATGCATTGCTTCCAGTGATCACTTTCTGTACATCTGTACCCTTATCCGTGGCATCAACAGACACGTATAAAGTATTCCGAGTACTATCTTTCCTTGCTTCCTTGATGTCTATGACAGGTGTTTTACTGCTGCTGTATTTTACTTTGACTAATTTAACAGCTCTATCAGCTGTGTGCTGTGAATCAGCAACGATGATTCCAACCGGCTGATGGTAAAATTTGACACTACCACTACATAGTATTTCTTCGTTTGCCTGGTATAACAAAGCGTCAGCGGGAGTGAAAGAGTTTAGTCCGGGTATATCTTTTGCTGTGTAGTAAGCTATAACGCCGGGTAGTTTCTGAAATAGATTAAGTATTTTTTAGTAGTTAGATTGTAGTGTGTCCAATTTGGTGAAGGCAGAGCCTGACGCCTTGTATCAATATGTAACTATTATAGTCACTAGTTTATTGTCTGATTGTTCTGTTGTAGGAGGGTCCTTTATATGATTTAAAGAGCTTTGTTATCAAATGATGTAACATCTTCTATCGTCAGCTATATAGAGTTGTCAGCTATAAACAATATTGAAACAAAGGCAGTAGAAGAAATATAACAAAGGTTGTTATCTCAAACTTATTGAATAACTTTATTTTCCACTCTGATAATTATTACCTATGTGTGTTTAAATTTTCATTATTGCAGAGAAAATGTTGTAGCTTACCAGTGCTTTAGATGGATCGTGTTTTATGATAGTACCCAAAGCAACGGTACTCAGCACGAAAGCCCCGAATACCTCATTGTGGATTGATGGTATATCCTCAGTATACTTTGCTTCTCCAGCACATTGGATCTGTGAAAATCAAAAGAGTCACATTTACCACCAAGTAAGTAACATTGTAATAAATGAATTGATTAGGTATAGAAATCAGAGCCATTTACAAAAAAATAATAGATTGTACAAACGGATTAGATCTCGCAATCTAGAACTTGACTGAGAAGATCCGGCAAAAATAATAAATATATCAATGATAACGGTAAATTGCTAATGCCAACCACTTTTGACTTTCGTAGAACTCGTAGTCTCATAGCTATTGAACTGCCACCGATAGCGTTTTACCATTCTGACCGACACATCAGAGAAGATAACAAGGCCATTCTACCACACAATAGCAACGTAATAGCATGACAGTTAGCTACCAGTCTTCTTTAGACTCCGGATTTTTGGCGTGATGGAAATCGTATTTTCGCATTTGTTTATAAATAGCATTGAAATGACAGTCGTTAGGGGCTTGAGGGCCTGGTAGACATTGTTTGTATTTCCCTGACAGATGTTGATACTTACCAAACCTTCAACCTTGGCGATCGGTTGGTTCAAAGGATACAAGGTAGAGTCGGTGGTGTATATCTGCTGGGCTTCAGAGACCTGCCTGGTCTCGTGCAGGTTCACAGAGCCGCTTAGGTAGCGAGATGTGATGAGGCTAGATGGGCAGAGTTTCAGGAGACCCTGAAATTTTCCAGATATTATGTATTGGAGGTAGTTTCAAAAGTAACATCAGTACCTATTGGTTTATAGGTAAGGTTATTTGATAGGAATATTTGATTCCGGTCCAAAAGGGGGGTCCGGGAAATTAGATCTATGCAGGAATATCTTAATTCAACCAAATTGCAAATAGATAATTATTCAAAAAGGTTCTGCAAAATTCGACGCCACCGTTATAGATTTTAGTCAGTTTACATTGGTTTTACAAAGCATTTTTTTTAGAAATAAAAGTGATTTGTAATTCCAGTGAAAGTCGATCAATAACTCAGAGAAAGTAAATTGAATGTAAATTCCGTTCAGAGACCCACGCGGGCGACATCAGGGGCAGGCTAGTTCACACAAATGAATGTAGCTGTTATCTATTTACCTTATAGAACAAAGCTTTTGACAAGAATCTTCTAAACTCCGCCGAAGGCTCTGGAGGATTTTCCGTAATGACCAGCTCTCCGTCCAACACCTTTATAGCTGCCTGCAGAGTCTCATTAGTGAACAGAGACTTCCCAACTAGGTACGCCTCGGTGGCTGACGCTCTGATGAAGTTCTCCGACAACGCGCCGTAGACGATGCGACAACTCTCCACGATGTAGCTAGACTTGTCCATCTTGTATAGGAAGCCAGCGTTGACGATGGCGTGAGCGCTTTGGGCTCTGGGCATTATCTTGAAAAGATCAATTTTTCAATTTATAATTTATAATTTCAAAGCCCGGCTACCGTTATTCTTGACTAGATTTTTGCAAGCAACACTTTACACTGTATTCGCAATAAAATTGCCTTCATTTTGATATAATTTTCATTTGGCAAGCAAGTCGGTGAAAATTGTTAAAAAAAATGGTTTTTATAATTTTAATTAATCATAGCCATGACCATATTTTTTACGGCAACCCATTTGGTATATGTTCAGAAACATATTTTATTTGATAAAATATAGGGTTGCTCCGGTAAGTCGATGGGTGAAGGTCGTCCTTAAGCGTATCTCGTACAGGCCTTCGGGCGGCTTGAACAACTCGGACACCAGGTTGGCCACTAACCATACGATAAGAAGATATTTTAAAATTTTATACCTAACCTAAGTATAACGTTTGTTTCAAAAGTATGAAATAATAATTATACTGCACATAGTTGATAGTAAAGGCAAATTATACGTAACTATAATAGTTTCTGAATAATGAGCCTTTGAATATTCGTGTTGGGGCCTTTAGAACACATCAAATGGCGTACAAATCAATATGAAGTGCATTTAAGAGTAGCAGCCACTAATACTCAAGAAATTATGTCGTAAAAATGCAGTTTTTGAGCTATTTTTTTTTTATTGGCGGGAAAAAATATGCCATTTTATTCTATTCCCTATACTCATCCAAACCCCCAAGTATTATTTCAAGCTTTTGTAACATTATATAGACTACTTGTTGATCAGTTAGACACGTACTGTCAAAGGATTTGAGAATTTGCTGCAAACTGACCTTGAAGGTGACCAACTCATACTCGGTCTCGTTCAGCGGCGGCAGCATCACGTTCACGATCACCTTGCCTTTCATGTTCAACTTCAGGAACTGCTGCATCGTCACTTCCTGCTTCCCGCCATTCCAGTCCCCTGCAAATTATAATACGGTCCAATAAAATACGGCTTGACGGCATTACGGCTAGGAATAAAAATGAGATGTACCTAATTGTTATACTGTTTATTTTACTTGGATAATAATGTAAAGCAGTGGTAGCCGATTGGTTAAGCACGCGTCTTGCGAGCTTAAGGTCATGGGTTCAAACCCTGGCTCACACCCCTGGATTTTCTAAATCTATGTGTGAATCATAACTTTAATATGATTATCACTTGCTTACGGTGAAGGAAAACATCGTGAGGAAACCTGCATGTCTTTAGACATGTGAAATCCACCAACCCGCACTGGGCCAGCGTGGTGGATTATGGCCTGAATCCCCCTCGCATTGAGGGGAGGCCCGTGCCCAGCAGTGGGACGTTAAAAGGGCTAAATTATTATTATTAATTGTAAATGTAAATTATTCGAAGTTATAATCGATTTAAATAGCATTACAAAGCACTTAGTTTAAGATGTTTTTGAAGCGTGTCTGAAATAAGTCTTACTCATAAAAAAGTTTATCATAATATTTTAGTACCTAAATAGCAATAGATTCTCGAAATACCCAAAAAATAAAAAGAAGAGGAAAAAATAAAAGGTACATACGAATGGTCAAATAGGCACCAACAGTTTCAAAAAGTAAAAATATGTCGGACTGGAACGAATTTGATGTGTGTTTGATCATCAGATTACCGGCTATTGTGGCGACCTGCAGGAGAAAAGACGAATAGAGAAAGTTATATTAGTTCATCTAAAATACGTAGGAGGATAATAAGATATGCCTGTTATTTTCTTCCGAGCACACTTATAAGCTTCGCGTTGCTATATTTAACCGAAAAATTCTCGAACGAACACGTCATACAAAAACACAGTTAAGGAAGCCTCAAACGACTGTGGCCCTGAAATATTTGAGAAGCATTTCAATAGGTATATTCAAACCCCGGCTTACATCTTCGGGTTTTTTCGATAATTCTTATAGGTACTTACATTTCTAATAGGTATATGGGCTACCAATTCCATGTGATCATACAGCTTCGTCAAATAACTGAAATATTCCTCTTCAGAGCAAGTTTTCAGGATGTCCAAGAATTCCTTGAGTGTTGATCCTGCGCCTATTATCAGGTTCTGGTCTAGTTCGCTGCCCTTCAGCTCAGGCACGCTGTTGATGTCTATCATGAGCCGGGGGTATTCGAATATGGGGGATACTCCTGGAAACATAATTACTAATATAATATGAAGTGCTGTTTTTCATATAAATACCTTAAAATAATTGGATTTAAAGGTGCCCTTATAGGGTCATCGTCCAACAAAAATAATAATTGTACCACGAACGAAGATTAGATAAGATAAGAAGTTTATTGAGAGATAAAGGAGCATAAGAAAATAGTTTCCAGTGAGCCCCAAATTAGCCCGATGGCCTGTCAGGCTATCGGGCTAGGGCTAGCCAAGATACATCTTGGGGCTCGAGATTAATTAATAATTTTATGAAAAAGGATAAGGCTGATGTGTTGATAAAACCGTTGCTAACTTGAGTGTGTCTGCAGTGATATTTAGTGATATTTAAACTATGTATGTTACCTTTAGCAGTATTCCCACCAACAAGCATGTAGGAGTCGGCACAATCACTCTTCAAAATATTAAATATATCAGCCAAGACATTAGCTTTGTAAAATACTTTTTTATCTTTAAGCGTAATCTTCTTAACTGTATTATCATTGACATCATCATCATCCACCATACACCACTCGTCTTCTTCACAGTGAATTTTATGGCAGTTCCTTCCGGTCTTCTTGCAGATGTTTAAGTCTTCTATGTCGGTTATTCTGTCTTCTTTTGGTGCGTCTATACCGAACTTCTTGAAGCCCTCCACGATTGGTCTGTAGCCGGTGCACCTACAAACATTGCTACCGAACGCTTTTTCTATTTCCAGCATAGTGGGTTTAGGGTTTTGTTCTAAGAAACTGGAAATAAAAGAAAATAAATATTATATTAAAGGTAACGGAAGACATTTTTCAGTATGAACTTTTTGTTGTTTTAGTGTTGTATCTCTACCTATACTTTCATAATATGCATTTAGTAAACGGCGGTTATTTTGAAATTACAAACAGACACCTCAATTTTATTTATAGTACTAGATACGCTTAAGGACGACCTTCACCCATCGACTTACCGGAGCAACCCTATATTTTATCAAATGAAATATGTTTCTGAACATATACAAATATGGTCATGGCTATGATTAATTGAAATTATAAAAACCATTTTTTTAAACAATTTTCACCGACTTGCTTGCCAAATGAAAATTATATCAAAATGAAGGCAATTTTATTGCGAATGTGTTGCTTGCGAAAATCTAGTCAAGAATAACGGCTTTGAATATAAAAAAATTGAAATTGAAAAATTAATTGACAGAGAAGCATTGCGCATCCGAGTACTATTTCATGCGATAGAGGAGGATACAGTACAACAGCTGCGCGCGACGAAGCCGTGCATGCTTTTAGCTTTTTCTTTTTTTTTCCTTTTTTATCCTTGACCATATTATTTATGGCAACCCTATTGGTGTATGTTAAGACACATGTTTTATTTGATAAAATCCAGGGTTGATCCGGTAAGTCGATCGGTGAAGGTCACTCTTCAGTGTATCTTAGACCATTATTTGTATATGTCGCAGATGTAGATTTTTTCGTATCACGGAATTAGCTGGTATTGAAACCTACCCATGCATAGACATGACCCACGCCGGAGAGCAGTACCCGCACTGGGTGCCGTGGTGCTCGGCGAGGGTCTTCTGGATCACGTGGTAGCCATCCTTCCTGTTGCCCAGACCCTCTATTGTCGTGATCTCCCAGCCATCACATTGTGTGACTGCTACTAGACACTAATGGAAAAAAACATAATTTAATAAATGTAGATCTGTGCTTCTGCATACAAAGGGTTAACTATTTCCAATCTTTTCAGTCGAGGTCGCGTTTCCGATCCGACGGTAGAATTTCAGGAAAAAAAAAATGTAAAATGACAATTTGTAAGTGCCCCCGTAGGCCTAAACAAAATAAACATTTTTAAGTACATCTTACGGCTGCTTCATAGGTAAACCCAAGTTCTTGCCCATAATATAATAGGTACCACCAATGGATGAATTTTCATCTATGTGCATAATTTACAGTTCGCTGACGGTGAGGGAAAACATCGTGAGGAAACCTACTTATCCCTCGGGATTAGGTAATAGTCAGTTCCTGTATACACGGCGACAAGGTTCACCACCTGTCACGTTGGGTTCTGACTATCTGGTGAAACGTGGGCTTTGAGTTGATTAATACCTCCACAATGTGGTGGTGTATGGCCACTCAAGCCTCTGACTACCCCCGAATGGGAATAAAAGTCGTGACGTTACACGTAATAGGTAACTATGAAATATAATATCCGTCACGAATATTGAGACGAAATGACTTACATCTGTTTAAACAATTAAATATCTTACGCATGTCATACATTGTATATTTTGAGATAAGTCGATATGTATTTTATGAGGTACAATTTTGCATAATCAAATAGGAAACAATGTCACACCAAGTGTTTTATTTCTGTTAATATTTGCAAAAAAAGATGTCTGTGTTTAATATTTAATTAGTCACGTCTTTTCATGAATTTATTTCACTTTTACTTTATTTTTTTGGAGGAAGATAACTAGGCGTATAATATTATGCATAGGAGTGCCATATGAATAAAAGAGTAAACGCCAAATTTAAGGACATTTGTAGCCAGTTTAAAATGCGTTTACAAAGCCTTTCTGGGAACAAAAGTGATTGTAATGCCAGTGTAAGCCCAAGGGGCGCCGGCTTTTAAACAATCCCGTGGGTGCTCATGGTGACTCGTTTAAAATACAGACAAGTAGTAGGACAAAAAGGTGATGCATTTTTTAAATGTAGGAAAATTAAGTAAAAAAAATTATTGGGAAAATCCAAAAGTGCACACCTCAAACACTCGTAATATTTTGAATAATCACTTTTCAAACTCTAACTTTTAATCTCAAAAAACCTTGATAATATAGGGTCTCCGCAGACTAGCTACTTTTAGCATCGGCGACCGGCGATTTTGTGGCGTATCGATGCTGCGTCGCGTTTCTTCGAGCGCGAACGAGCGAGACGCAGCATCAAAATCGCCGATCGCCGATGCTAAAAGTAGCTAGTCTGCGGAGGCCCTTACTTGGAATCCAGCTTTTTAAGTGGAAGTTACAGTAAACATTGTTTAATCTATAGTACGTTTTTTTATACTTGTCCTATTTGGTAAGCAAAGATGGCGTCCAGCGGGGCGATTGCGTAACTTTTTTGTCAATGTTTCAATTGGTTTCGTTCATCCTGTGCCAATTATATACGAAACCAATTGAAACATTGACAAAACGTTACGCAATCGCCCCGCTGGACGCCATCTTTGCTTACCAAATAGGACAAGTATAAAAAACTTACTAGAAATAAATCAATTAAAACGTGCGAGTGGGTAAGTTTTCAGAAATATTGCAAATTTTAATGTCTGGGGTCATGGGTGCTATGCACCCACTATTTGGCTTTCACGGGTGCTGGAGCCCCCGAGAATCCACGGAGTCGGCGCCACTGGGTGAGGTTGGAGATATATTGCTCAAAACCAAAGAAATTTGAATAAACTCAAAACCGATTCCTGATCAATTTTAAATGTCTGGGCTCATGGTTGCTCAGCACCCACTACTTGGCTCTCATGGGTGCTTGAGCCCCTGAGCACCCACGGAGTCGGCGCCCCTGCCCATCACAAGTTTATTTAATGGCGTCTATATATGGCGCATACATTGAGTTGCAATCCCGATGATGCTTCCATCAAACAAAACTTTTAATTTGAACACTAAAATTTCCGGACGATACAAATTATGGCCTGCGTACATTGGCGGACGGCATGGCAGAGCATTTAAATTTATCAATCGAATTTAATACTTATCCAATTAAAATAAGGTGCTCCAGCGTGCTCTTCCTGCACCGAGAAAACTGCGCCGCGATGCTCCGAGGTCGAACACCGAGCGTTGAAATATACCTTATTTCGATTGGATAAGTATTAAATACGATTGAAAAATTTAAAATGCTCTGCCATTCCGTCCGCTAATGTGCGCAGGCCATTAAGTTAGAACAAATTGTTCAAAATAACAGTGCTCATAAACTAGCTGGTGAACATAAATGGGAGCAATTTGCGATGTGACACAATATTTTTTTTATGGAACTGAGATGGCACTCAAGCGTACTACCCGCCTGATGTTAAGTAGTTACCGTAGCCTATAGATGCTTGCAATACCAAAGGCATTCTTTGCACGTTGCCGACCTGAAGGAGATTGGGATGTCATCGTACGAAACGCAGCTGTAATAGCTACTTTACGCCGATCTTCTGTAAGAGGGTGGTACTACCCCGGTCTAGCCAGCCCGTATATGAGCTATAGTCAATTGGCTACAGCTTGGCTCTACCACCTTTAAACTTATACAACTAATCTTATTACTAAATCATCAGCACATCTGAAAGGGACACTTTTTCCTCAGAGCTAAGTAGACGACCACTTTCATTGGTACATACGTCGGTGAATAAAAACAAAAGACAATCATGGCGGGTGAAATGGAAACCAACCAAACGCAAGTCGAAGAGACTGCTTCATTTTGCCGTGTTATACAAAATATGAAAGATAACGATGGCTATTCCTGCCCCTAGCCAAGTGACTGTAGTTACCGAGTTGACAGCCCCGGAAGGTGCGCCGGCGGACTTGGCCGCGGTGACAATGCACGCGCCGCAGCCGCCCTCGCGGCAGCTGTACTTGGTGCCGCGCAGCTGCAGGTACGTGCGGAGGTAGTCCAGCAGCATCGTGTCCGAGCTGACATCACATCCCACTGTTCACAAAATAATACAAAGTAAATAAAATAATAGAGAACAAATAATAATAATAGTGAACAGGAATGTGCCTCAGAGATACTAATTTGAGGGACAAATTAAAAACTAAAACCCGACTACTGAAAAATCGCGCTCTAAAAAGTATGAAACAAGAAAATATTCTCATCTAGAGGATAGCCGTGGTCCGTGTAGGTCCTTTAGGGCCAAATGGCATATGAACACGGACCACGGCTATCCTCTAGATGAGAATATTTTCTTGTTTCATACTTTTTAGAGCGCGATTTTTCAGTAGTCGGGTTTTAGTTTTTAAACTTACTTTTTATTTAATTATTTTGGAGTAATAGGTAACAATATATATATTTTTGAAATGTGCTCATCAAGCTCTTTCATTTGATACCACACACGGTTTCATTAAAAAATGTATTTTTTTTAGTTCATGACATTATGTCCTCTAGAGGGCGCCATATGCAATTTTATGTGACGTCAAATAGCCTATAACCAGCGCGCCATTAAGCCGCTTCTAACGATACCTCATTTGTTAAATTACGACAAGTATTTTGGAAGTTAGGTGGGAACAGATGCACATACATACATACATACATACATACATACATACATACATACTTACATACATACATACCGGTCAAAATCATAACCCTCCGCCGTAGTCGGGTAAAAATAGGTACCTGTACCTGCTTTTATTTATGCTACTTGTATGAGTTGTATTTATAGAGAACACGAAGCATTTTTTAAAGCACGTTAATATTATGATAAGGAGTAATTATTATCAATTATATTCACGTATGTTTTTACACGACTGCCCAAAAAAAGGAGTGTTTAGGGTTCATGTATGTTTGCATGTATGTGAGATTCTTTATTCCACCATAACTTATAAATTCCTGAACGGATCTGGATGTATGGAGTATCGTTAGAATCCTTACATCATTCCGGGTAACACTGGGTATATTATTTTCGAAAAAAACAATATGGCGGCATTATGGCTCAATTTTCAAATGTGAGAAAAAAAAAAATCTTCTATTATTACAATATGGGTATCAAATTGAAGGCCTCGATGAGCGCATTCCAAAACTGTAGAATGTATAAGCATCATATCACATAGGTAGGGTGTACATGCAAATTAAACATTTCATTTTTGGCTGTTGCCACTAAAATGCATAAAATAAAAATTAAAAATTAAAAAAAATAAAAACACGACTGCCCTGCCAAAACACGAACTAAAAAGTATAAAACAAGTGCAGTGTCATTGCAGTCGGGGGCCCTCTCGGATTAAATATGTTCCACAGAACGGTCCCCCGACTGCAATGAACTGCACTTGTTTTATACTTTTTAGTTCGTTTTTTGGCAAAGCAGTAGTGTTTTTAATTTTTTTAATTATTTATTTTTTCTTAATAATTACTAGGTAGGTAAATTTTAAATTCAACGTTTCAGAAAATTTAAATAATTAGTTTCTGATAGTGATGTTACCTTAATAATTATTATATTAGGAATATAAAATCCATACGATAAGAACCAAACCTGAATACCTGAATGCTCCTCCCCGTTCACCTTGAACTTGATTAGGTCCGACATGTCTGTCTCGTTCGTAGGGCTGCAGGCAACTAACTGACTACCAACTCAGTGAGTGCACTGAAATTAAAAGTTGATAAAAAAACTGGAAGCACAACTACAAAAAATGAGCAGAAGCGTTGTGCGCGAGCGCGCGACGAGGTATAACGACTGGTAGAGTATGTGCGATAAACAACCGATGACGAGGATAAAGTTGTGCTTTATACCCTTGCTTTTTGTTACTCTACGCAATTCCACTGCTGGGCAAAAGTCCCCTTGCTTGCCTCTATATTCACTTCTATTTTCATGTGGTCAATCCCTCCAGATAGCAGTCGAAGTCATCACGCCGACATTTCCTGCGTCGACTATGTCGGCGACTATGACGGCAACACCCGTTATTTGGTACCCATCCTGGCGCCCCATCGGCCCATCGGCCCATTGGCTCATCGGCCACGACCCATCTAGTAACACACCGGCTTCTATAATGAGATCGTCCCTAACGTCACAAGTAATTAACTGAAAACTAGTTTTATTTATTTTATGTATCCATTCAAAAGTAGCATCATAATCTATTGTGAAATGTAAATATTGTCACGTGTAAGTTTCGTTAAGTAATTCTGATACCCGTTTTTATAAACTTCAGTCATCAATTGTGTATGCAAATTCTATAACATTTTACGCCCGTTACAAAATCGTCAGAAAACTTATATCCACCAAATAAATATGGCGCTTTGAAAGTTTCTCCATAGATTATAATGTCAAAACACCGTATTTATTTGGTGAATAAAAGTTATCTAAGATTCTGAAAGAGGCTGTAACTAAATGTTTTAGTAATTTCATTAATTAAGTGGGTACCATAGTTATATGTTAAAGACAAGGAAGTAAAAAATAATAGTGTCTTCTAACGTTTCTGACATTATTCAAAGTATTTAGAAATATACACTCCTTTTTTTTTTGGGCAGTCGTGTAAAAATAATTAACAGTAACACTATGTAGCTACAAAGAAGCAAAAAAAAACTATGAACTAAATTCTTTATTTATTTATTAAACCGTCATACATATACAATGGCAATAAATATATTTATTGGTCTAGATTATAATAAATTGTAGCATGACAGGCAAACAATACAACAAGTCCCTTCTGTCTCGTTTTTATTTATAAAAATAAGACGAAGTGGTCTTGTCAAATGACGTGTACCCTACCCGCTACGAGTACGGAGCACATTTCAAAGTAAGTTGAATTTCAGTACAAATTATTAATTATTATTAAAATATTGCCAATCGATTTAATACTTACATTACGGTAACACAATATAGTACGAAATACGCTTAAGGACGACCTTCACCCATCGACTTGCCGGAGCAACCCTAGATTTTATCAAATAAAATATGTTTCTGAACATATACCAATAGGGTTACCGTAAAAAATATGGTCATGGCTATGATTAATGAAAATTATAAAAGGCATTTTATTTTAACAATTTTCACCGACGTGCTTGCCAAATGAAAATTTTATCAAAATGAAGGCAATTTTATTGCGAATACGGTGTTTAGTGTTGCTTGCGAAAATCTAGTCAATAATAACGGTAGCCGGGCTTAGAAATAAAAAAATTGAAATTGAAAAATTGATTGACAGAGAAGCATTGCGCATCCGAGTAGGTATTATTTCATGCGATAGAGGAGGATGTAGTATAACAGCTGCGCGCGACGAAGCCGTGCATGGTTTTAGCTTTTTGCTTTTTTTATCCTTGACCATATTCTTTATGGCAACCCTATTGGTATATGTTCAGACACATTTTATATTTGATAAAATCCAGGGTTGATCCGGTAAGTCGATCGGTGAAGGTCGCTCTTCAGTGTATCTTAGACCAATACCATTCGTATATCCGGAAAAATATGCGGATTTCTAAACCGCATAATTTATTTTATATGCATTCATGTAACTTGTATTGAATAAGAAGTATACATTTAAAAATAATACACAGAACCTCAACCATAGATACATGTAACATAGTCATAACTCTTTACTTATTTTAAATTATTTTGTTTAGACAACAAAGTTCAATATCTAAATCTATGGCTGCGTAATTTTGCATTTATTTTTTATTGCAGCTTGCATAGTTTGGTGCGAAATCGTATTCAATTTCCTCACAATTAGGTTCACAAACGTACTTAATCATGTTAAACAAATAAATTATATCTTTAGCTTAAATAAATCCAAAAATAATATCAATTATGTTAATAGGAACCACAAACTGCTATGCTCGTTACATAATTTATTTCTTCATAAGAAATATTTATTTCTTAGAATTGGATATTTGTAACTTCTATCAATAAAGTAAAATATTACATGTACCTACTTGTAGTAATATTCGTTTGGTCAATATAATTTGAAATCATCTGTACTGGTTGTCGCCGCCAAGCATATTTTCTCGTTAGAATACGGTCCGTCTGAAAAGAAATTAATTTATATATAGTGCCGGCAGAAGTGAGAATTTGAATATTAACGTTGCATTTTTGATATTTTGGAATGGTTAGAGAATAATTTTGCACGAATTGCTTTAATTATCAGTATAAAAGTACTATCATTTATGTGGTAAAATACAATATTAATTTATTGCGCTATCGTACACAAACATGACAATTTATATTACATTAAAAATTTAACTTCAGAACTATTACAATTATTTTACATTAAAAAGTTTATCTCTCAGAAAAATCAACTTCCATCCATAATTTCAACGACTCTTTCACCATCATCATTACCAGAACTATCATCGCCAATCTCTGTAACACAAACACACACGAACATTCGCGGAAGCGCCCTGCGCCGCCTAAACGAAACTCTCGTCTTACGAAAACTCATCTTACGAATTTTCGATCAGGTCACGTGTCCTGACGCGAGTTTAACATTTTTTACCCATCACAAAAAAAGTGCACAACGCCGCTAAAGAACTTTTCACAAAAAAAAGTCTAAAATGTTTTTCACTCCGGCTGCCAGCTTCCGGTCTTTTGACCATTTATAAACGCTACTTATAGCTTAGATATGAATAAAAAAAAATTGAGTTTGATTTTGGCTCTTTCGAATTTATGCTGAGGAAACCCAAATATTTTTCCAAAAAAATCCAACACGATAGGTTGAAAATATTCAAAGCTATGCCAACTTTATTGAAACCTTCGCAATAGTTTCTGCGTTGTCTGTAATCAAATACATATACTAAAATATACACATGAAATTCTATCTAGTTCCCCTTTCTTTCCAAATATTGTGAATGTACAGACGCGACACAGATACATACAGGTATTTTTAACAATAGCGGCATAATTAAATGATTATTGGGATTGGCTGTCACTTCCAGTCAATCCTGATCCAGAAATGGCTGTTGGACTATGATCGAAATAATTGTAACGTCATTGTAGAACCATTGCGAAACCACTTGGTCTAAGATACGCTGAAGAACGACCTTCACCCATCTGCTAACCGGATCAAACTTATATTTTATCAAATAAAATATGTTTCTGAACATATTTCAGGATTGCCGTAAAAAATATGCTTCGCGTCCGCCAAGAATTTTCGATTTACAATGAAGAATTTACGAACATAGTATTAAAGAGCAGTGGTTTCGCAATGGACAATTTTGAAGTGACTCGAGGTTCTGATGAAAATCTTACCAATTGTGAACCACTCCGTGGTGGCGATACCAGACTCTTCTCTTGCCTTGGTGATTGCTTCTCTCATAGCAAAACTTACCACCGGCGAAAGACACATTGGGGGTTCTCCAATACCTACAAAGAATGAAAATACATAATGAGGATCAGTAATAGGTCAACAAATCAACTCATAACCAACACTAACAGTTAAAACTAAGCTTTCTTATCAATATAGTGTTTAAATCATCGAAATCGGTCCATCCTTAGCGATTTTCTAACACATTTTAAATATCCAAAATTTATCGACGGGCGGCTAGTGTGGCCAACGCGCGTGACGTCACCGGGTCGCGTGGTTGAATTCGCGCTGTGCCCGGTGTCCCGCTCGCGCCGCCATTCACTATTTTATGTGTTATTATCTCGTTTATGTGGTTAAATTAATTGAAAATAATGTCGTATAAGTATTGTATTGTTCCTAAATGTACTAACACTTCAATAAAAACACCCGAGAAACTATTTTTTCAAGTGCCGCGTGATCGAAGAATCCGCAAAAAATGGTGTGTTATAATGAAACGGGTCAATACTCAACTTTCGTCACAAACTAACAGATATTGCTGTGAAGATCATTTCGATGTAAGGTACCTATACCTACCTACCTACCTAAACACTTTAACACAACAATACTTACTTATCTTATGACATGACCTAGGTACTACTTATTTAACTAGTAGGTAGCGAAGTACGAATATGATTAGAATGATTATATACCTACCTAGTAGGCTTACTAGTAGGTACCTAAGGTACCAAGGTAGTACCCAAGGTGGTAGAGCCAAGCTGTAGCCAAACTGCAGCTCAAAAACGGGCTGGCTCGACCGGGGTAGTACCACCCTCTCATAGAAGATCGGCGTAAAGCAGCTATTACAGCTGCGTTTCGTACGATGAGTGAGAGAGCCGTAAGCCCACCCCCCTTCCCCCATCCCACTCCCCTTCAGGTCTGCAATGTGCCAACAATGCCTTTGGTATTGTAAGCATCTATAGGCTACGGTAGGTAACTGCTTAACATCATGCGGACCGTACGCTTTTTTTCCACCGAACCTAACGATAGTTTTTTTGCGGTCTTAAGGAGTCCCAACTTAAATCACGTAGGTAGTGATAGGTACCTATGCTGGAAACTTTTCCGTATGTTTACCATTGATCATCGTGTTAGCATCGTTATAAAAATTGAATATTTAGATTATTATTATTATTTTATTTCCGGGCGTACGTGGCAACAATGGCGACGGCGATTCGAGAGGCACCCCATGGGTGAACCGCAGCAGGGTCGTACTCAAACTAAAATAATTAATCTAAAGTATTGATCATTCACTCTGATGTTAAGTAGATGCAATATTTTTACGTAGCGTAATATTAAAAGGTTTTCTATAACTTGCAATGTACCTATGTAAATGGTATGTATGTACCTATGTATGTAAAGTGGAATCATGCAACTCAATTTTGAAGCAGATATCTTCAACCGATTAAGCTGAAATTTTGTATATACGTTAAGTTTGGATGACAATGCATGGTTAGCTGTGTAACGTCATTCTAAATCCAACATGGTGGAACACCCAAGATGGCGGACTAGATTTTTTTAATGCACTGAATATGGGTATCAAATGAAAGGGCTTGCTAAGAATAACAAAATAAATAAAGTGACGTCACTCTAAATCCAATATGGCGGACTTCTAAAGATGGCGAACTAAGTTTACTTTCAAGTTATGTCTTTAATAATCATACGTACCTACATTACCTGTCATTTCGAAATGATGATCAATATTTTATTCATATACACTCGCAGCGCAGTCATCTTCACAACATTATGTTTTGAAAAATTAATCAGTATAGGTTTAATAGGTAGGTAACTTAAAAGAAATAATATACATAGTTTAAATAGTTAAAATAGTTCGATTCCTGGCTACAAATATTGTTGTTTAGAAAAACCAATGAAGCAGTGTTAGTTTACATCAAAATCGGCTTCGAGACTCCTTCGAGTACTTTTCACTATTCCTCATACTTTCGGATTTGGCCATCCACGCCCACTTGAAAAATTCACCCTGTATACCTATTACCTGTTGGAATTTCGAACAAAAATACCTATAAGTATAATAATAACACAAAATACCTATCAACTTAATTCCAAAAAGACCAAAAAGAAGTTAATTCGTTCACAGTGCTTTTTTCATTTAAAGTTAATAATGTCCGAGTACGTCCCTGTTAAGTTTTTCGTTCGTACGCCTGCGCGCCTGGTTCAAACACAACTTCTACTTACATTTTATTCCTTAGGTAGGTTGATGGGTAATATAATATTATGTTAATATAATGTTAATAGTACACGTAGTAGTAGTACCTATGAACGAATAATAAATATCGCCAACCAACACACCAACTCCAAACTAAGCAACGCTTGTACTATGGCTACAATACAATGGACTGGGGACGATCCCAGTGACAACCAGACTAATGCAGATTACGTTAAGGCCTTTTCCGGAATTTGCCTTTCACGGGAATCGAACTCACAACCACACGATGCAGTGAGCCGAGCGGTCAAAACGCTCTAACCACAGCGCCAAGCGGTCGTCAAAAATAAACAGGAATAAAAATAATAGTCAATAGGATAAACACCTAATCTACCTATTCATGACAGGATACCTACTTCCTAGGTATATCTACTAGTACTTTGGGTAGGTACTTATTACACTTAAGATACACCGAACCTTCCCTTGTGGTAAAATAATGGGTTTGTTTGTATAAGTAGTATTGTTAACAACACACTTACCTTTTCAGTTTCCAACCACGTATCTCGGCGCTGGTGTATTTTAGATTATTGCTGAGGAAGTCGAATACCATAAAAGTATCGACTTTTGGCAGGTTATCCGACTTAGCTTGTTGAAAACCGTCCTGTAAACTCATTTTGAGGCTTAAAACACGCTGCGCGCGAACAAGACAACCGAACCCTAGCGGTAGCCGAGCGCGTGTCAGCCCGCGTGACGTCACAGCAAGTGCGCCGGCCGGCGCGGCCCGGTCAAGAAACCAGTTAGCCATTAGTCGTATAGCTTCGTTAATTTTTGTCGTAGACCAAAAATTTTTGCGCTGTATGTTATAGAATCCTTAGCTCTATAAATCTGCAGTTTCAACTAAATTCGTTACGGTAATTCATTAGTAAACAAAGACTATGATCTCTAAAGGAACATCGGGAAGGTGCTTTGTTCTCAAGGCAAGATTTAGATTTGTGGCGAATACCCACAACTTCATGAAAAACATGATGGAGTCAGACGCAGGAAAAACTGTTCTAGGATCCATCAATCCAAGTGAACGAAGAATTTTATTATTGAATACAATTATTGAATTCGTAAGTTTTCGAAGATCATCAGGTGCTTCTCTAATATAGAAGAGAAGCGATTGTAGAAATGATAACACTTACCTTTTGATCCAAGTATAAGGTCGTTACTGTATGAGTTATCCATTAAATATATTCTGAAGTCCTGAGGAATGTCCCTCACTTCAGGCAAGTGAATATCCCAAGACCTATCTGTAAGCAGCTCCCCAGTGGACGCGTATTTAATTTTTTCACAGGTCCAGTAACCAAGACCCATTATGAATGCTCCTTCAATCTGTGAAACACCAATACTATATAAATACCATAATAATGGATGAATTTTGATAAGTTCGGTTTGTTGGTTTATGATCATAATTAAAAATTACCACGATTCCAAGCTGTGTGGAGTGGAAAGTCCACTACTTGAAAGGTCTACTTCTTAAAATGAATACTCGTACTTGTTGAATGATTCTCTTCTTGACATAAAATATGTATTAATAATATATGTATCAGCAATGTTTTTGAAATGAGTGCTTGGAGTGGTCTGATGTCAATATGTTGTTTGCTAGGAATAGGTATCAAATCTAGAATATTTCAATTACAAAGCTGAATCTCCCACGCTGGGCTAGAGCCAGGGAAATTCAGTGTAGATGAATAAATCTTTATAAATTTTACTGTAAATACTGACCTGGCCAATATCCAACTCGGGACTGATGCTGACTCCAACATCTTGCAACAAGTCCACGCGCAGTATTTCATGTTCTCCCGTCAGAATATCAATTTCCACTTCAGCGCACGCAATTCCATACACATTGTATTCCTGCGTATCATCAGTGCCGACATATCCATGACATTGCAAATCGAGGTTTGCGGCATAACACGCTGTTACCTTGTCCTCCCACGTGGGATCAGTCAAAGTGCTCGTAAGAGGCTCCATTCTCTCCTGAAGTTCCTGAATGCATCTCCTAAGACCGATGCAGACGTTTTGAGTAGTAAGACTGCCCCCAGAAATGTAACTGTTTGGAGTAATGATCGTACTGTTCCCTTTCACTTGAATCTTTTCAATTGGAACTTTGAGGAGATAAGCAGCCATCTGTATAGCTTTAGTGTTGATACCTTGTCCCATTTCTACTCCGCCGTGGGTTATAATGATGGAACCGTCAGCGTGGAATACGGATAGATTGATGTCAAATCTTTGGGAGCCGGCTGGAGCCCATCTGACGAATGAGAACCTCAGTCCACGCTTCTTCCATCTATTCTGTGTGTTGTATGAATCCATTTTAGCTTTCCTAGCAGTGTATTCAGCGTTCGTCTTCAGAGTTTCTATCATTTCAGACATAGCACTATATTTAGTAGTATCTAAGTTGGCTAGACGTAAATCGACCGGGTCTAATGACATTTCATATGATATTTGCTCCATGATGACTTCAGCGAAAAATATGGCTTCTAATGTACCTGTGGAAATATTTTGTAAAATTTAATAGGA
This sequence comes from Drymonia ruficornis, assembly GCA_947859195.1. Taxonomy (NCBI): domain Eukaryota; kingdom Metazoa; phylum Arthropoda; class Insecta; order Lepidoptera; family Notodontidae; genus Drymonia; species Drymonia ruficornis. The sequence goes on from OX401919.1 coordinate 12,116,767, forward strand.
AACTATTTATCTCATATCGTGCTGATTTCGCCCTCTTTGGACAGATATTCAAGAAATCGAAGAAACCTCTCTTTTAGTCCAGCCTACCGATGTTCGATTCGCCACTAAATATTGTCTTTGCTTCCCAAATTTTATTCCTTGAATACGACTAGCAGATCTGCACGACTCTGACTTCGTTTATGGAACCCAGTCACTTTATCAATGACGCCAGGAGTCCCATGGCCTCACTCGAGGTTTCCCGAACTCAAAGCGATGCCTAACGGGCCCTGGTGAAATCCGCGCGTTTTGTTTATAAAAAATCTTTGTTGTCGAGCCATCACTCTACAGATTTCTACAGCAACAGATTAGATCAGGATATCAATAGTAGGTGAACTTACCTGGTGATCTACACCAAGTGTTCTTAGCGGTGTCCGTGATAGTGTCATAGGCCTTATAGTTCCACTTGCTGACGTCATAGCAGTTGTAGTACACATCGTAGCCGAGAGCCGTCAGTGTCTCGTTGATCAGGTAGCCGTTGTCTTCGTAAATGGTGGTATCTAAATATTGAATAACGCCAGTGCTGTTGAGACCGACCTGAAATAAATGATGTGCATTATGAACTGCAGAAGTTTTAGAAAGGTTGGAATTCATCATTATTAAGGGTTTAAATCTGAAACATCGAGTGGCTCCTTTGATGCTTTTAATTATTTTTTCAATATATTTTTACTGTTGAAGATGTTATTTTATTGACTTATATTGAAGTCGGGCCTCCGACAGTCGCTCAAAGCGGTAGTCAAGTGCTTAGTCTTGAAGTTGCAGAACGAAGAAACATTGTTTATGAACATAATTAGATAGAAACACACAAATCTGGCATACAATCAATTAGTCATAATGTTCCTCACCTCAAAATCATTAACACAAGGAAGACGTTTACCATGTGCCCTCGTGTTAGTAGTTATGGGTTGAATAAACCTGCATGGACGGTTGAGCTTCTGGACGATCAGACTACACGCTACTGCCGATTGGATGCTGCGGGAGATCTTCATGCCGTAACCACCGCCGATGCGACGGACGTATACATCAATCCTATGATGAGTAAAAAATCATTGGGATTATAAATAATATGATAATTATTGATACAATTGAAACAATTCACAAACACTACAACCTACAGATACAAGTGTAGCTAAATTTAGAAAATCTGCATTAGAGAAACCATCAGATATCTCATAGATTTTTTCAATTCCCTAGTGTTACTACAATTTGTTACAAGTTACAACCAACTAGTGTTAATACAAGTGTTTAACATTAGACACTTCTACTCACTTATTTTCAGGGATATTCAAAGCCCGGGATATCATAACATGAGTACCATCCAGCCACTGCGTCGCCGAATGCACTTCTATACCTTCCTCCGTAGGTTTCGCTACACAGACTATGGTTTCCATAGTAAAGTGATACTGTGCATACAATGCATTGCTTCCAGTGATCACTTTCTGTACATCTGTACCCTTATCCGTGGCATCAACAGACACGAATAAAGTGTTCCGAGTACTATCCTTCCTTGCCTCCTTGATATCTATAACGGGTGTTTTACTGCTGCTGTATTTTACTTTGACTAATTTAACAGCTCTATCAGCTGTGTGCTGTGAATCAGCAACGATGATTCCAACCGGCTGATGGTAATATTTGACATTGCCACCACATAGTACTTCTTCGTTTGCCTGGTATAAGTAAGCGTCAGCCGGAGTGAAAGAGTTTAGTCCGGGTATGTCTTTTGCCGTGTAGTAAGCTATAACGCCGGTTAGTTTCTGAAATAGAGTAGTTAGATTGTAATGTTTTCAGTTTGGTGGGGGCAGAGCCTGAGGCCTTTTATCAGTAAGTAACTGTTATAGACAATAGTTTATTGTTTAATTGTTCTGTTGTAGGAGGGATCTTTTTTTAATTATAAGGGCTTTATTATCAAATGACGTACCATCTTATATCGTCAACTATAAGAAATATTGAACCATAGTCAGTAGAAGAAATATGACCGAGGTTGTTATTTAAAACTTATTGTATTACTTTGTTTTTCTCTCTGATATTAATATGTCTGTTTAAATTTGAATTATAGCTGAGAAAATGGTGTAGCTTACCAGTGCTTCAGATGGGTCGTGCTTTACGATAGTACCCAAAGCAACGGTACTCAGCACAAAAGCCCCAAATACCTCATCGTGGATTGATGGTATATCCTCAGTATACTTTGCTTCTCCAGCACATTGGATCTGTGAATAATCAAATGAGTCAGATTTACCTCCAAATAAGTAACATTGTAATAAATGAATTAGAAAAATATGTTTAGATTGTACAAGCGGATTAGAAGAAGGGTTTTCTGTATTTATTCCAGCCCGTCAGATTAAGATAAGGGAGATACCTTACATATTGATAAGAACCTCCAACCAGTATGAGCCCTTAATATTGGTGGGTACGCTCAGGGGAATTACAAAAAAATGGACCATCTTAAAATAATCGAACTCGTCAGATTAAGCCCTTATCTTAGAGATTCATTACTAGCTAAGAAGTGTCAAAAGTGTCAATTTTGCTAATTTGATCGTCAGTCTAAGACATGGGAGCATCTTTAAGTTTCACTGAACACCCCCTCTGAAAATCTGACGCACTCAAGTTTTTTTTTTTTCAATTATCATGTTGGAGCATGAAAAATATCAATATCTGACACGCTTGAGTATTTCCATGTCATTGCTTTATTACAATTTTGAAATTATCATGTAGACGCTTCTCCCACCGCTGAAAGTGGAAACATCTAGAACCACTTATTCTTCCTACCATCTAATCTACCGAATCTAATAGGTTTGGGCGACGCTAGAGTAACACAGTTTTCATCATGGGCTCCCGGTCCAAGAAGATCCGGCAAGAAACAGTCCCTAAGCTACAATTGCGCAGTATATGACGAAAGTTGTATAATTTTGACAGACATCTAAGTCTACTGTCTATCATGACAACGGCAAATAGTTAATGCCAACCACTTTTAACTTTCGTAAAACTCGTAGTCTCATAGCCATTGAACTGCCATTGATAGTTTTCCTACTCTGACCGACAAATCAGAGAAGAGAACAAGGCCATTGTACAACACAATAGCAATATAATAGCAAGACTGTTAGCAATATAATAGCAAGGCTACCAGTCTACATCAGACTACGAATTTTTGGCGCGATGGAAATCGTATTTTCGCATTCGTTTACAAATAGCATTGAAATGGCTTTCGTTAATGGTCTTGAGGGCCTGGTAGGCAACTATTGATTATATTTCCCAGACGGATGTTTATACTTACCAAACCTTCAACCTTGGCGATGGGTTCGTTCAAAGGATACAAGGTAGAGTCGGTGGTGTATATCTGCCGGGCTTCAGAGACCTGCCTGGTCTCGTGCAGGTTCACAGAGCCGCTTAGGTAGCGAGATGTGATGAGGCTGGTTGGACAGAGTTTCAGGAGACCCTGAAATTTTCCAAATATGTATTGGAGGTACATAGTTTCAAAAAAAGTAACAGCAATGGTTTATATGTAAGGTTATTTGATAAGAATATTAGATTTGATTCCGGTCTAAAAGTAAGTTTCTTTAATCAAACCTATGCATGAATATCTTAATTCGACCAAATTGCAAATAAATAATTCAAAAAGGTACTGCAAATTTAAAATACATTTGAAAACTTATACCGCCAAATTTATAGAGACTTTAGTCAGTTTACATTATTTTTTTACAGCTCTTTACCATCGGCATAAGGCCGATGCCTTTGCTGTTACAATTCGTAGTTAGTTTACATTGGTTTTACAAAGCATTTCTAGGAATAAAAGTGATTTGTAATTCCAGTGCAAGTTGATCATAATTTTATACAAATTTGGGGGATAATCTGATAGACCTATAAATTTCGTGGATAATCTACACTAATCACTTAATAGTACGAGATACGTTTAAGGCCGACCTTCACCCATCGACTTACCGAAGCAACCCTATATTTTATCAAATAAAATATGTTTCTGAACATATACCAATAGGGTTGCTGTAAAAAATATGGTCATGGCTATGATTAGTTAAAATTATAAAAACCATTATTTTTAACAATTTTCACCGACTTGCTTGCAAATGTAAATTATATCAAAATGAAGGCAATTTTATTGCGAATACAGTCTATAGTGTTGCTTGCGAAAATCTAGTCAAGAATAACGGTAGCCGGGCTTTGAAATTAAAAACATGAAATTGAAAAAAATATTGACAGAGAAGCATTGCGCATCCGACTACTATTTCATGCGATAAAGGTGGATGCAGTACAACAGCTGCGCGCGACGAAGCCGTGCATGCTTTTAGCTTTTTTCATTTTTTTCTGTTTTTATCCTAGACCATATTATTTATGGCAACCCTATTGGTATATGTTCAGACACATATTTTATTTGATAAAATCCAGAGTTGATCCGGTAAGTCGATCGGTGAAGGTCGGTCTTCAGTGTATCTTAGACCATAATGTCACACAGAGGCAAAGTTTGTAGGTTTCCGTGTAGGAGTAATACAATTCTTAACATTATATCGCACACTCAGCCACGCTGTTATGGTTATAGTTATGGCTATTTTCCTGATAAAAGAATTCAATATATATAATTTCTCATGCTAAATTATAATATTTGAAATTTCCTAGTTTGGCTTGAACTACATTTTTTGAGGAACATAATGTTGAAGCTTCAAAATGAAAAATGTTGGTGAGTTGTTTTGGTGGCGATTTATAAATCGGGAGGACAAGTAATAATAATTGTTGTTCTTTATTTGAGGCTTTCTTTAAAATATTTAGGTAGAATATTTAGGTGGTGGTGGAGGTAATTATATCAATGGGTGCGTACACTTGCACGAAAATTATACGCACGATAGATGTCACTGGTACGAAATTAAATTCGTGCGTTTGTTTCTCGATGTTTGCTCTAATCCTCGCATCATTTTTAAGGTGGTAGAGCCGTACTTTACACAATTAATTTTTGAATAGGTTTCGTTTGGAGTATTTGATGGAACCAAACTACTAGTATTTAGACTGTGCTACTAGGTAAATTTAGGACTAGGTGCACCTATTCCTAGTATTTAAAAATACGTTATCCAGACACCTGTTCCACCTAGTCTCAATTACTTATCGACTATGCTTCGCGTACTTAGTCCTTAAATCGATACTTTGACTCTATACATGAGATCATTGATTTGCAATTTTGTTGCTACGTATCAACGTAGACATTTAATCAGTACATTTGTTTACTTATTAAATTACTAACGACACAAAAATACGTTATCTCAATAATTTAACAGAAAAATATCATATATTTGGACTAGAAGACTAGTTAGCTACTACTATATAGACTAAGTAATTCGTAATAATACGCGATCGTCGCACGCGATCTCGCAGCGAAAGAGCGAGATGGACCGATTTATTAATTGCGTCGTCACGCTCTCGCACGGTACTTGGTGTGTCAGCGGACGTGTTGAGTGGAAGCTTACGCGTGAGCGCTAATACTAGGTGGACTAAGTACTGTCAAAATTGGAATAGGTGCCGCCTAGTCTAGTAAAATACCTATTCTTCGGACCTGGTTCTAGTAAATACGAATAGAATACTTAATAAAAATCCCTAAATCAATTAGAGGATGTAAATTGTAAGAAAATTCCGTTCCGAGACCCACGCGGGCAAAGTCGGGGGCAAAAGCACGTTCACATAAATAATGTAGCTATTATCTATTCACCTTATAGAACAAAGCTTTTGACAGGAACCTTCTGAACTCCGCCGAAGGCTCTGGAGGATTTTCCGTAATGACCAGCTCTCCATCCAACACCTTTATAGCTGCCTGCAGAGTCTCATTAGTGAACAGGGACTTCTCAACTAGGTACGCCTCGGTGGCTGACGCTCTGATGAAGTTCTCAGATAGCGCGCCGTAGACGATGCGACAACTCTCCACGATGTAGCTAGACTTATCCATCTTGAATAGGAAGCCAGCGTTCACGATGGCGTGAGCGCTTTGGGCTCTCGGCATTATCTGGAACAGATGATGATTACAAACTATAGTAATTTATATTATATAAAATTGTATACCTAATGCAATTATACCGTATGTCTAAAAAGTATGATATAATAATTATACTGCATATACGGTAGCTGATATGTAGATGCTTAGTGAAGACAGACTATACGTAACTATAATAGTTTCTGAGTTATGAGCCTTTGAATATTTGTGACCAATTGCTTGTTTGGGGCTTGCTTTAGAACACATCAAATGGTGTGCAAACCAATATAAGGTGCATTTAAGAGTAGCAGCCACTAATAGTCAAGAAATATTTCGTAAAAGAAACCGGACAAACTTTGGCGTTGTAATTATACAGGGTTATTGGAAAACACTAACAACCTTGCAGCGTATTACTGACATCATAAACAACAACCTTTGTTCTATGACTTTTTACAAAACTTACTTAATACATTTTACAAAAAATCACTTTCCAAAATGTATGAAACAAAAAATATTCTCATCTAGAGGATAGCTGTGGTACGTGGGTATGTTCTACTTTGCCCTAAAGTACCTAAACGGACCACGACCACCTAACTATCCTCTAGATGAGCATATTTTCTTGTTTTATACATTTTAGAGTGTGATTTATAGTAAAAAAAATATTGTTTTTAAAAAGTCATAGAACAAAAGTTGTTGTTTATGATATCAGTAGTGTTAGTTGTTAGTGTTTTTTTCCAATAACCCTGTATAATCTATCCGAAAACAGGCAAAGATCGTCGAGACTCGAATCTCGGGATGACTACTTATGTACAAACATAATACAATTTGTACGGAACCCTCAGGGCGCGAGTCCAATTGCACTTGTCCGGTTTTTTTTATTTGTAATGATTAGCCTAAATACAAATGTCTCTAGCTTCAGTAAAATTGAGACCCCATACAAACTTCCAACCCCTATATTACCGCCTTAGGGGTGGAATTTTCCAAAATCCTACATATGCTCTTCCTTTACGCTATAAAAGGTACATACTGTTCAAATTTCATGTTTGTAACATCAACGGTTTGGGCTGTGCAAGTCTTGACAGACGGACAACAAAGTGATCCTATAAGGGTTCCGTTTTTTCCTTTTGAGGTACGGACCCTAAAAATGAATAGTTTTAGAGCATTTTTTTTTATTGGCGGGAATAAATATGCCCTTTTATTCTATTCCTTATACTTTCTCATCCAAACCCCCAAGTATTATTTCGTGTTTTTGAAACATTATATGACACGTACTGTCAAAGGATTTGAGAATTTGCTGCAAACTGACCTTGAAGGTGACCAACTCATACTCGGTCTCGTTCAGCGGCGGCAGCATCACGTTCACGATCACCTTGCCTTTCATGTTCAACTTCAGGAACTCCTGCATCGTCACTTCCTGCTTCCCGTCATTCCAGTCCCCTGCAATTTAATATATACGGTCCAACACAATAGGAATAAAAATGAGATGTAATTGTTATGTACCATGGATTTAAAAAAGTTTTGCGCGTGCGCTTTAACTAGATACCGCCCTACTAAGAAAAATCATTTCCAGAAATGAGGCAACTGATGCGGCCTGTCAGTTTCATACAATGGTTGCTGTCAGATGTACTGAAGCACTTGTGTTATACTGTCTATGTCACTTGGATAATAATGTAGTGTTAATTATACGAAGTTATAATCTATTTACAATAGCATTACAAAGCACTTAGTTTAAGATGTTTTTGAAGCTTGTTGAAGCGTATCTAAAATAAGTCCTACTCATAAAAAGTTTATCACAAAGTTTTAGTACCTAAACAGCAATGGATTTTAGAAATAAGTACCCAAACAATAAAAAGAAGAGAAAAAATAAAAGGTACATACAAATGGTCAAATAGGCACCAACAGTTTCAAAAAGCAGAAATATGTCGGACTGGAACGAATTTGATGTGTGTTTGATCATCAGATTACCGCCGATTGTGGCGACCTGCAGGAGAAAATATGAATAGAAAAAGTTATATTAGTTAAATAACCCTTTAACTGTGCAAGAGCCACAGTTTTGATCCCAATCACGACACTACATCTAAAAAAAGAGTTTGAATATTATTGTTCTGTGGTTTGGCTGGCCCCATCTTATAGGTACTTACATTCCTAATAGGTATATGTGCCACCAATTCCATGTGATCATACAACTTCGTTAAATAACTGAAATATTCCTCTTCAGAGCAAGTTTTCAGGATGTCCAAGAACTCCTTGAGTGTTGATCCCGCGCCTATTATCAGGTTCTGGTCTAATTCGCTTCCCTTCAGCTCAGGCACACTGTTGATATCTATCATAAGCCGGGGGTATTCGTCAATGGGGGATACTCCTGGGAACAGATTACTAGCATACATAAAGTGTTTTTTTACTTATAAATACATAATCACAGTAAAGGACCTTAAAAGCCTTGGATTTAAAGTAGGACTTATAGGGTCATCGTCAAAAAAAAAAAGTTGACAAGGCCAGAATGAGTGACTTTTTGTAGCAGTGGATAGCAATAAAATAAGATGAGAAGATTAGATAAGATAAGAAGTTTATTGACAGAAAAAGGAGCATAAGTAAATAGTTTCCAGCGAGCCCCAAAGGTCATCGGGCTAGGGTTAGCCAAGATACATCTTGGGGCTCGAGATTAATATTATTTAATGGAAAAATAAAAGGTGTGTGTTGATAATATTGTTGCTAACTTGATGTCTGCAGTGATATTACAAATATGTATGTTACCTTTAGCAGTATTCCCACCAACCAGCATGTAAGAATCGCCACCATCACTCTTCAAAATATTAAACACATCAGCCAAGACATTAGCTTTGTAAAATACTTTTTTATCTTTAAGCGTAATCTTCTTAACTGTATTTTCATTGACATCATCATCATCCACCATACACCACTCGTCTTCTTCACAGTGAGTTTTATGGCAGTTCCTTCCGGTCTTTTTGCAGATGTTTAAGTCTTCTATATCTGTTATTCTGTCTTCTTTTGGCGCGTCTATGCCGAACTTCTTGAAGCCCTCCACGATTGGTCTGTAGCCGGTGCAGCGGCATACATTGCTACCGAACGCTTTTTCTATTTCCAGCATAGTGGGTTTTGGGTTTTGTTCTAAAAAACTGGAAAGAAAAGAAAATAGATATTCTATCGGAAGACATCTTTCATTATGAACTTTTTTTGTTATAAGTACTTCTACCTATACTTTCATAATATGCATGTAGTAAAAGGCGGTTATTTTGACATTACAAATAGACACCACAATTTTATACAGGGTGTCCCACGACTTTGCCACATGGAGGGAAAGAACCTTAATGAAGACTTCATTTTTATTTTAAAAACAATACGAACTGCATTCAAAGATTTTCGAAAACTCGCTTGCCCTACACCCTGTAGATTTTTTTTCGTATTACGGAATTAGCTGGTATTTAAACCTACCCATGCATAGACATGACCCACGCCGGAGAGCAGTACCCGCACTGGGTGCCGTGGTGCTCGGCGAGGGTCTTCTGGATCACGTGGTAGCCATCCTTCCTGTTTCCCAGACCCTCGATGGTCGTGATCTCCCAGCCATCACACTGTGTGACTGCTACTAGACACTAATGGCAAAAGTATAACGTATATTAAAAAACCGGCCAAGTGCGTGTCGGACTCGCGCATAAAGGGTTCCGTACCACCGTAGAATAAAAACGTCAAACATATCAAGTTTCATGTATGGGGACCCCTTTTATTTTTAAATTTTATTTTATTTTTAGTATGTATGTATTTGTTCTTGTACCGGTAACAGAAATACACATTCTGTGAAAATTCCAACTCTCTACCTATTACGGTTCGTGAGATACAGCCCGCGCTGACAGACGGACAGCGTAGGCTTAGTAATAGGGTCCCGTTGGCACCCTTTGGGTACGGAACCCTAAAACCAGACTAGTGCGAGACCCTTGAGGGTTCCGTTCAAACTTAGAATTTTCCAAAATCTTTCCTATACTCTTCTACGCTATAAAAGGTACGTACAGTTAAAATTTTATGTTTTTAAAACTAACGGTTTGGGCTGTGCACGCCTTAACAGACGGACAACAAAGTTATTCTATAAGGGTTCCATTTTTTACTTGTTATGTATAGTGTGTTTGACTGACTGACTGAGTGTCACGCAACAATTAATAATAATATCCTGGGACATTTTTTACACACGGCTACCTGATCCCAAACTAAGCAGAGCTTGTACTATGGAAACCAGATAACTGATATTACTACATATACTACTTTTTTATTTGTAAATACATACATAAATGAATATACACCCAGACTCGGGACATACACACATGTTCATGCACACAAATGTATGTCCCGGGCAGGAATCGAACCTACGACCTGCAGCGTGAAAGGCGCCATCACGCCAACCACGCCAACAGGCTCATTGAGGGGATTTGAATGTTTGGTAGAGGTAGGAGCTTTCATCTTTGAAACTCATGCGCACCTGTAGGTAAATGCTTCTTAACAATTTCCAAATGAATTTTAAAGGACAGCTTAAAGGCAGAAATTACGGCAGCCTCATAGGTAAACCCAAGTTCTCAGGTATCCATTTGCCCATAAATAATAGGAAACTATGAAATATAATATCCGACACGAATATTGTGTCGAATTTACATCTGTTTAAACAATTGAACATCATACGGTTGTTATACATTATATAGTTTGAGACAAGTCAGTATGTATTTTATGTGGTACAATTTTGCAAAATAAAATATACAATGTTAAACCAAGTGTTTTATTTCATTGAATATTGGCAAAAAAGGTGTCTGAGTTTAATATTTAATTAGTCACGTCTTTTCATGAATTAATTTTCACTTTTACTTAAATTTTTAGGTTTTTTTTTTATTTTTTTTTATTGGACTGCGGTGGCAAAAAAAGCGTACGGCCCGCCTGATGTTAAGCAGTTACCGTAGCCTATAGATGCTTACCATACCAAAGGCATTGCTCGCACATTGCCGACCTGAAGGGGAGTGGGATGGAGGGAGGGGGAGGGGGGTGGCCTTACGGCTCTCACACTCATCGTACGAAACGCAGCTGTAATAGCTGATTTACGCCGATCGTCTGTGAGAGGGTGGTACTACCCCGGTCAAGCCAGCCCGTTTATGAGCTGCAGTCAATTGGCTACAGCTTGGCTCTACCACCTTGCAAAAGGATCCGGGGACCGAGGAAAGGGTTCCGTACCTCAAAAGGAAAAACGGAACCCTTATAGGATCACTTTGTTGTCCGTCTGTCTGCCTGTCTGTCCGTCTGTCAAGATGTGCACAACCCAAACCGCTGGTGTTACAAACATGAAATTTGAACATTAGGTAGCTTTTATAGTCCAGAAGAAGAGCATAGGAAGGATTTTGGAAAATTCCACCCCTAAGCGGGTAAAATAAGGGGTGGAAGTTTGTATGAAAGTCCCTCATTTCTGAAGTTATAAACATGAAAATTTGTATTTAAGCTATTAATTACAAATAAGACAAAGTTATTTCAGCGTTTTTGAAAATTCCACCCCTAAGGCGGTAAAATAAGGGGTAGTAGGTTGAATGGGGGTGCCAATTTTTCTGAAGCTAGAGACATGAAAATGCGTATTTAGGCTAATCTTTACACATAAAAAATTTTAATTTCAGCGTTTTTGAAAATATAACCCCTAAAGGGGTAAGTTGGATTCCCGATGATGCTTCCATCAAACTGAAAGCTACACTTTCCGGAGTGCACAAATTAAGTTAGAACAAATTATTCAAAATAACAGTGCTAATGAGCCAGTTGGTGAACATAAGTAGGAGCAATTTGCGATGGGACACTACTTACTACTAAAGCATCAGCACATTTTAAAGGGGCACTTTTTCCTAAGAGATATTTAGACGATCCCTTTCATTGGCATTAGATGTGTCCATATGGCGCGAATGCCTCACCCGAGCACTCATATTATGACATTACGTCTATGCGTTCCGACGTCAAAAGTGAGTGCTCGCGCGAGGCATGCGCCTGATGAAGACGTCGCCATTACGTCATTAATATAAAAAAACTAAAGACAATCATGGTGTGAATGAAATGGAAACTACTCAAACGAAATTCCAATAGAGCTGCTTCATTTTGCCGTGTTATAGGTACAAAATATGATAAAATGGAGACTGGCTATTCCTGCCCCCTTTGCCAAGTGGCTGTAGTTACCGAGTTGACAGCCCCGGAAGGTGCGCCGGCGGACTTGGCCGCGGTGACAATGCACGCGCCGCAGCCGCCCTCGCGGCAGCTGTACTTGGTGCCGCGCAGCTGCAGGTACGTGCGGAGGTAGTCCAGCAGCATCGTGTCCGAGCTGACATCGCTTCCCACTGTTCACATAATTATCATTATCGTTAGTAAGATTATAATCTATAAATATAACATTCGAAGTCCTGACTGACTGACTGACTGATATATCAACGCACAGCCTAAACCGCTGGTCCTAGAGACTTGAAATTTGGAAGGGGTGTTCTTTGTGAAGTGTAGGCATCCACTAAGAAAGGGTTTTTCGAAATTTCAACCCTAAGGGCGTTAAATAGGGGGAAAAAGTGGAAAGCCGAAAATTGGTGCAGTATTTTTGATAATGCAATCAGTTTCTACCCTTGAGTTTGTTTCTGAAGAAAAATATATCATTTGGTTCCTGTAGGCCACGCGGGCGAAGCCGCGGGTGGAAGCTAGTCATGTATAAGATCTATGGAACGCAGCATTCTAGGGGCCAAACAGACAGATCGGGTCAGAAATACCATCCTGCGTGACAAAGTTTTATCACGCAGGATGGTATTTCTGATGTTATTTCGCATCATGGACGTGGGCAAGAAAACCGCGAAGTTGAAGTGGGAGTGGGCCTGTCACCTGCCAATGGCCATCGCCGTCGGGGTCGACCCAGAAGGTGGTGAGATGGCCTGGACACTTTTGTGGGAAACACGTGGCCGGAAATTGCCATGGATCGAGTGCTGTGGAAGAAAAAAGGGGAGGCCTTTGCCCAGGGGGCTTACCACAAGCTCTTATTGCGATTCAATTACAGGAACGTATTAACGTTTCAGCGACTTTTTGTGCAATGACGTACCTTATTGTCATGACAATAAGAAACGTCATTAAAACGTTCCTATAATTGAATCGCAATAAGAGCTTGTGGTAAGCCCCCAGGACTGGGACAGTTTAGGCTAACAAAACAAAACAAAAGTAGGTCATGATAATAATAGCTGACCAGCTTGTGGTGAGCTGTTGGTGGGTAGCGACGCCACGGACGTAGGTGCCTCAGAGAGTTGGCTAGGGCCCCCAGGCCTAAGAACAGGTGGGCCTCGGCGTGTCTTCGTCGGCCGGGAGGAAACCGACGGGAGCCCGTAGGACTCTCAGCTCTGGATTGCTTTATAGCGCGGCTCCACTAGTGCGCTGCGCTGCGTCGTCGCAACGGATCAAAAGGTCGACGGGCGAGAGACGAAGCGGGGAAAGGTGATGCGCCAGTACAAAACCTTGCGACGACGCAACGCAACGCGCTAATGGAGCCCGGCCCAGTTGGTTGTACAGAGTAGGGTGTTAGAGCTAAATGTTGCAAGGCCGCAAAATTAAAGTACCTACCTAAGTCACTTCAATAACATAATATTCGTCTATTTCTCTTAACGAAAGCAAAAAATTAATACACAATATCGTGCACTATTAAATTAGGACCTTACATCAATAAAACAGTGCTTAATAATATTAAGGATAAAATCTAACCTGTATGCTCCACCCCGTTCACTTTAAGCTTGATTTGGTTCATGGCTTGTCCGTAAGAGTGCTGACAAGTAACTGATTAAAAACTCAGTGAGTGCACTCATTGGGGCTGATTAAAATGGAACCGTAAGAAGAAGCGTTGTGCGCGAGCGCGCAATGAGAAATTAATATAAATATATAATTGTAAATAGTCTGTGTTTGTCTGTGCGACAAAGAACTAAATGATAATAACTACAAAACATACAATTAAAAAGGCGTAATCGCACAGGAAATGTTACCGTATGTTTTCACATTTACTTAAATTTTATGTAGGTAAGCTTTTTAATTATTAATTTACATTGAAGCCAAAATAGGTTCTGTTTTCAGACATTTCCTAGTTTATTTACAAAACGCTCGTGAGTTGTATTTATATATTTTACAAGCAAAAACAGACTGTTTATAAAATTATTTCTTATTTTATTTATGACACTATTAAGTACCTAGTTACTATGCACACATTTTTAGTGAGACAAAAATGAGTGATGCGTTTCGTACGGTGAGTGAGAGAGCCGGAAGCCAACCCCCTATTTCCCTCCCTCTGTACCACTCCCCTACGGGACGGCAAAGAGCAAGCGATGCTTTTGGTATTGCAAGCATATAGAGGCTTGCAATACCGAAGGCATCGATTTTTATGTGGCCTATACAGCTTATAGAGGCTACGGTAACGTAACATCAGGCGGGTCATACCCTTGTATGCCACATAAAAAATAATAATATATATAAATAAATATAACGTCACGACTTTTGTCCCCATTCGGGGGTAGTCAGAGGCTTGAGTGGCCATACACCACCACAATGTGGAGGTATTAAGTCAACTCAAAGCCCACGTTTCACCAGATAGTCAGAACCTAACGTGACAGGTGGTGAACCTTGTCGCCGTGTATACAGCTGGCCTACTCCGAAATACGAACCTAACGTTTCGGCTGACGGATTGTCGTGATTTGACATTTCTTCTTTCGTTTTTCTCTACGATTTGACATTGTTTTGATCGTAAATCGAATCCGTACTTCGGACGATCCGTCAGCGACGTATTTCGGACTATTACCTAATCCTGAGGGATAGGTAGGTTTCCTCACGATGTTTTCCCTCACCGTAAGCGAACTGTAAATTATGCACATAGATGAAAATTCATCCATTGGTGCATTCCCAACCGGGGATCGAACCTGGGACCTTCTGATTGCCAGCCCAACGTGTTCGCCCCTAGGCTACAGTCGCTATAAAAAAAAACTTATTTAATGAAATATGCGTAGTTGACGAACATCGCCTATATCTGAACGGCTCCACCTCAAGACATTCCCATTATCCTCAAGATAAACCATAATGGACATCCAACAACTCAATATAACACATAAAGCCCCCGTTTGTGCCACTAATCTCCCCAATTAGGCCCATTACACTCGCCGATAACCATTAAATCGTTGGTGGACAGCCTAAACCAACAAAGTTGCTGGTCGGGCGTGATTGCCCTGCGGAGGACTTAAATGTGATTCGGGATGATTATAAGTACATGATCTGGGATCAACTTGTAAGTCTTAACGTATAGGTAGGTGTTTCAGCCGTTCCACAAGTCTGAAATAATATTTTCACATTGCATAAAAATTTTACCTAACCTACCTATCCCTCGGGATTAGGTAATAGTCAGTTCCTGTATACACGGCGACAAGGCTCACCACCTGTCACGTTGGGTTCTGACTATCTGGTGAAACGTGGCTTTGTGTTGGTTAATACCTCCACAATGTGGTGGTGTATGGCCACTCAAGCCTCTGGCTACCCCCGAATGGGGATAAAAGTCGTGACGTTACATTACATTACATAAAATATCTACTTAACTTCAACTTCTTTATTTAACTTGATAGCTGGTACTCTAAATGCTTGTACTGTTTTATAAGCTTTGTGATGACCATTTAGTGGCATTTGAACTGAGCCTCTCCGTACTTCGTCGGTCACATAGTCGGTCCCAATCGTTGTCATTTAGGCAACGGTCGTTAAGCCTTCTCAGAGGCCTTTGGGCGGCTTAAACAACCCTGATACCAGGTTGGCCACTAACTAAATGATAAGATGAAGAAAACACCGACATTATTTTGAGAAATTCCGACTATTTTATCAGCGTTATTTTATTTAGAAACTTTTATGGAGAATCAGAAAAACTTTTTAATCTGTAAATAGTCATTTCAAAAAAAAAAAAAAACCATTTCATTTCCTGAACTGATATTTATGTTATTTCATTTTAATAATAATAATAATATCCTGGGACAATTTTTACACACGGCTACCCGATCCCAAACTAAGCAGAGCTTGTACTATGGAAACCAGATAACTGATATTACTACATATACTACGTTTTTATTTGTATATACATACTTAATATACATATACACCCAGACTCGGGACATACAGACATGTTCATGCACACAAATGCATGTCCCGGGTAGGAATCGAACCTACGACCTGCAGCGTGAAAGTCGCCATCACGCCAACCACGCCAACGGGCCCGTCAATTTTACTTAACTAATCTTCCAAGCTACCTTCAGAAAGAGTCATATTTCCAACGCACTACTAAGGTAGCCTTTGCGCCTGATATTCCCCAGATATGCCTCCATCCGTGCGGACCTACGGCTTCCAGCTTTAGAGCGGATGCGATGTCAGAGTCAAAGATATTCCTCGCGCAATATTCTTTTCAGGAGCTAGTTCCTTTGAGGTTTCGCACTTACCCCTACTAGCTATAGAGTTCAGAGCTCGCAGATGGGATTCAGGGATTATGAAGCTACTACAGTTCATTTATTAGTGAGAGCTGGGCCCCACTTGCGCGCTGCGCTGTGTTGCGCTGCGTCGTCACAACGGATCAAAGTGTCAGCGGGCGAGAGACGAAGCGGGGGAGGGTGATGTGCCAGTACAAATTCTTGCGACGACGCAGCGCGCAAGTGGGGCCCGGCTCTAAGGCCACATATGACAAGCGTTACGATGACATAAAACAATAGCTTTGGCGTTAAGTTTGAATATCGCCAGACCATACCAATTTTTTGGTCACGAACTAAACAACGCTTGTACATACAATGGGTGTCCAACTCGGCAGCCTAAATGACTATAAGGGCCTCCGCAGACTAGCTGCTTTTAGCATCGGCCACCGGCGATTTTGTGACGTATCGATGCTGCGTCGCGTTTCTGCGAGCGCGAACGAGCGAGACGCAGCATCAAAATCGCCGATCGCCGATGCTAAAAGTAGCTAGTCTGCGGAGGCCCTTATATATTTACAATCTCTATTATTATTTATTCATGTTTTTATTTTCATGTTATGAATCATTGAAAAAAAGACTTTATTTTAAATTGACAAGGTATTTAAGACAGTATGATTCGAAATAGTTGATTGAGCGAGCCTCAAGATGATGGTTCTCAAAGCAATCAAAAGAATCCAGCATACTAAAATAAAATCAAAAACACTTGCATGAAAACCTGAAATGTACCTGAAAAGCCCACATCCCCTGAGTGGGCTGGGCGTTAGTTTTCTAGTCATCACTGCACATTCAGCTAGCTTTCAAAGCACGTGCGATACGTCTTGTAATGGGGCCATGAAAAGAGCGAGTTGTCTAGGCATGACTATGAAGAATTTTACGTTAATGTAGTTTGATGTCTTAACAAGATTTTTATTTAAAAAATCACATAGGGCCACGAAAAACGGTTTGAGCAAAAGTGCAAATTAATAAATAGATTTTGGAGACTATAAATATCTGACGACTGAAAAAGAGGCATAAAGTTATATGAAACAGCAGGATTTTTCCTTTCGACCTAATAAACCATCGAGTAAACGTGTTCGACCATTTTGTTTTTCGACCAAAAGTCCGTTAAAACGTAGTGCTCTCTTGTTCTGCCTGCTATTCTTTGCATACCTAAAGCCGGAAACCCATCGCTGTACACGGAGAGGCCACGCACACGGCCACGGCTACGTTTTGCAAGAAAATATACAGATGACGTCATTTCGTGCGTAGCCTCTCCGTGCGCCGCGGTGGAAACGATTGCATACATTTTCGTGCAGAGCGAAGCTTGACCCACGTGCGTGGCCTCTCCCCTCTCTCTCTTAGGTAATTTTTTGCGGTTTTTTTTGCAGATTTCTTGCGAGAAATTGAAAGCAAGAAAGGTTCAGGTAGGAGCGTTCACTCACTAGTTTAGTGGGTACATTGCGATGAAATTCAAATGGACTAACGTGAGCCTAACGAGCTTGCCTCTCTTGTAACGAGGCCTATTCGGACGCTGTCAGTACCTGTCATCTCATGTTATAAATGATGAAGAAATATATACTTACCTAACTTTAGAGGGACTACTTGAACCCGATTGAAAACAAAGAAGTTTAGGTGTAGATTACAGAGGGCCTACTCTGTTTCAAACGAAAACGAAATTTCGGACGAAATTCGCGTATTTCCTACTACGTTTCTCATTGATTCCGACATTTCTTACGAACGAAAATTGTTTTCATCGTCGTCGACTCTAAACGTCAAACAATTTTCGTTCGTAAGAAATGTCGGAATCAATGAGAAACGTAGTAGGAAATACGCGAATTTCGTCCGAAATTTCGTTTTCGTTTGAAACAGAGTAAGCCCTTTGAAACCATCTGGAAATGACGGACGTCTTTGCCTTGTTTTAACCCATTTCATCCCACTGATGGGCAATGGTCTCGCTTATAGCCCTCAATTGATCACTATCCTTAGCGACTTTTTTATACACTGTGTCTTGAGCATGGACCAATTACTAAGGGGACTGGCCCTAAGCAACTCGGCCGAGTGGTCGGCCTAGTACTAACATCGACATAAACCGAAGCGAGTAGTTCATTTATTTACCGGTAGATAGTACAATGAAAATGAAAAAACAATGACCACGTTTTTTTTCATACATATATCTAATAAGGGCACCTCTTTCTTTAGTCTTTACTCTGTGGTCTTGAGTCACTATGCTGTACTATGGTTATAAACTATTTTGTTAATAACGATAGGAAAATTAAGTTCTCTAGGCAAAGCTTATGATGCGCTAAATAGCTTGAAAATCTCTCGTTACTTATATACCTGAAACTAACTTTAATATTAACTTTAATAAAACAGGGCGGATATTATTAAATTGATGCTGACGACGTTAAGATCACCTGTCTGCTCGTTAAAACTGCCTTTGTCGCGTTAATAGGCGCTAAATTATGTTTTAATAAATCCTTTTAAGGGGTAATATTATATTTGGTAACGTTTTCAGAGGCAATTATGATTTAAAATGAGGTGCTTTGGATTAAACATAATTAGTATTTTATGCCCACTTTCTGTAATCATCAAGATAAATATTTGACCGATTTAGTTTAATTCCGCTCTACACTGAGCAAAGCTAGCAATTTGAATCCTACTAATAGTATAAATGCAAAAGTAAGTGTGTTTGTGTGAATGTTTGTTACCACGTATCTCCATAACTACTAAACCGGTTTTAATGAAATTTTAAACGTAGATAGTGTAGGTTCTGGAATAAGACGTAGGCTAATCTTACACATCAATTCCCACGCGGGCGAAGCCACGGGGCACAGCAGAGCTAATATGTGTTATTTCGTTGTATTTTGCGAATATTGCACCCCCCTTTAAATTGTGCCCAGGACATGTGCCCTATCTGCCCCACTCTTGGTACGCCACTGTTTATGCTAATAAGAGTGATTGATAACATTTGTTTACCTCTGAATTAGGCGCTCGTAGCCAGTTGCAATCACTGACCGGTAAACGATTGGAGATTAAGAAATGCTCGGCAAGGTCAGTCAGAGATGGGTGACCATTTAGTGGCATTTGAACTGAGCGTCTCCGTGCTTGGGAGGGCACGTAAAAAGTCGGTCCTGGTTGTTGTCATCTAGGCAGCAGTCGTTAAGCCTTATGAGGGTCCTACGGGCGGCTTAAACAACTCTGACACCAGGTTGGCCACTAACCATACGATAAGAAGAAGAGGACCTCTGAATTATGACAAATATAATACTCCTATCATGGTTCAGTCTGATGACGGCATATACTGAAAATCATGGCCTCAATTTCCAATATTTAAAACAAACACTTCGCCAAGACTAATCTGTAATGGAAACATACGAACTCATAATTTGAGACGGGCACGTTTTTCATGTACCTAAAGCTGGGGTCGCACTGATAAGGTGACCGCCATGCGACACTGATCAAACCCCTATAAACATTTGGCGGTGAAATCACGGTCGCATCGCAGTCGCCTTAGGGGCCATCCATTAATTACGTCACACGAATTTCATGATTTTTAGACTCCTCCCCCTCTTATCACAGCTGGTCACATCTGCGAGACCCCCTGTGTGACGTCATAGGTATGTGGTCATAGGTATATGTTTTTTATAATTTTCAGAAATTTTCAAAAATTTTCGTTAAATATTCAAATTTCCGTTTTAGTACTTAGATATATTAGATTTTTAAATGTGACGTCACAAAACTTAGGACCCCTCCCACCCCCTTGTCACACAATGTCACATTACGTCGACCCCCTACCCCCCCTTTACGAGTGACGTAATTAATGGATGGCCCCTTACCGCTTTACAGCCACGCCATGCCGTCTTTGGATATAAAAACAAGTCTCTTTGAAAATTAAAATGTTGGGATATTTTAAAAGCGGAGGCAAATTTTCTAGCAGCAATATTAATAGCCTCTTCAGGTCTTCCGTTAGTTACTTTGGTTTTGGTCGGTTTAACAATTTTAACAACCTGGATGCAGTTAGAACCTGAACTAATAGTATTAAATCGTCTTTGAGCTTTCATCCACTTACAATAACATATGTATACGGTGGCAAAAAAGCGTACAGCCCGAACCATACAACATAAAAATATTGAAAAGGAAAGTGAGGTGAGTTTTCAGTGATTAAACTATAGATTGGACTGAACCACAAAGAAACTTGACCAGTATGGAACTTGACCAAGCTTGGGAACCAGGAAAACGTACGTGCCCGCCCCTGCTCATGTCACCCGTGTGTTTCCCGTGAACTGAGCGCTCGCGCTAGAGGGCGCGTGCTAATTAGTGCGCCGAGCACACCTCACTAATTATGCACCCTGTCTGCGATGCGGTAATTAGGTACCAACTAGATGTGGTAAGGAAATCTTTCAGCTTTAATTTTCATCTTACACCATCACGCTCATAGCCAGCTGGAATCACTAATCGGCAAATTATCGAAGGTTAAGCAATGCTTAGCAAGGTCAGACAGAGATGGGTGACCGATGGGTAACCGTGAAGGCACGTGGGCGACCCACCTGATGGTAACCGTCACCAGGGCATTTGCAACGTAAGGGTAGCAGACGCGATGCCGACCTCTTAGGTTACGATTTCGCTGAACGCGGCAGACAGCAGACGTCAGTCGGTCTCATGCCATCGCGGCACATGTCATCGCCACAATTTGTATGAGACCAACTGACGTCTGCTGTCTGCCGCGTTTAGCGAAACCGTGCCTTTAGGGACCTTGGTTGTAATCCAAAGGAAAGACTTCAGGAGGAAAATCATTTTCCAATTGCACGTGCTTTTAAGGCAGTCCATCACTCTGGCACAATGCGGGTTGGCAAACTAAGTCTTTCGCAAGACGTGCAGGTTTCCTCACGATGTTTGCCTTCACCGTTCGCCACCGCATTTAGGGCCTCCGCAGACTAGCTACTTTTAGCATCGGCGACCGGCGATTTTGTGACGTATCGATGCTGCGTCGCGTTTCTTCGAGCGCGAACAAGCGAGACGCAGCATCAAAATCGCCGATCGCCGATGCTAAAAGTAGCTAGTCTGTGGAGGCCCTTAAGTGTAGATATTTAATTCTGTCTATTTCTCAGGAGCACACATCGTTAGTTTCCTAATTCCTTGCTCCATCCGAGTTAAGACAAATCGCCTATTGGCTTGGAACTGATGAGTTTTCTCGCTTAACTACTAGGGTGTTGCGAGTTCGCCTTGGCTGGATATAGATGGTGTTTCATTAAGAACATGTTAGGTGGTAGAGCCAAGCTGTAACCAATTGACTGCAGTCCATATACGGACTGGCTCGACCGGTGTAGTACCACCCTCTCACAGAAGATCGGCGTAAAACAACTATTACAACTGCGTTTCGTACGATGAGTGAGAGAGCCGGAAGCCCAATTCCCCTCCCTCCTCCCCTCTCCCCTTCAGATCGGCAAAGTGCAAGCAATGCCTTTGGTATTGCAAGCATCTATAGGCTACGGTAACTACTTAACATCAGCGTCACTATTTAATAGGAACCACACTAATACGATTGTGGCAATGGCAATGGGTTCTCCCATAAAAAGTGAAATGTCTGTGAGCATCTTCTAGAGTAGGGGTACAAATCTGCCTACCCCTTAGGGGAGTACAAGCGTGATGGTATACCTTTCAGGGAATGCACTTTAAATGTTAGTATGTATAGCACGTTTTTTTATACTTGTCCTATTTGGTAATCAAAGATGGCGTCCAGCGGGGCGATTGCGTAACTTTTTTGACAATGTTTCAATTGGTTTCGTTCATCCTGTGTCAATTATATACGAAACCAATTGAAACATTGACAAAAAGTTACGCAATCGCCCCGCTGGACGCCATCTTTGCTTACCAAATAGGACAAGTATAAAAAAACGTACAAAATTCTACAGTAAAGGTGGGAGTTGGTTGATGAATTGAGTGCCGTCGTGACGTCGATGTGACGTCGCGACGTCACGATGACACTCAATTTCTATGGGTTTGACGTGTGCCGCCTGCCGTCTGCCGTCTGCTGCTCGCATCCAACTCCTACCTTTATGTTCTCTGACTCTACAATAAAGCTCTATGAAAATCAGCAACGGAGGCTTTAAGGGAAAGTACCGCCAACGCTCGTTCCATACGATAATATGGATCTTTAAATCCCATTGAAGTGTTTCCCGCTTAAACATCTACGTACCTATTAGAAGCACCCACTAGCCTCGGTTTAAATAGCGCCTACATGGTCCCGAGACATTGTCGCCGCGCCCACACTCACTGCACCGCGGTGCACCGCGGTGGGTATAAATATCAAATGATAATAAGTCAATGATTCCGCGGTCCGCCCACAACGTAGTGGAAGCTACTGCCACAAGATTGCCCAAGCACACTTCGTTGTGGACGAACCGCGGAATCATAGACTTATTATCATTTTATATTTATACCCGAGTGTCTAATTGGCTTGGTGTGTAGTACGACACTATAGGTACACGCTCTTGTTAGCTATATCACGAGGTACAGCATCGTTCCCAGACAATAACAGCCGATATCCGCTGCGGATTGCATCTTTTTATTCATGAAGCAGTCGGGCGGAGCCGTTCACAGCGCGTCTTCGTGAGCGCAATGTCAGCGAAATTAAAATTATGTGAAGTTTTATGATATATGGTTTCGAAGCGCAGAGTAATATTACACGTAATCGAGTATTATGTACGGATGGATGGAAGTTGTGTGAGTACCTTAGCGCTCTACTTAAAAATAAAGTTCAACATTGCTGTATCAACAATGTAACCAAATAAGTTTCACGATGTTTCAGCTGTATTCTATCTCAGATTGTAGGAGATTCATCACAAAGAATTTCTATGTATTGTTAAACATTCGACGTAAAACTTTGGTGTAGGGACAGGATTGGTTCACATCACTTTCGGTATGTGAACTATTAAGCTACCATAATTTGTCTTTTATTTTTCTGGCGACACTAAAATAAACCTTTTTTCAAGCGAAGCCAACAAAATAATGAGAATATTTTTTTACGATGTAATAAACTATCGCTTCACTGGATTTAATAAAGAAAAGTAATCAAAACAAAATCATTGTTGTACTGTTATAAAAATAAAATTATTCTTGTCGCCACAGGAAATTGAATTTGTGACCTTTTGGATAATAGTTTTATGATGGAAAGTTTTCAGAGCTTTGTTGCAGTCGACGAGCTTCCATACCACGTGTATTGACTGGTGACATTCTACGACTTCAGACAAAACAAAGGTTATTTAATACACAAACCTGGGGCCCTACCACCACCACTTATAGCAGTTTTGTTTTAACGTTTCCGCGACTTTTTGTGCAATGACGTTTCTTATTGTCATGACAATAAGGTACGTCATTGCACAAATGGCCGCTGAAACGTTAAAACAATACTGCTATAAGAGGTGGTGGTAGGGCCCCTGGCCTTGACAATGTTTTGGAAAAAATATGGAATATTAATTTTATTTACTTTTTTTTAATACAAAGAGTTGATCTCATTCGTTTTTCACCGAAAATAATATTACGCCAACTGTTCAATTAAAATACGATACTTTTTATACAGAGTACTAGGTAAGACGCGTATTCTGTGAATTGTATTTTCTTAACTAAACTCTGTGCAATATTTGTGTTCGGTTTTCGCGGTCATTTATTGATGTTATATTTTATTTTTACTTTTTTCATTTATGTGTAAACATGAATTACCATCTCGTTGAACCAAACACCCTGTATATTTCGGTTAAAAATAAACTGATAAAATATTTTAACTGCGTCGTAACAGTAAAATATTGAACTATTTGCATATAAACATGATATAGTGGAAGAAGTATAATGGTATAATTTACAGTTCGCTGACAGTGAGTGAAAACATCGTGAGGAAACCTACCTATCCCTCGGGATTAGGTAATAGTCAGTTCCTGCATACACGGCGACAAGGTTCACCACCTGTCACGTTGGGTTCTGACTATCTGGTGAAACGTGGGCTTTGAGTTGGTTAATACCTCCACAATGTGGTGGTGTATGGCCACTCAAGCCTCTGACTACCCCCGAATGGGGATAAAAGTCGTGACGTTTTTTTTTTTTTTTATTTAAGTAAATGGTTTGGTTTAAAGAGCAATACTTTTCGACATGTAAATTAAAGACAGTCGTTAATTGAAACAAAGGCGTTTATTGATTTTATATATTGGGAAATAATAATTTATTTGTACCATATTATTATTATCACTCTACAGTCCCCTGCACTTGGCCAGTCCCCTGGATTGATAATATAGAGCGTACCATTAAGTTTGATGGCGCCCGCCCGCCCTGCGATATCAGTTCCTATTGTAGGCGCCCGCCCTGCCCGTAGCGGAATGTTATTCCGCGGTGTTATTGTTGAAAGAATTTCAGCACGGAATGTACATCGTAAAATGGAGTGAAACGTTAGATTTGATGGTCGTGTGCGCGGTGGCCATCGACCGCATAGCCTATTACCTATTAATATAATGCAATCTTTTCAGTCAAAATCGCTCAATAATGATGGTAAGCTGATTCTTGATACACATATTGAAAATATAATAAATAAGGCATATAAAATGTATGGCTTTGTCATTAGAAGCACTGTTGATTTTAAGAATCCCTCTACATATCTGTACTTGTACAAAAGTCTTATACGATCTCAATTAGAATACGCTGTAACCATATGGAATCCATTTTATGGAAAATACTCCGACTCCCTTGAAATGGTACAGAAAAAATTCCTACGTAGTATACAATTTAAATGTTTCAATAATTATATGTCATATTACCCATTATTAAATAAATTTAAACTATTAGATCTAAAATCAAGGCGTTCATATCTAGAAATGTTATTTCTGTATAATCTTATTCATAATAAGTTCGATTGTATTGCACTCACAAATCAAATTTGTTACAATGTCCCAGCTCGCTCACTAAATAGAACCACGCGTAAGATAAACCTATTTTCACTAAATAGATCTCGTACAAATGCTGGTTTACGCTCACCTTTAAATCGAATTGTTAAAACCTATAATCACTTCAGCACTGTCGACATATTTTCTGATCCTGTTTCTTCTTACAAGAAACTTATCATGGAAGAACTAAAATAAAGAAAGGTTATCTTAGGAATTGGATACCCTTAGCTTAGTCACGCCTCTCAATTTTGTATAACATTGTAATTTTATTATTTAACCTGTGGTTAACGGAGTAGGTACCACATGTAACTAGAATTTATTTAATTTTAAGTCTTCTATAGTAACTCGCTTGTGTCACCGTTTGTTATACCTAAATAAAGAGAAAAAAAAAAAAAAAAAAAAAAAAGATGGATATTCTTGCGTATGTGTCCAGTATATTAATGTGTCCAGTGCTTGAGTGAATAAAGCTTGTTTTCATTTTGGAAAAATAATAATACGTGAACGCGGCAGTTGCTTGGAGCACGGAGCATGCGTATAAACGCAGAATCTATGATACGTGATGCTTAAATCAATCATCTTATAACTAATTTTAATTATAAATGTAGGTATAATAATGCTGCAAAGAACTTCTCTATACTTGTTATAAGTATAATAATGCTATTAAGAAATACAAGCAAGCCAGTGTGCCTTATACATAGAAGTTATATGAAAGTAACAAAATGTAGTAGAACAATAGAAGCTTCTGTCGTCCTTACGAACTTTCTTAAGACAATACGGATTGTGTCTAACTTTTAGGCACAAGAGTGTCCCAGGCCTTCTAGTTCGGGTCGCAAATAATTACTGCTGTTGTCTGCGAACATACTGTTACTAGCTATGGAATATAAACTGTGGGCTTATTTTCCAGAATCAATATAAATTATAAATGGTATAGCCGAGCTGTAGCCAGTTGACTGCAGCTCATATATAGGCTGGCTCGACCAGTGGAGTATCACCATCTCACAAAAAATCGACGTAAAGTAGCTTTCACAGCTTCATTTATTACGATGAGCGAGAGTTGGAAGCCCAATCTCAATTTTGAGAGTGTACTTGGTAAGTCACTGTAAACTTTTTATTCACTACGCAAAATTAAAACTAAACAAACTACTTTCATTCACAAATACTAAAATTATTCATTCCATCAAAATATCCAATTGAAGGACTTTGAAGGACCGAAAATAGTTGAAACACCTGACGGTAGTTGTAACACGCATGCGTCAAAACTTGGACCGCCCGTGGCCGTATCATCTGTCCCCAGTTATCGTATGCGTTCCGTCGCGTACCGATCGCGTACCGCCGGCGTACCACACCGCGTACCCAGCGTATTCTAACCGCGCGAATTGTGCCGTGCCGATTTTGAATTTCGAATGTATATGTGGGGTTGAATTACGTTTGTGCGTTTCGTATGTGCGATATTTGAAGGTAAGTGGTTGAATTTGATTGGTTGTTTTTATCGGTACGCGGTTGGTTCATAAGATTTAAAACGGACGTTTGATTGGAACAATTTAATTTTATATTTATTTTGTAGGTACGACTAGACTTCTAAGTTCGTACTAAATTATTTTATAATATTTTATAAAACTTTAAGCAGACATTCAATATTTATCAGATACACAAATTATTTTTTATCAACATCTACGTTAACCTCAGGTAAAAAAATGAAGTATATTAATGAGTAGTATTAACGATACGTAGCATACTTACCCCAGAAAAATGTGAAATATATAAATACATTATTATCATATTGTCATGGTTATATCATTTTGAATTTTTCTTTAACATTCATGAAGTAGTAGATGTTAAATCGTGAATTGAATCCATATATCTTGCCATTATCTGTACGTACATGTATATTTAATACATTAAATATATTTCACCTCTTCTCAGCACCAACTCTACCTAGAGCTAATACAGTTTAAACGAAGATATGATTACCAACAAACATATATTTTAATAACATAACTTAATACGCTCGAAACTTCGACTCGTAACTAAACCAAATATCTGTCTCATTATATAGTTTAATTAAGTTCTAATTATAATTGACTCGGTTATATATAACACCGTATTTACATACACCAGCAACTTGAGTCTATTAATAAGTATACAGGCAAATAATAAGTTCATGAATGACATTAATGAGCTATTTGAGCGTTACAACTTAAAATTCAATTATAAATTTTAAAAAATATAACGTCACGACTTTTATCCCCATTCGGGGGTAGTCAGAGGCTTGAGTGGCCATACACTACCACATTGAGGAGGTATTAAGTCAACTCAAAGCCCACGTTGCACCAGATAGTCAGAACCCAACGTGACAGGTGGTGAACCTTGTCGCCGTGTATACAGGAACTGACTATTACCTAATCCCGAGGGATAGGTAGGTTTCCTCACGATGTTTTCCCTCGCCGTAAGCGAACTGTAAATTATGCACATAGATGAAAATTCATCCATTGGTGCATGCCCCACCAAAAAATTCAATTTTGAGACACAATTCCTCCTTCAGCATCAGTTAACAGGTCTTTAAAAGGCAATTTTTTTATGTTCAGTTGGCCAAACTAGCGGTTCACCATTTTATAATTAAGTTCATTTGCACGTCATTAATATAACGTATAAGGAATTATCAAGTGAGGATATCATTACTATTCAGTGGACCGTTAGTTCTTTCAGTAAAAATTAGGGCTTTCATCACTTACAAAGTCAACATCAGTTTATATAAAAGTAGGAAAATAGGAATCGAACCCTAGACTGGTCGCTCTACAGATAGCCCGTTTGATCATTAGCAGTACTTTAGGCATGTTTATTTATACAATGAAATCTGACAGTATAACATGAGTTTCGACAAAATTAATAATATACTACATATCAAACTCACGACTTCGTTCACCAACTTAGTTAAAGAACTAGTTTTAGGGTTCCAAATACTTTATTACCACTCACTACTCACCATTCATCATACATCAGAGATTTCTAACACTAAGAAAGGAAAGGCAATCCCAAAAACTAATTAATGTTCCCAAACACTAGAAGTCTGAAGTCTCAAATCTAGATTCCAAGACACGTAATTAACAAAGCGGTTGATTAAACTGTATTCAAATTAAGGTAACCGTTTAATTAAGACTTAATTAAAATTTGAGTAATTATTATCAGTGTGTACTTTCTTCGTTGATGATTTGGTAAGATAAATTATATAAATCTTGATTATCAATATTAATTATTTTATATTATTGACATTATCAGCTATCTTTTGACATTTACGTTTCAATGCGACATTTCTAGTTTATTATCACATTTACTATCATTATTATTATTTGATTAGGTAGGCAGGCAAAAATTGTACGCCGTATAGGCAGTTCATAGAGAGCTAAATATTTTAAGTAACCATGTTCACCTCTGTACTTACCTATGATACACAATAAATTAAATTGAAATTGAATTGAATTGAAGTGTGGCGATATGCCACCTCATAGTCAAAGTCAAAAGTTTTTTATTCATGTAAGCTCAAAAAGCATTTATAAATAGTCAAAATAAACAATATTTTAGCGCTACCACCGGTTCGTAATGTTGCATCCATTGAGAAGAGCCGGCAAGAAACTCAATGGTTACTCTTTTCAAAATAATAATTGTATACATTTTCACACAGCAACGCTATGTGAGCAGGCAGGCATTAACACATTGTGAATAAAAAAACAAAATTAGGTATTTAAATAAACAAAAAAATATAAACTAGCCTAGAAAGCTGTGCATGGCTACTCCCACTTTACAATCAAACCAAAAGGTGAATATTTAGAACTATTGTTTTGGTGCCTTCCTCTTTTCAGCTCTTATCACTGGCACGTTGTATTTTATAAGTACAAATAATATGTTTGAATTATTGAATATTTAAATATGTTAGATCTAGTTCTATTTTAGTTTTCTTCTAAGCTCCCTGGACGTAGTCCAGGCAGTTGGTGTTTGAGTTCGGTCCGGAGAAGTCGCATCTAAATTATATTTCAGTGTTAATACCTATCTTGAGGCTTCTCCGTTACAATCATAATAAAACACCTTTTAACCATCTTCAGTTTATTTATTTACAACACGTTAGTGCAGTTTCTTTACATAAGGCAGGGTCTTCCAATCTCCTATAGAAGTAAGATTGATCTTATTAACTTGTGAGATAACCTTATGCTGTACCCTCAACGACAGTGCATGAGAAGATGTATGAATGTGGACGAAGCAAAAGAGGTGTGTCAAAATCGTAGCATGTGGCAATGAATAGTCTCTGCCTACCCCCGTGTGACACAGGCGTAAGTATGTATCAGATTTGTGCAAAATTTAATTGCAAATTGCATGGGGTGCCACAATTAACAATTAATTTTGATTTGTTTGTAAATCGCAATTAATTGTTAATTGTGACATCACCTGCAATTTGCAATTAAATTTTGCCCAACTCTGGTATGTATGTATGTTGTGCGAGAAAACGTGTAGGTTGTTGAACATGAATGTACATAGATCAGGAATATCGGTGGTAGGTACATTATGCTTCAGATTAACGCGCGTTTAACGTGCATCGTGTACCTAACGATACTTTTATTCGTTTGTTGATCCGTCCTCCTATCACTGATTATTATTGGTTTGAAAATTGTTGTTAATATTTAAGACTTTACAAGTACCTAACGAGGCATGTTTGGAGGCTATCTACTCTGAGACGAGTGGGGTAAAAATTTTGAAAAAAATATCACCGTATTTATAGAACCCCCATCTTTAAATTTTAAGCAGGAAAAAAGTGCTATATGCTCATTTAATATGTGAAAAAAAAAAACAAAATGCAGAAGTTTTCAAATTTAAATTAGTATCTTCTTCCAAACGGCTCCGAATTTCTAAATTATTTTTTCACCATAAGATGGAGAAAGATAATACCTAAAAAATTAAGTTACATTTTGGTGATGCAATAGTTTTTCTAGTCACAATTAATGATTTTCGATATTTTCGCAAAAAAAAGTGCACGTTATAGCACTCTCGACCAATCCAGACGGCGAAAACGCTCGGCCGGTGTGCATTTATGCATTGAAATCTGCATCAAACGTTACCTTCTTCCATCCAGTATTTACATCTAGGAAGGTACACGGATAGACAGTCTATCTGGTGGTAAGTGGAAACCGCCGCCCAGGATACCTGCAACTTAAGGTAGCAGACGCGGTGCCGATCTATAGGGAGCATGCCCTTTGAGGAACCCCATGTTGTGGTGAAAAGGACAAACTTTTTTTTCATTTAATAATTACAGTACTCCTACCAAATTTATCTATCTATCTATATCGATAACGTCACGACTTTTATCCCCATTCGGGGGTAGTCAGAGGCTTGAGTGGCCATATACCACCACATTGTGGACCAAATTTATAGATATTTTTAGCCAGTTTACACGGGTTTTACAAAGCGTTTGTATTTTGAGAGTTATACTAACTACCTAATTACCAGAGTATGTTCAGTTGGTACCAAAAGTGCCCAAAGCATTCATTAAGAACCCTATTTACATGTGACAACTAATAATCGCAAGCAATAAAACTAATGAGAGGCTTTTATGTAAATAGAAGCCTAATGGGTACTGATTTAAGTACCCTTTTCTGCTTATTATCTTAAACGACAGAGCTTTGTGGTATGATTGGAGAGGACCAGCTAGTGTTTTATTCAAGCAAGGATTTGACATAAGTAGGGACAATTTTCGTCACGTTAAAGTGGTAGAGCCAAGCTGTAGCCAATAGACAGCATCTTCAGGCTGGCTCATCTGGGATAATACTACTCTCTCACAGATAGTGATCGGATGTTCTCGAGAACATTCTCACCCTCGGAAACTTACGGAAACTAACTCGTGAGAATTTTCGAGAATTTATCTTCTGAAGCATGTTAAACTTGGCATAAACCTCATTAAGCATGCAAATATGGTGGTTTTAATTGTTTTTAAGATTGAAAATTAGGATAACGTCACCCAAAATATAAAAATCTCACGAGTTTCCGAGGGTGAGAATGTTCTCGAGAACATCCCATCACTACTCACAGAAGATCAGCGTAAGCGTGCGTTTCGTACGATTAGTGAGAGCTGGAAGCCCAAACCCTCCCCCTTCCGTTGGCAACGTGCGAGCGATGCCTTTGGTATTGCAAGCACCTATTGATTATAGTTAAAAGACTACAGCCCCGACACAAAAGAAATGAATTCGCTCGCAATTAAAAGGACTAATAAAAAAAGCGAAACTCTCAACTGAAGAATTAGCGAGGGATTTTAATCATGCTGCCCTGATAATCCGGGCATAACCCGGGTAATGACAATTAAAATGTACCGGACCGAGCCCGGGTATTATCGACCCGGGTACTACGGGTTGGGCAATATAAAATGGGGCCGATTGGACCCTGGAATAATATAAAATAATGTACTGAAATTTTGTTAATTTCACGGTAGGGCGGAAAGAGGGTATTTTTGGTGACAAAAAATACCTACCTATAAAGTGTTATCCATTAGCTTAATCTTTGCATGAAACTTTAAGTAGTTAGAAAGTAGAATGACGGGCCTATTTACGTTAACTAAGGAAATTATGGCACAAACACATTTATTTAGATAACCCATGGATTGAACTCACATTAGCATCGAAACATGTTTCGATTCGAACCTGCAACTACCCAATGCAGTGAGCCGAGTGGTCTATGCTCGAACCTTTGCGCCAAGCGGTCGTCAGTACCTGACATTTACATTGTTACCCTAGGGGTGAAAGTAACTTATTTAGTTTCGAGGCGAGGGCGCCAATAGTTCGAGCGATTACAGAAGTTACTTTCACCTGAGGTAAACACTGTGCTTTTCATTACGAATACAAGGAAAGTAAAAATAAAAACATGAATTAGCTAAAGAAAAAATGAATGAGCTATACGGAAGTATAAACAAAACTCTACAACTCGAAAAAACAAATGAAGATCGGATTGCCGCTTTGCTGCCTATTTTGTTTTTTTTTTCTGTGGCCGGCCAGCTATTTTTCATTTGCATCATTGAAAAAATGGTAAATATTTTGCCCAAATCTATGTTATTTTAAAGAAATTGTTGAAAATTAATTATAATAGTCATTTAAAAAATTATTATATTCTTTAATTAATACTTAACTTTATGTTATTTCAATTTTACATCGCGCTGTAATTGAGTGGCTGTATAGAAAGTTGGAACATGGTTCAATACTCTTTGGTTCACTAGAGATGTGAAAATAGAACTAGTTTTTTTATAATTTGACAGCTGTCAGTTGAAAACGATTCTCCCTAGGGCTAAAAAGTATTACTTTCAACCCACCCTTCAGGCAACTTCAGACCTACTTTCCATCAGTATGTGCACAGATTGGTTATCCACATAATGATATAAAAAACACAATACCTATAAATTTTCCAATATTTTTAGCTAGCTTCAGAAATCATATTAGCCGCTATCTTCAGATACAAAATGGATCCAAATCGGACCCCATATTCTATGATTGCCAACCAGCAACGTACCGAACCCGCTTTAACATACCGTATATGATAATAAGATGTACAAAGGGCCGGGAATGAAGGGTTGATTCCGTTTAAACGTGTCCCTTTGCCAAAAATTGTATCAGCAGGGTTAAATGGAGCTCATTTCGGACCTTATATGGATGGAGCGCACTTAAAACTCGCTATCTTGGCCGCTGAGGCTGTATAAGATTGCAGTAACGATTCCAGTGCGAAAAAAATGTTTTTAAATGAACACAATGAGAGGAATTTTGGGTTCAACTCGGATCTCGGAGTCTCTTAACAATTAACCATTGCGAAACCACTGGTATCTAATCTTATCTATGCGAATTGAAAAAAATTAAATATACGTCACGACTTCTATCCCCATTCGGGGGTAGTCAGAGGTTTGAGCGGCCATACACCGCCACACTGTGAAAGTATTAAGCCAACTCAAAGCCCACGTTTCACCAGATAGTCAGAACCCAACGTGACAGGTGGTGAACCTTGTCGCCGTGTATACAGGAACTGACTATTACCTAATCCCGAGGGATTAGGTTTCCTCACGATGTTTTCCCTCACCGTAAGCGAACTGTAAATTATGCATATAGATGAAAATTCATCCATTTGTGCATGCCCCACCGGGAATCGAACCTGGGACTTCCTGATTGCTAGCCCAACCTGTTCGGCCCTAGGCTACAGCCGCTTTTTCTTTTTCTTCGCGAATTCTTCATTGTAAATCGTAAATTCTTGGCAGTTGACATGTTCTCGGCCATCTATTAGCAGTCCTCTGACCGACAATATGCTGGCTGCCAAGAATTCTAAATGGCGTGTTAAGCTTATTGGACCGGGAGCCCATGATGCAAACTGTTGATTTACTCCAGCGTCGCCCAAACCTCTTAGATTCGGTAGATTAGATGATAGGAAGAATAAATGGTTCTAGATGTTTCCACTTTCAGCGGTGGGGGAAGCGTCTACATGATAATTTCAAAATTGTAAAAAAAGCAATGACATGGAAATACTCGAGCATGTCAGATATTTATATTTTTCATGCTCCGATATGATAAATTGAAAAAAAAAAAAATTACTCAAGCGTGTCAGATTTTCAGGGGGGGTGTTCAGTGAAACTTCCAGATGCTCCCATTTCTTTGACGATCAAATTAGCAAAATTGACACTTTTGACACTTCTCAGCTAGTAATGAATCCCCCTTATCTAACCTTATCTTAATCTGACGAGTTCGAGTATTTTAAGATGGTCTATTATTTTTTTTGGTTCCCCTGAGCGTACCCACCAATATTAAGGACTGATACTGGTTGGAGGTTCTTATTAATATGTAAGGTCTCCCTTATTTTAATCTGACGCGCAGGAGTAAATCCAGAAAACCCTTCTACGGCTCCCCATCTATATTTGACGAGAAAACTAAAGTCACCACATTACGATTCTCACTCAAATTTTGCAAGTAAGGGGCAATTTTAGCAAACGTTCGCGAACCTAAATAAACTAAGTTGAGACTCGAGTCCTTTGATATTAAAATGTAAAATACACACTTGTAACGTTTCTTCTTTATAATAAACAGTCAGTGTGGACCCAGCGCAGGTCGTTGTTATTTCATGTGTTTAAGGTTGAAGGCAGACTCGCGTAAGTTTGCGCGGAGTGACTCGCGTAATTCGCGTAATTAATAAAATCGTGGAAGACGAACAATAATTTATCTCTGAACACCTGCATTTCAAAAGAAAATTATTATTCGTAGAATTATAGACAATAGTAAAAATGCTCGTATGACTGTTTCCTTTATTCTTTATTTTAATTAAACTTTGCCTCGAAATCTGATATCTACTTGACGGGACTGTGGCGTGGTTGGCGTGATGGCGCCTTTCACGCTGCAGGTCGTTGGTTCGATTCCTACCAAGGACTCTATTAAGTATGTATTTACAAATAAAAAATAGTATATGTAGTAATATCAGTTATCTGGTTTCCATAGTACAAGCTCTGCTTAGTTTGGGATCAGGTAGCCGTGTGTAAAAATATCCCAGGTATTATTATTATTAGAGCAGTGGTATGCGATTGGTTAAGCACGCGTCTTGCGGACTTAAGGTCCTGGGTTCAAACCCTGGCTCACACCTCTGTATTTTTCGATATCTATGTGTGAATCATAACTTTAATATGATTATCACTTGCTTGCGGTGAAGGAAAACATCGTGAGGAAACCTGCATGTCTTTAGACATGTGAAATCCACCAACCCGCACTGGGCCAGCGTGGTGGATTATGGCCTGAATCCCCCTCGCATTGAGGGGAGGCCCGTGCCCGGCAGTGGGACGTTAAAAGGGCTGAATTATTTTATTATTTTTATTATTATTATTACTTATTAGTTTAAAAATTCATCAAATCTGTTACATCGCATAGCTTTACAACGACACCAAAGGGCTCTCTTATCTACCAAACATCAATAGTTTACATTACAACCCTGTAACAATCAAACTATTGGATTTTCGAATCAAAGGGACTTCATTTCCATAGTTTATAGTTTGTGTTCACTTGTTATTTATGGTATCAATTCTGAAATGTATTAATTAGTACATAATAATACTCTACAAGCGTTTCTGCAAATCGTTACGCTTCAGTGTAATGGTAATGACATAAGTTACGTGATCTACTTATCGACATAAGTACCCCCCCTTCCCCTCCCTCTGTCTCACTCCCCTTCAGGTCGGCAACGTGCGAGTGATGCCTTTGGTATTGCAAGCATCTATAGGCTACGGTAACTGCTTAAAATCAGGTGTTCCGTGCGCTTGTTTGCCACCTTACGGCCGAAAACTCGTACGCAACTTAAATTTGAGAGCTGCTTAACTTTGACGCGCCGTACAAAAAATGACAGTTAACGACGTCTCCAACTGCTAAGTGGGACTTAAATATTTAAGTAGCCTTTGAGTATTCAGCCGTTAGCCACATAAAAAGTAAAGATGTAGACGAATCCACTTGTCCAGGCTAGGGCTAGGCACTCAAAAAGTTGGCCAAAATTCATTATAATTATTATAAATTTATACATTTCCCAGTAGATGTGTCCATATGGCGCGCATGCCTCACCCGAGCAATCATATTATGACATTACGTCTATGCGTTCCGACGTCAAAAGTGAGTGCTCGCGCGAGGCATGCGCCTGATGAAGACGCCGCCATTAGCTACGTCCAGAAGTGTCACATGCCGCGCGAGGAAAATTTTCCTCGCCAAGTTTGACTTGCCTCACGTGAGGCAAATGCGCGCCCTGCCTCACCTGAGCACTCACATTTGTCTCGCCTAGTTTGGCAGTCGTGAGACAGAACGATGTCAAACGTGTCAAACTGATTGATCGGGTATACCTTTCCCTGTCTAGAGTGTCAGTTGCCTCGCCATTCGCCTCGCGCGGCATGCGACTGAGGCAAACGTCGTGCTTCGCGAGGCATGTGGGTGAGCAGCCTCGCGCGGCATGTGCATGTTGTAGACACGTCTATTCAATTTCTACTTGGTGTGAAAGTTCACCTACCTATCTATCTAACCATTTTTAACGGATATTAAACCATGCTGTTGTATTAGTTTCATATCTACTTATTGTAGCTGCAACACAATGGAGCTTTATGATTAAATGGAATAATCCCGCGAACCTCCCTTCAAGGAAGGGCACCAATACAAGCAAAGGGCTATAATTTCCATATAGTTTGTATTCGCTACTCACTTCTGGTATCAATTCTGAGACGCTCTAATACTGATATAACTGTATTGTTTGGGGTCGTCTTGTTTTGTGGACTCATTGAGAGCGGATTTGAAATAATTTACCTATAGAATAGCCACTTAGCTTATGCCATCGTTATATTTTATTTGTATGTGGCGACTAAAATTAAACGAC
The DNA here is from genome assembly GCA_947859195.1 of Drymonia ruficornis. Taxonomy (NCBI): domain Eukaryota; kingdom Metazoa; phylum Arthropoda; class Insecta; order Lepidoptera; family Notodontidae; genus Drymonia; species Drymonia ruficornis. Next base: position 12,153,582 of record OX401919.1, read on the forward strand.
TCTCCTTAAGTGTTACTTTTTAATATACAGCAGTTAGTTTCAAAGGTTTTTTTTTTATTTTTTATAGGACTGCGGTGGCAAAAAAGCGTACGGCCCGCCTGATGTTAAGCAGTTACCGTAGCCTATAGATGCTTACAATACCAAAGGTATTGCTCGCACATTGCCGACCTGAAGGGGAGTGGGATGGAGGGAGGGGGAGGGGGGGTGGGCTTACGGCTCTCTCACTCATCGTACGAAACGCAGCTGTAATAGCTGCTTTACGCCGATCTTCTGTGAGAGGGTGGTACTACCCCGGTCGGGCCAGCCCGTTTATGAGCTGCAGTCAATTGGCTACAGCTTGGCTCTACCACCTTCAAAAGTTCCACAACTTCAGGCTTCAGTCAACTTCAGTGTTTAAGGCTTTAAAAAAATTGTGTTAAATCCATTTACGAGAAGCGGCTACCTTTGTGACGCTCTTTCTTTCTTCCTTTCTTTTAATTATTATAATATAAATGAAAAAAAAAAATGTAAAGTCACGACTTTTATCCCCATTCGGGGGTAGTCAGAGGCTTGAGTGGCCATACACCACCACATTGTGGAGGTATTAAACAACTCAAAGCCCACGTTTCACCAGATAGTCAGAACCCAACGTGACAGGTGGTGAAACTTGTCGCCGTGTATACAGGAACTGACTATTACCTAATCCCGAGGGATAGGTAGGTTTCCTCACGATGTTTTTCCACACTGTCAGCGAACTGTAAATTATGCACATAGATGAAAATTCATCCATTGGCATTATTATAATATAATCTATACATATAATAAGAATGTAAAATTGGTCGCGTCTGTACATTCGAAATATTTGGAAAAAAATTAGTGGGGGGGACTTAGATTGACCAGCAGAATTCATTTTTATCATTTTTAGAATTTTTGTCTGTGGGTATGTTTGTATGTTTGTATGTTTGTATGTTTGTATGTTTGTATGTTTGTATGTTTGTATGTTTGCTCAGATTTTCGAAAGAGCACAACTTCGAATCCACCGGATGGATTTCAATGAAATTTAGCATGGATATGACTAATAGTCTAACTTAACATCTAGGATACTTTTTTTTCGAAAATGTTTAGGGTTGCCACAGAAAATTCAAAAAACTACTTAAAAATTCTAAATGTTTGAAAGAGCACAACTTTGAATCCACCGGATTAATTTCAATGAAATTTGGCATGGATATGACTAATAGTCTAACTTAACATCTAGCATATTTTTTTTTTTCGGTAAAGTTTAGGGTTGCCACAAAACATTCAAAAACTACCTAAATATTCGAACACGCACAACTTCGAATCCAGTGGATTGATTTCAATGAAATTTGGCATGGATATGACTAATAGTCCAACTTAACATCTAGGATATTTTTTTATAAAATATTAAATTGTAAATTTTTATGACCACACGGAAATTCTAGCCAACAATAAGTTTTAGTTATTGAAATACGTCTATTTAGAGCGGAGCCCTACGGAGCCCTACGTTGTGTGTGATCCGACACTATTTGGAATACATAATCTTAATTTTAATAATAATAATAAATATTTTATTGCTGCGTTCTACCATCTTAAGTTTCGTTTTTCTTAACTAGATGTCGCTATACTTAAAATCAGACAATACCTGCCTTGCACCACATGTCAAAATTTAATATCTTCCTTGCTTCAAGAAATTTAGTTTTTTTATTCCTAATTACGTATAAAAAATATTAAGCGGGTCTTTGTATCACGCGGAATCTTAGACGTTAACTCTGGAATTCATCTCCACAGTACTAATGCCGTAGGGAAGCTACCTACCTAAGAAGTAAGTCTAGAGGACCTGCTGATTTTGAATTAAGTAGTAATAGAAACACAGACATTGAACTCTGAACTCCAACCCCTCAGGAATGATGCTGCTGGGTAACTGCCTGCTTAAACCATAAATCTGGAGGACCTGCTAACTTTGAATTAGCAATGTGGGTATCAAGTAGAAACTTCTCAGGCGAGGTCGCGTTTCCGATCCGGCGCTAGAATTTAAGGAAAACATGTAAAATGACTACTTGTAAGTGCCCTCCTAGGCCTAAACATAATAAACGCTTTGACTATTGACTTAGACGATAAACTCCGGACTCTAACTTTTTAAGCACGATGTTGCGAAGTGACTCTTACCTAAGCCGTGAGTCTGGAGCACTCACTCATTTTAAATAAGGAACATGGGTATCAAGTACAAACTTAAACATTGAGCTCTGGAGTCCAACCGCTCAGTCGTGATACTGTGAGTAACTACAGATATAGATAGACGGATACAGATAGACTGGTACAGACAGAGATACTCACCTACCGATAGATTACAGACAGACCGATTCAGACAGACAGATACTTACAGCTAAACTGATACACACAGACAAATAAAGTCAAACTTTTGTTATACAACTAAGGCGCCAGGCAAGCGTACGGCCCACCTGTTGTTAAGCAGATACCGTACCCTATAGATGCTTGCAACCAAAGGCATCAGTAACACGTTTCCAACCTGAAGGGGAGTGGGGTTAGTGGGAGGGGACGGGGAGGTGGCTGGGTTGCGCTTCCGGCTCTCTCCCTCATCATACGAAACGAAGGTAAATTAGCTACTTGAATGCCGATCTCCACCTTACTGGTCAGACTCTACCACCTTACTGGTATAGACTGGTACAGATAGACAGCCACGGACAGACGAACTCAGACTGATGCAGACTGACGTAATACAGATTAGACGATAGACAAAATTATATTTAAGGGCTTCACCGACTGGACGCGGACGGAGTCGCGGGCACAGCTAGTATATAATATTATGGCAAGTTTTGGTGGCCATATTGTTTATTTCATCACGCGTTAACAGGCACCAAACCCTACACATTACCGCGTTGTGGGACCGAATAATATCGGCGTGTAACGGAACGGAGGGTACCGTACAGACACTTCCAGCTATATTACTTGACAAATACTCAACTAACGTTTTCACTACGAGCTACATACGCGTTCAATAACCTTACAAGTGCGCATCACACAATGCAGCAGAAGTTTTGATGCATTTAAATAATCTCCCTCTCGAAGTATTTCCTTTGCACTACAATATGGGGTTATTCAAAGGGCATGTTTACAGCCCCCTTAGTATGTACACGAAAACAAGAAGACAGGGTTTAAGTTATTGCGTGATATATAAGTTTTCCAGGTGGTAGAGCCACGCTGTAGCCAATTGACTGCAGCTCATAAACGGGCTGGCTCGACCGGGGTAGTACCACCCTCTCACAGAAGATCGGCGTAAAGCAGCTATTACAGCTGCGTTTCGTACGATGAGTGAGAGAGCCGTAAGCCCACCCCCCCTCCCCCTCCCTCCATCTCACTCCCCTTCAGGTCGGCAATGTGCGAGCAATACCTTTGGTATTGTAAGCATCTATAGGCTACGGTAACTGCTTAACATCAGGCGGGCCGTACGCTTTTTTGCCACCGCAGTCCTATAAAAAAAAAAAAAAAAGGGGGGCAGGTCCCTAAAAGGTCGGCGCCGCCTCTGCTCCCTTGAAGTTGGAGATGTCCTAGGCAGCGGCTTCCACTTACCATCAGGTAAACCGTCTGCCAGTGTGCCATCCTTGGCTATAAAAAAAATGTCACAGTGCCACTAAATGGTCACCCGTCTCTGATTGACCTTGCCAAGCGTTGACTTAAAGCTTTAATATGTAGGGGCGGTCGCCTGCATGTCTAAGGTGACATTTCCAACATAGCTGAGCTGTCAATAATAAAGAGAGCTCAGCTGATGTTGGAAATGTAATCTTAGGCCCGTATTAATAAATCGATCTCAAGATTGAGATCGACCTTGAGATGCTGTTTTTGACAGATGTTCTAACAAAACGTAACGTCACGACTTTTATCCCCATTCGGGGGTAGTCAGAGGCTTGAGTGGCCATACACCACCACATTGTGGAGGTATTAACCAACTCAAAGCCCACGTTTCACCTGATAGTCAGAACCCAACGTGACAGGTGGTGAACTTTGTCGCCGTGTATACAGGAACTGACTATTACCTAATCCCGAGGGATAGGTAGGTTTCCTCACGATGTTTTCCCTCACCGTTAGCGAACTGTAAATTATGCACATAGATGAAAATTCATCCATTGGTGCATGCCCCACCGGGGATCGAACCTGGGACCTTCTGATTGCTAGCCCAACCTGTTCACCCCTAGGCTACAGTCGCAGTTATGTGTGTATGTTCTAACAGATGTACATTAAACGTCAAAACTGCATCTTACGATCGATTTCAACTTTGAGATAGATTTATTAATACGGGCCTTAGAAATGCAGGCGACCGTCTACCTACCTACTAAAGTTTCTAAATTTCTGTCTATAGTCTGCACATCGGCTTATATGTGGTTAGCCTGAAATTCAGTAATCGAATGTGAAATTATGGAAGCAACAGCCGGGAGAACATACGTTGCCGGATGTCAAGGGAATTAAATTATGATTGGATTAATTTGTAATTCATCGAAGAATATTGATTCTCATTGATGACAACGGAAATGAGAGGGATTTGGAAGGAATTTATGATAAGTAATGCTCATTAATTGATGCTTAAGTGACACTTACATTAAAATTATCACCATTCAGACTACAACGTTGTTAATGGCGGTGTCTTCATCAGGCGCATGCCTCGCGCGAGCACTCAGTTTTGACGTCGGAACGCATAGACGTAATGTCATAATATGAGTGCTCGGGTGAGGCATGCGCGCCATATGGACACATCTATTAGATGCGTCCATATGGCGCGCATGCCTCACCCGAGCACTCATATTATGACATTACGTCTATGCATTCCGACGTCAAAAGTGAGTGCTCGCGCTAGGCATGCGCCTGGTGAAGACGCCGCCAACCGCGTAAGTAATGCTGTTTGTCTGTAAACTCGACTATTACTGAAAGTTTTAACTTCAGCGAGCACAAGTACTTTTTCCTGAGTTTCAGATATTTTTCCAAGAATATAGTATTTCACATGGACCAATTACTAAGGGGACTGGGTCTAAGCAACTCGACCGAGTACTAACATCGACATAAAACGAAGCGAGTAGTTCAGCTATTTACCGGTAAATAGATGCCACGCATCCCGGGAAAATGACCACGCGTTGTTTCATAGAGATATCTACTAAGAACGTCTCTTCTAATTAAAATCTCAATAGCTACGTCCAGAAGTGTCACATGCCGCGCGAGGCTGCTCACCCACATGCCTCGCGAAGCACGACGTTTGCCTCAGTCGCATGCCGCGCGAGGCAAATGGCGAGGCAACTGACACTCTAGACAGGGAAAGGTATACCCGATCAATCAGTTTGACACGTTTGACATCGTTCTGTCTCACGACTGCCAAACTAGGCGACGCAAATGTGAGTGCTCAGGTGAGGCAGGGCGCGCATTTGCCTCACGTGAGGCAAGTCAAACACCGCGAGGAAAATTTTCCTCGCGCGGCATGTGACACTTCTGGACGTAGCTTATGGTATTTCATCATGGTTCACATGTGGTTCACTCACAAAATCGATGCAATGCTCTTTAAATTATTACTGTCGTTTAAAACTTCCCCGGTGTAACCAAAATAGAACTTATTTATTATTACAGTTACAATTTGCAACGCGTTACCTATGTTACCGAATACTTTGCCAATAAAATCCCAGTCTCGTATGAAATTGATTTGAATTTCTCGGTTGACATCGAGTATCGAGACGAAATGGAGAGATGCGGTGACGCGAGCAAAGAGTGTACTTCGTTACAATACACAGATTATATCGATACATTATTTATTTAACGTATTTTTTAGGGTTCTGTACCCAAAGGGTGCTAACGGAACCCTATTACTAAGCCTCCGCTGTCCGTCCGTCCGTCCGTCCGTCTGTCAGCGGGCTGTATCTGACGAACCGTAATAAGTAGAGACTAAAAATTTTCTAGAATGTGTATTTTTGTTGCCGCTACAACAACAAATACTAAAAATAAAATAAAATTTAAAAATAAAGGGGACCCCCTTTATTTGTACAAGAAATTTGATATATTTTTGACATTTTTATTCTACGGTTGTAGGTACATCCCTTTATGTGCGAGTCCGACACGCACTTGGTCGGTTTTTGTATAACTTTATGAAAGACAAGTTTTTGAGTGATAATAATTATTATGTATAAACACTGGGTTCACTGAAAAAATAATTTCTAGCACGATTATAACCGGTTTTGTTTAAACTAATAAATAATAGACCTGCAGTGGAGTTACAAATCACATTTGTTCCTAAAAATGCCTTTCATAACCATTGCAAACTGGGCAATATCTCTATGAATAAGGGGGTAAGTGTATAACACTAAAATAGTCTAAATAAATACAATTAAAACAACTCGACCATGAGTTATTAGTTCGTCGGATGTTCCGCATAAATATATTTTATATTTAAAGCTTAGATTAACGATTAGTCTGCGTGAGAATGAAGCGCGCGCAGACTATTATACATCTATGGTATAATGTAATAATAAAAGCTGTACAAATTATTAGGTACCCCTTGCTATCTCCCTCCCTCCTTTATATCCCCAACAATACTCCGATTGTTAGGACATTCAATAGGTTCGTGCATAAGTAATAGTGTCTACTCCAGCGGCGGTTCGATTCCAGTTCAGACAAAGCAGCTATATTATAAACTGAAACTATTGTTCTGAGATCTCATTGGATATTGGTTAATAATGGTTTTTGTGTTGGCAATAATTGGAAGTTAGACAAACTCTCGGGGCCTGTTTAACTTTCTATGAACTGGTGAACTAGTACTTAACGCAGGTATAATTATTTCTTTAGAGTTACATTAACTTATTGTTAGAACCAAAAATGTAGCTAAGTTTTGGACAATAGGTACTAATAGGTACTATAGGTACTATTGACGGGCCCGTTAGCGTGGTTGGCGCGGAGGCGCCTTTCACGCTGCAGGTCGTAGGTTCGATTCCTACCCGAGACATGCATTTGTGTGCATGAACATGTCTGTATGTCCGGAGTCTGGGTGTATATGTATATTAAGTATGTATTTACAAATAAAAAAGTAGTATATGTAGTAATATCAGTTATCTGGTTTCCATAGTACAAGCTTTGCTTAGTTTGGGATCAGGTAACCGCCTGTACAAAAATGTCCCAGGATATTATTATTATTATTAATTTTCTTTAAAAAATTGTGTATTAAGACTATAGTTTAAACCAGCGGGGCGATTGCGTAACTTTTTCGTCAATGTTTCAATTGGTTTGGTTCATCCCGTATTGCATTTTCAGATGAAATTAATTGAAATCCGGATGAGTCTAGAGTTCACTCTTCCCGATTTCAATAAATTTCAATTGATAAAGCAACACAGGATGAACGAAACCAATTGAAACATTGACGAAAAAGTTACGCAATCTCCCCGCAGGCCTATGTAATACATAGCCAGGTACATAGTATGTATGCTCGACGGTATATTAAAACTCAATTTAAGTATTGGAACTTAAAACGTAAAGCTATGTATATACTCGAATATACAAACATTCCCTCAACAAAATTCAATTTTATCTCCAAATAATTGTGTTTGCAGTGCTATCACCGCAACCAAATTTAATTTGTTCCAATATGTCTTTTTCTGATACAAGCGGTGTTTAAATTTGATTAAACAGCGAAGTTTGGGCGGCCGGGTTTCGGCTTTACTAATTTCGCTAATTGCCAAAATTCGGCCTCAACGAGCATAAACATTTGAAAGTTGGGAATGAGAGGAGTATTTAGCATGTTTCGCTGCATCTCTAGAGCAGAGTTTCCAGTTTATATTCGGCTATTCGTCCACGGTGCTATTGAAAAGATACTGGTTACTAACTTAAATTATAATAATAATAATATCCTGGGACATTTATTACACACGGCTACCTGATCCCAAACTAAGCAGAGCTTGTACTATGGAAACCAGATAACTGATATTACTACATATACTACTTTTTTATTTGTAAATACATACTTAATATACATATACACCCAGACTCCGGACATACAGACATGTTCATGCACACAAATGCATGTCACGGGTAGGAATCGAACCTACGACCTGCAGCGTGAAAGTCGCCTCCGCGCCAACCACGCTAACGGGCCATGTAACACCACTAGTATTTCTATGGCAGCTCGTACATGACGCTACTGAAAAGAACCTGATTAGTAAGAAGAGAGAAGAGGTAGCTGCTGTGTACTCAAATTTTATCGATGTCTTTTAGGGTTCCGTACCCAAAGGGTGCCAACGGAACCCTATTACTAAGCCTCCGCTGTCTCTCCGTCTGTCTGTCAGTGGGCTGTATCTCACGAACCGTAATAGGTAGAGCGTTAAAATTTTCACAGAATGTGTATTTCGGTTGCCGCTACAAATAATAAAAATAAAATTAATACGGTGGTACGGAAACCTTTATGTGCGAGTCCGACACGCACTTGGCTGTTTTTTTTTTGTCTTAATGTAATAAAGCGAGCCTTTTCATCATACCTACCAGGCCCATTCCCTCTCAATATGAGTTGGATTGTTGATGCTTTCATTTCATCTTACAGCATGTGATGATCATGGACAATTTGTTGTCTGTTCTACAATTTTAATTTCATTCCTACATTATCTAATATCTTACAACCATTTTCATGTAATTTAAAAACTTAACTACGATTCTCTTAAAACATTTCGCACGTAAACTTTTTCAGTTTCCAAGAAAATGAACATTTTTATGATGTTCTTCTCGTTCATAGCATAACTTGCAAACAGTTTGGCGGTCGTAAAGGTTGCCATTCGCTGCCAGTTATTAGTCTGTGTCTGTGAGAATATTTTACCAAAGGAAACCCTAAAAGGTGTTTTAAATGTATGGATAGATCATTTATGTATTATTTTAGAAGATATGGTACCTCGTAACATTGCAATCACTATACTTGTGTTCAGCACATATACTACATGCAGCGAAATTTACACATCTGTCATCGCACTTGCAATTCGGCATTTTGATTTGTATTATTCATACTGGCAATACAGATATGTTGTCAACAATATTTTCCGCAAACATCTGAGTCGTACTATGTTGGATATTATTATTTTGGACATTCATAATATATCTCCCACTTTATTGGCTTTCCATTATGTCTTTGGGATAACTCGAAATTAAATATGGTTTTCGGAGTCTATTTTGTATCAGATCTCTTGTGTAAGAATCTATTACGATCACATCAAAGGCACATAAATTATGACAAATATTAATTACAATAATTACTAAGCAAAATGTATAATAGAGTCTGAATAATTAAGGATAATGCGCGAAATATGGAGACATCAATTTACATAGAGTGTGTGTATTTGCCACAGAGCTTGGAACCTCTTGAGATAGAGTCTACAAAGATGTATTGATTACATTAAAATTCGAACACATTAAGTAGGTACAGTCAGCAACGAAAGTCGCTGAACATTCAGAATTTTTCAAATCGACTATACTCTTTAATCTACAAACGTTGGTAAACCTTTATAAAACCAAAGATTAGCAACATGTCTACATTTTGTTTCGATATAGAAAAATATGGATTTGATGCAAAACAAAAGTGTGCAAGCTATTTGAAAAACTGAGAATGTTCAGCGACTTTCGTTGCTGACCGTACTTGTAATAAATTAAATATAAAATGTATCCTCCAGAGATTGCTCTACCATTCCAATGAATCACATCAAAAAAATCGTTTAAAACATACAATTTAAGCGTAAACTCAGCTGAATAAATCGAAGAGGACAGAATCCCTCCATCCCTCTGAATCTGGGATACGTTTTGTGTACTGCCCTGCAATTAAACCCGACGATTCATTTCGCTTAAAGTAATTACTTTTTTGTGTGGTTTTAATGTGTGAAATATTCAAATACGTAATGATTATCCCCTGTACTTTGCGTCCGTATTGATGATAAAATAGCTGAATCGGCCGACAAGAACGCTACCTTTTTATTTTCAGGATTTATAACAAACGGACGTTTTAGAGCATCGCGTACAGGTAGATAACAAACGTACACTTTCAAAAGTGATATTGAAGTTCTTGGGTGGAATATAAGATAGATTAATCCGTTTTGGAAAAATATATTTTCAAAGATATGTAGAGTTCGGGATTTAAATGAGTCTTTAAGGGGTTATTACACGTAACTAAAATTAGTCGTTACTGAATTTAGGCAAATGTAATCGCATTCAGCAAGCTATTCAGAAGCTAGAATGGTTTAAATATTTAGAAGCTTCTGAATTTAGGCTTCTAAATTTAGCCAAGTGTAATAAGCTCTTTAACTAGGATACCTGCCTTACTAACAAGAATCATCCAAAAAATGCGGCAAGTCAGTTTCATACATTGATTGCAGTCAGATGTACTGAAGTACGCTGACTTCGGCGTAGTATCAGTTGCCGCATTTTATTAGCTCGCATGCTCCATCTAGTTGGAGCGTTCGCGTAAACCAAAATTAATCTATGTTTGCGTCAGTATTCGGGCCCGAATCCTCTCGTTTTAGGGAGGGGTGGAGTTTAAAATTTAATTTCACTGAAACAATTCCCTCTCTTATCGGCTCGACGATGCGGGCAGATTTATTTATAAACTTTCAACGAATTCGATATCTCGCGATCGCTATGTGGTTTATCCTCCTACGAATTTAATGTGCGCTATCTTATATTTATATCAGTGTTTTATGAGCTTCCAAAGTGAATCTAAATTAAAGTGATTATCAAAAACATTACCAAAAAAAAAGGAGTCATGTGACTATCATACTTAGTATGCCCTACTTAACGGACACGGACAGTATGAAACAGTCGTCCGCGGAAAATGTAACTTTTACTTATCTACAAAATAAATAATGGTGTTTTGACATAATAATATACTTGTGGAATACTGGCGTATTACACATTTATTTAGTAAAATCGTAAATAATTTAGCACCTTCTCCGTTCGTGGCTCAATGGGTAATGGCGGCTGGCCCACGGTTGACAGCCGCCAAAAAGCTGCCTGCACTAATGATGTGCAGGTTGCATATAATCGACTGAGGTCGATTGCGCGTGAACAATACTTCTCATCAAAAAAATCGAAACAGTACTGCAAGTACTATTCAGCATTCAAATAAAAAAAAATATTGATGTCATTAATAAATACGCCAATAAATAGCTGGCAGTTTAGTCTACACAATGGTGTACCACAATTCCAAATTTGAATTTAAATTTTAGAATTTTCATCCAATAAATGAATGTAGGTGTTTCGATTTTTTTGATGAGAAGTGTATATTCTATGGTCAACTGTCAAAACGTCATATTTATTTGATGAATAAAAATTATCTGTCGGTTCTTGGTCATTATGCCGACTGTACTTACAAAAACCTATTTTACTTATTATATTCCAAAGGTCCAGCCTGTCTGACCTTTAAGCTTTTCGGCGCTAAACACCCTTTTACACTTAATATTTTTCAACAAACTCATCAATCATGCTTTATTAAGTCTTGTATAGTTACATACGAAGATAAATCTTTTCTTTTGAATGAATAGCGTGAAGTTAGAAATGAAACAATAAGTAATATTAAATGATTATGCCATGCCTGTATTTATTAAACTGCCAAGTGCATGCCGAACCACGTATGGTTGGGTTCCGTAATTGCATTTTCTCTCTATATCTCAAAACATTTTATAATAAAACTGGCCGTGTCCTCGATGGTATTCCTGTACGAACTTTCGTCTCCTAATTTCCTCTGAGGAATTTTCAAAAATACTTTTCAGTCCTCATTTACGCTACATAAGGAACATCTATGAAAAATTTCATGGTTCTAGATCTATGGGCTTAGGCGTTCGAAATTGTTTTATTAAGTTTGATATCTAAAAGTATGTTTTACTAAGTAACAATATATCCTATAACGTGCCTATAATGGATGCTACTTAAATGGGTGATTACAAGTTTCTAGGTGCAACAGTTAAAAAAATATACACTATTAAATACTTTGGTAGTATTTATCTCGCAAAAGGTGGTATGTACCCCGTACAGAACCCTAAAACGCGTCTGATATTCCTTCCTATCATATGAAATGGTGGAAGACATTGAGTAATGTAATGTAATGTAACGTCACGACTTTTATCCCCGTTCGGGGGTAGTCAGAGGCTTGAGTGGCCATACACCACCACATTGTGGAGGTATTAACCAACTCAAAGCCCACGTTTCACTAGATAGTCAGAACCCAACGTGACAGGTGGTGAACCGTGTCGCCGTGTATACAGGAACTGACTATTACCTAATCCCGAGGGATAGGTAGGTTTCCTCACGATGTTTTCCCTCACCGTTAGCGAACTGTAAATTATGCACATAGATGAAAATTCATCCATTGGTGCATGCCCCACCGGGGATCGAACCTGGGACCTTCTGATTGCTAGCCCAACCCGTTCACCCCTAGGCTACAGTCGCTTGTCTACATTGAGTCACCTACAATTTACTAGAAAATTAGGTAATTAATAGGCTACGATCTTTTAAATGACTATTCATTCAAAAGATCCTATCTATGTCCTGTTCAAAGTCCCAAGATGCCACCCCCAATGAACGTATCTATTTCATAATGCTTACGTTGTAAATATTAAGATCACGTGAAATATTGTAGTTATAATGCGGTAGCCTGCTGTGCGGCACCCCATATTCCCTTTCCCAATTATGATAAATAATAAAATATGATACATTTTGTTGTTAAACTTGGCGAAGAAAAATTCAAGATGACTAGAGTAACCCGCTGGGATACGACCCCAGATCAATGGAGTTTTAAATGTTAAATGGGAGAGAAACAGGTAATTCCATGAAAGCCAAAAGTAATATGAATAAAAGAACTACGAATTACATAATACGGGTAATTTACTTATAAACAATTCTATAAATAATAATAATAATAATTTAGCCCTTTTAACGTCCCACTGATGGGCACGCGCATCCCCTCAATGCGAGGGGGATTTAGGCCATTATCCACCACGCTGGCCCAGTGCGGGTTGCTGGATTTCACATGTCTAAAGACATGCAGGTTTCCTCACGATGTTTTCCTTCACCGCAAGCAAGTGATAATCATATCAAAGTTATGATTCACACATAGATTTCGAAAAATCCAGAGGTGTGAGCCAGGGTTATAAACAATTCTACGTAAAAAAATATCTAGGCAACTCATTTATATTTGTAGAGCTTCCTGTATGCCCCTGTACAAAATAGGTACGAACACAAGTCTTAGAATTTCTCAGATTATAATAAGTATCCGTATCTTCGTCATCTCCATTCACTGACAATGACCAAAACCTACATACCTATAGATATAACGTAAGCAGGCTCGTCATCCAACACTTGAGCCATTGTTTCAGCTGAAAACGCTCGATTACGTCTGAAAACGTCTTCAACTTGTAATATTTTGGTACCTTCACGTAAATACTTTGATACAACTTGTTTTATTCAAATTGAAACCTTAATAATTTGGGTTAAGTTTGTATTTCAATGGTCGCTAGTTTATATTCTTAGAAACGCTATTTATTTCCAGTTTTTTGTAAACCTAAATTGAGGTACAGCCTGCTGTTATATATTTCTGAAATATATTGAGGTTTTTGTTATACTTCTCATTGTATTTGACCTATATTACATTAGAAAGACGAGAATAATACTGAAAGCATTATTTTTATTGTCCCGTTTTAGGATTCAAGTATCTATTCAAGGAAAGGATTTAGGCTATATATTATTCTGAGCTAAAGTGAGTAGGCAGACATCGTATCTTTTTCGAAAATTGGTCGGTCAAAGTCATACCTATATTGTTGTAAAAATATTTATTTAAGGGAAAGGAAAACTCCCGTATTGAAACACGAAAATAAAGTAAGATTTTACAACCAAAACATTTCACGATGATGTAAAGAAAATATTGGAATATTTTACTACGCACGGTGGAAGCAATACACTGTATACGATACATTGCTCCAATTGTTTAACCAGTTAACTACATAGATGTATGAAAGCATCAATGGATAACGTGAATTTTGTAAAATTAGTATTCTGTTCACTTTGTATAGCAAAGGGAAATCTAAAGCGGGGTGTCCATTATCAAGAGTGTTCACAAGAATTTATTAATGTGAAGATTTAAAATTGATACTTTGTCATCTTACCATGGAATATGTTTTAGATTTTCTCTGTCTTAACACACAAATCACCATCATTTCATTAATATTCCAACTTTTAATAAAATAAAGAAGGTTTATTTCTTAACTTGTTGGTATATTGTTTCACTTTTCTACTATTAGTTGTTCAAGATAGACATCCATCGATACATACCCTTACACAGGGCATCAAATTTTATAGTTCAATCATTGTGAGAGAACGTTGGCCTAAATAAATACCCGCATTGTGTTGGAACAAGACCTATTGGGCCAAGCCTCGGCAAACATTTGCCGTATAGAATAGAATTCTAATCGAGATGAATGTATATTCTTGGATAATAAGAAAGGAGACCGGCACGGTTTCATACAATCTTGGGCCAAGATTGTAAAAGGATGAAAGTGGTGTCAATTGTTAGCTAATATAATTATTAAACTATCACTGAAAATTCTACGGATTCTTAAAATCTGAGAGCCGAGTTATAAGTTTCATTTTAACTTAAGTAAAAGTGAGGTTATGTATAAAAACCTGTGTAAACCGCTGATTTTGATGTGCGAAAGGTCTGATTTATGTTTTAAACACAATAAACACACTTCCTTATCAAAATAGGTAAGATAGGTCGAGGAAATATCAATAAAATGGGAAAAACACTCAAAACGCGTAAGCAATAACAAACGATACGTTTTTTTAAAGTTTGTTTTACGGCCCTGGGTACAAGCCCTTTGGAGCCTAACGAACAATACGAAACGAGCAGTGTGTAATCGTTAGTCGATTTTAAGATTTATCTTTATTATGTAAATGTTTATTATTTGGAACTATTATTTTAGTATGATAGTTGTAATGTTTTTAAGTACTTAGATTGAAGTAATAGTCTGGTTCTAACATTTTTATGTTTTATTTCATGAACTCATTCACCTTAATTGATAAGTTACGAATAGTTTTAATCGATATTCAGTTTATTTGGGAACATTACTAATTTTTTAGGTATCTAATTTTCTAGCAATTGAATTGGGGCGATATTTTTACATTTTGAAATAGTTTTTTTTTCGCCATTTTTTAAGCCATATCTCAGTTCATTACAAATTTGGCCCAGGAATGCCTATCTCCTTTGAAACTGGATATGGATCATCACCATATACATTTTCAATTAAAATTTTTATTTTATGGGCGATAGAATACATTCTTAGTCATGCACTGCGAGACTGTTTGATATACTGGTAATAATCACATACTGCTCTAACGGCTCGTTAGTATTTTGGTTAACTCATCTCTTAATCTCCGTTCATTATCGTCATAAAATTCTATTAGCTATCTATTATTGGATGTTGTGATTAATATCGCGTTAATTAAACTGTGACGCACTGATCATTAAACGTGTATTACTGGATTCGTAATAAAATAAGCCTCGTGTTACCCTCATTATCTGAACACATCCGGGAAACGTTGATATTGGTGA
This sequence comes from Drymonia ruficornis, assembly GCA_947859195.1. Taxonomy (NCBI): domain Eukaryota; kingdom Metazoa; phylum Arthropoda; class Insecta; order Lepidoptera; family Notodontidae; genus Drymonia; species Drymonia ruficornis. The sequence continues at coordinate 12,169,189 of OX401919.1, forward strand.
TATGAATCTATTACGACCTATTGCAGGCAGGGTAAGCAAAAAGTGACCTCAACTAAGTTAAAAAGCCGGCCAAGTGCGTGTCGGACTCGCACTTAAAGGTTTCCGTACTATCGTAGAATAAAAACGTCAAAAATATCAAGTTTCTTGTGTTGGTTTTTAAATTTTATTTGATTTTTAGTTGTAGCGGCAACAGAAATACACATTCTGTGAAAATTTCAAGTCTCTACCTATTACGGTTCATGAGATAAAGCCCGCTGACAGACGGATAGATAGACAGACAGACGGACAGCGTAGGTTACTAATAATAGGGTCCCGTTGGGACCTTTTGGGTACGGAAACCTAATTGAACCTAATACCCATTGAAATATATTTAGTCGTTTTGACGTGATGCGTGCAGAAAAAAAGTATTAGGATAGTTAGGTTAGTTATTACCATTGACCATAAGAAAGATAGAGGACTGGCCCTATGTGACGTCATCTGAAGCCAAACACGAGCAAACGGCAGTCCAAAATGGCGCGACTCCGCCCACAGCTAAAAGTGTTGTACTTTTAGATAGTCGATAGTATCCATATCGATATACCTAACGATCATGTCGCGGGAAAAGTGCTGGGTCATGATTAGGTAGGTACAGCTATGCTGGGCTAAATCAAATAAGGCCAAAAAGGGGGAGACAAATCTGTAAGGGTCAGCGGGGCTATTATGTATCTCAGTTGACAGCTCTTCACAACTATTGGCAAAGTTATCATCGATTGGCTGTCAAACAATTACAATTACATTACAATTCAAAAATAAGTATCTAAAAATCAACTTGTTTTCTCTTTCGCGCATCTTTATGTTCTTGAGTAGTGATAAAAAATTAAAATACAATTTTAAGGCGACGCAGTCACGCACCTTCCAAAACAAAAATAATCTATTTGTGGTCGGTCACCCCGGGGTAACGGCGCGGCCCAACGTGTAGGTGAATAGAATTTTGCTGCGTTCCATTCACCGTAATTTTTGTTATTTTCGTCCACAAAGAGTGTTAAAAACGATAATAATGATCACTTTCAGTACAAGTTGGTGCGAGTGGAACGTGATTTGTTGACAAAAATAACGAAAATAACAAAATTAACAGTGAATGGAACGCACCATTTGTATCGATAACTTTGAAACATAACATATAAGAACAACACTACGTTTTTATGTAAACATATCAAATATTTGTTATTTCTATTTTAGTTGAAAATATGAATTGGAGAGTAAGATTATAGACGAGAACACAATTAAAAATTAATATTATGTACACGAAATGTATTTTCACACACTATAAATACACTTAAATATGAAAATAACACAACTAATCTGAAAAATGACAATCCTTCGCAATTCTTTCGAGAATCAGAACTGCATGCCCTAACGCAACACTAAACTATATTGCTTTTTCCTTAATAATCCTAAATAATCTAATAAAGAGTCACAAAATACACACAGTTCAGCGTAAAATTTAAAATAATTTGTATAAGACGCTGACATGACAGATGAAGTACTAACCATAGTGACCCGACCATAGCCGAGAACCCAATATGGCGGCCCAAAAAGGCCCTCAGGGAGGCGGCTTACTGACGGAACTAACCAAAAACTTCCAGAAAAAAGAAATATATGACATATATTGTACTGTTTTACATAGCTAAATTGTGACGTGTAAGAATGAGACAGATATGTTTTCGTTAATGTGGTCCATATTTGCATCAAATATGTATACCATAAACAATAACTACCGATCTATTACTATATATCTATGGTTATTACGGCCTTGCCTTTGCCAGTGCCACTGGCCACGTCGCTATTCCGTCGCCAGGTGGGTTACTGTCATCTTTCAATACGAATAGTTGGCTACGGTGGCTGGCGACGTCGCCATGGCTACCCGGTGTGTTATGGCCCTTAAAATTAAGTAACTACCAAAACTTGTAAATTTATTATACAGGATGGTGACGACATAGTGACAAGATATTAAAACACGATCCCTGCTAGTCAATCACAACACATTAAAGTTATAAAATTAGGTTTACTTCAAAGTCCAAAATTTCAAATTTTCATGCAATTAAATGCGGAAATTGTCTAAACGAAACACAACAGCCTTTATAAACGTCTACCGACCTCATAGACTGACCTGTGAGTACAAGCGAGGCAACATCGCTTCGGTGTCGGTGTTTTCAGCGGTATCTTTGTAGGCGTAAAGTTAAAATAGTCAAAATAAAAAAGCAATCCCGTGGCAATCCCTTTGAATATAATTTAATAATATTTTATGTGCGAACTACTAATGTGATACCCATTATGTGGTTTCAATTATTGTCATGATGTCGTCACCACCCTGTATTTCAAACATAACATAGAGTGGATATTTTTTAATTTTCAAAAGACGTCCATTCCATTTCATTGACTTTAGCTTAGACGTTTGCACCGTCTTAAATACTAATGAATAACGATGTTTAGTATCGCTATTCAATTACTTAAATTAATCATTCCCTTTCCACTCCAGCGCCAGACTCTCCCAAGGCTGCAGACTAAGCCGTATCTCTACTAAGCAGCTCTACAATTCAGCTGCTCCGCTGATACCTACGTTTCGTTTGTCACCATTGTCTGAATGAAATGGGTGTTAAGCATCTGGGTCCTTTGTTGAAATTGTTTTTATAAGTTGTTTAAGATTAATTTAACGAGAAAGCAAAAGGCTAGCTTTGACCTGGCTTAGCTGGGTAAGTACATGTTTCTTTGATAATAAATTTTGCCTCATTGCACGTTAGTATTTTGTTTTTAATGGCCGCGTTCATAAACTCCGAGCCGCCGCACTTGAGTTATCTGAAGGGCTAGACAAGTGGCTGACGTCTACAAGCGTTCCTTCAAATCGCTACGCTTCATGTATGGAAATGACATAAGTCACGTGATCTACATAGCAACTTGTTGTTGATCTACATAGCGACGTTTGAAATTTCCATACATTGTGAAGTCTACTCTATTCTATTCGACTAGCGTTCATGCCACTTATCTAGCAGATATGACGCTATGTCAACGTGATCAGACGTCAATACTAATTGCCAGGGCGCGGCTGTTCGGGGCTTGTGGACGCGGTCAATTGGTGCGTCTACATGAGCCAAGCGGTGCGACCGAGCAATCAGTTTTAATGTCTGACTACGAAGAAATAACATCATTTTAAATTCATAGCCTTTCACTAATGGTTTAAATAAAAAACTAACGAGTTACAAAAGTACGAAATAATTAAACTACATATACGGTAGCTGATTATTCTGATGCTTAGTGAAGACAGACTATCCGTAACCATAATAATTTCCGAGTTATAGGCCTTTGAATGTTAGTAGCAACTTTCGTGTTGCAGCCTGAGAACACATCAAATGTCCTAGAATCAGTGTAAACTGTTTTAATAAGTAGAAACCATTAAGACGATACAAGAAAAAAATGAATTTTAGTTTCGGGGTGTGGCTAGCGTCGCGTGAGCTGCCGAAGGATATATCCCTCTCGCTTAGCTAGGACAGAACAGCTATGGAGTAGACTATAGTATAGTTATTTTTTGAAGGAACAATATTGTTTAATTCGTACAATTAAAATAATATGTCCCAGTGCACCTTTTAAAATAGATGAAATGGATGAAAATATTCAAATATATTTTTTTCGTTTTATATGGGATTTTTATGTCGAGTGTATTTGAAAAAAATAATTTAATTTCTATGTTGTTTTTATTGCTGAAGACAAAGTAAGTCAAAAGAAGACAAACGATACCTACAATATGCTGATAGATACGTATAACAATATTTCGATCGTATAATAGCCTATAACCAGCGGACGATCCAGACGCGTCCAACGATATCTCATTAGTCAAATTATTATGATAAAAATAGTTTGGACGTTATACGGGAGCAGATGAACATACATACATATCGGTCAAAATCATAACCCTCCGCCCACCGTAGTCGGGTAAAAATGTACATACTCTGTGTCAGTGACTGACTGCCGGATATGAGTATCTTTTTCATGTTTCGTAGGCAAAGGAATACTTTGGTACTTAACTTCGATGCCGATCATGAAGTCATCAGCGGTGTCATAATATTTTTTTTTACCATATTTAATGTTTTTTTTAATTTAATTTTCAGTTTTTATTAATTTTATTGATTTAACCATGCATTTATTTTTTGTTTATCTTTTTATCTTTATTTTTTTATCTATCAAAATCACCCTTAGACTGGTTACCGCCACAGGTGACAAGAGGGCTGGCTCTTTCCTTGCTCAAAAAATTCGCTTGACAACAGGAACAGCTTGAATACAGGGAGGACATGCAGCCAGTATCCCACGCGGACGGTATTTGTTTAATTAGGGGTAGGTTTTTATTTTATTGTATTTTATTTTAATTTATGTTATATTATATTGTATTTTAATGATAAAACATGAAAAATAAAAAATATTTTTTTATTTATTTTAATTTAATTTTACTTTTATTTATTGTTTTATATTTATTGTGAAATTATAATAATTTTAATAATCAATATTGGACTATGTCTGAAACAAATACATTGAATTGAATAATTTAAATACAAAAATTATCACATTAACTCGTTAAATCACGGTTTACACCCGCTAGAACGAAAAAGATCCTAACATGGTAGGTAGGACCTGAGGGTTGGCCAGTTAATTACTTAAAATACACTATATTTATTTCAAGAAAACATTCATAAGATCTGAAGGCGTCGGACTCGCACATAAAGGGTTCCGTACCACCGTAGAATAAACACATCAAAAATATCAAGTTTGAGACTTGATATTTATTTTTAAATGTTATTATATTTTTAGTATTTGTTCTGCACCGGCAACAGAAATACACATTCAGTGAAAATTTCAACTCTCTACCTGTTACGGTTCGTGAGATACAGCCCGCGCTGACAGACGGACAGACAGACAGACGGACAGCGTAGGCCTAGTAATAGGGTCCCGTTAGCACCCTTTGGAACCCTAAAAAGTAGCCTATGTTCTCCGCCAAGACCCAGTCTATCTCCATACCAAAATTCATCAACATTGGTTCAGCGGTTTAGCCGTGAAAAGTAACAGACAGAGTTACTTTCGTTTGTAATATAATAGATTGAATAGGACGGACAAACATTTTCCTATCCATATCTGTAATGTTATTTTTTACGATAATTTATTGATGTATGATATATTTATTACTTGCCCATCCATACCTACAACAAACGCAATAAAGCGACTCCATTGTTTTGACAAGCAATGTATTCCCACTGTCGGCCCAAGACCATGCTGCAAGTATATAACAGTAAGCGAAATAGGGAGTTTTTACAGAAATGACACGAATAACTATGAAATGACACAAAATGACAAGAGATGAAAAGAAATTACACAAGACAAGGAAAAGCAAACGAAAATCACGCTGCAGTGCAGGTCGTAGGTTCGATTCCTGCCCAGGACAGGCATTTGTGTGCATGAACATGTCCGCATGTCCCGAGTCTAGGTGTAATTAAGTGTATATTTAGTTTGTATTTACAAACAAAAAGTAGTATATGTAGTAATATCAGTTATCTGGTTTCCATAGTACAAGCTCTGCTTAGTTTGGGATCAGGTAGTCATGTGTAAAAGAATTTCCAAGGATATTTATTTATTTATCATAGGCGTCGGCGGACTGTAAATACTGTACTGTACCTGTAATGTGGCACGACCGTAATATTTTTTCGTAATATTTTTTAAAAAATCCTTCACAGGTCCGACGTCGAACAAGTCCGAGCGGACACTGACAATACAAAGTTAGAGAGAGACATGGTTAGTTCAAGTACTTAAAATGTGAGATGGCGATATTGTGCGCGCGCTCGGAAATAAACAACGTAAGCGCCAAACCACATTTACTTGAATTAAAAAAAAAACTACTTCATGAATTAAAATATGGTTGAAGGGTAGTTTAGATATCATTATTTGCTATGTTTTAGAAATAATTTCGTGATCTAAATCGTAAAAACATCGTGGTAGCAAGGAAAATTGTAAATAATTAGAGCTCATTTCATAATTTTTTTTTATCGAGAAAATTTCATCAAATCGTGATTTGGATTTAAAGATACTCAAGATAATATAGTCAAAAATCATACATCTAAATATAAGATTCCTAGTCCACATACTTACTTAAAGAAACAGTAGAATAGAAAATCAACCAAATTTCGAACCCTCCTCTTAATATTTAAGGAACGAATTAAGATTCGAACGCTGTGAACGTATGTTATAAGTTACCGTAACTAGCATAATACCTCCTTATAATACATAGCTATTGCCCGCGACTTCGCCCGCTCATGATTTAAAAAAAAGTAGCCTATGTACTATTCCAGACTATAATGTATCTCTGTGCCACATTTCATCCAGATCTGTTCAGCCGTTTTGGCGTGATTGAGTAACAAACATCCATCTATCTATCCATCTAAACTTTCACAACTATAATATTAGTGGGATAATAATTAATTGAACGTTTTGTATTGTAATGTTCATGTTTCAAATTAATAAAAAAAATACAGTTTTTGAGATGTTAAACTTTTTAAAAATTGGCGGAAGAAATATGCCATTTAATTCTAATCCCGACACTCGTCTGAACCACCAAGTATTATTTCGTACTTTTAAAAAATCCTGTACAAGGACCCTTAATTAGTCTAGAGCTCCTAAAATCCTAATTACAAGGTATAATCACAATTATAACATAATTAATGTGTAAAGTTGGCGCGTCGAGCGATCTGTCTGCTCTATTTGAGTGCGGCCAGCGGCGTGGAAAATCAAAGCATGGCCTACTGGGCTGTGAAGTTAGCGGGCCCACTCACCCCGGGCGGGACCAACTTACACACTGCTATGTGCTTTTTGTTAGGGATTTTGAACCCTCTCCTAATGAGGAGTATTTTAATTCTGCGTAGTACCACACTGTCACAGAAGATCGATGGAAAATCAGAGCAGGGCCTACTGGGCTGTGAAGTTAGCGGGCCGACTCACCCCGCGCGGGACCAACTTACACACTGCTATGTGCTTTTTGTTAGGGATTTTGAACCCTCTCCTCATGACAGGGATATTTTAATTCGTGGAATTGACTACAGCTTATATAAGAGCTGGCTTGACCGGCGTAGTACCAGTCTCTCACAGAAGATCGGCGAAAAATCAGAGCAGGGCCTACTGCGCTGTGAAGTAAGCGGGCACACTCACCCCGCGCGGGACCAACTTCCACACTGCTATTTGCTTTTTGTTAGGGATTTAGAACCCTCTCCTTATGACAGGGATATTTTAATTCGTGGAATTGACTACAGCTTATATAAGAGCTGGCTTGATCGGCGTAGTACCAGTCTCTCACAGAAGATCGGCGGAAAATCAAAGCATGGTCTACTAGGCTGTGAAGTTAGCGGGCCCACTCACCCCGCGCGGCGGGCTCAACTTACACACTGCTATGTGCTTTTTGTTAGGGATTTTGAACCATCTTATGACAGGGATGTTTTAATTCGTGGTAGATCCATGGGGTAGCCGACTACAGCTCTTACATAAGCTAGCTCGATCGGGCTAGTAACAACCTCTCACTGAAGATCGACGTAAAGCAGCTAATACAGCTGCGTTTCATACGTATAAGTGGGAGAACTGAAGCCCCCCCCCCCCAAGGGAGCAAACAAGCGTACGGCCCGCCTGATGTTAAGTAGTTACCGTAGCGTTATATTGCCTATAGATGTTTACCGAAGGCCTCGCTCTATGTTTTTTTTTTCAACGGGAATTTCTAGATTTATAGATACATCGAATTACCCTCAGTTTATCATTATCATTAAAGGATTTACAATCTTCTTACACTCATATTAAGACCTATGAAGACATCTGCCATAATTAAAGCAATAAAATCAACGCTCAAAGCGCTACTCATAAACCGAATGCGTCTCCAAATCGACAGTTTAAACCAATTAAACGCTTATTACAAGGAACGTAAAGGCTGTAATCTCGTGTAATTGCTGTAATAAACATGTTACAAGAGCATTTAAGCGCTTTATTAATTCGCTGGATTTATAAACGACTGCTTTAATTTATAGTCTCTGATAAATTTTGGTGATCATTATTTTTGGTCATAAGTTTATTAAATTAATATTATAGTAATAAACTTCAGTGTTTTACTTTTTAAATACTGATAACTGTTAGAACACATTCATCATCATCATCTCAGCCGAAAGACGCCCACTGCTGGACATAGGCCTCCCCCGAGGTTCGCCACAATGACCGGTCTTGCGCTGCCCGCGTCCAGCGGATTCCCGCGACCTTCACCAGGTCGTCGGTCCACCTTGTGGGATACCCACGCTTCGCTTTCCGGTGCGCGGCCGCCACTCGAGAACTTTTCGGCCCATCCATTCTACGAGCAATATGCCCTGCCCACTGCCACTTAAGTTTGGCAAACATAATTTATTCAATTAATTAAAATAGTTTCCATTATCTAAGAAAGCTCAGAATGTGAGCTGCATCACAAATTTTCTATTCAACCCTCCCTTATTAAAAATACTCCAAAGGTTGGGGCGAACATGTCTTGCAAATTAATGTATTGATAAAATTTACTGCGTTTTAACTTAATAAATTATTGGCTGCTTGCTTACTAGAGTTCATTAAATACATGGCTCATTCTCAGTCGGACCGTTTTATGCTGACCTTCGGTGTCAATAAAAAAAGGTTGACACCGAAGGTCCACTTAACATGGTAAGACAGAATGAGCCACATAGTATTATATTCTAAAATGTATTAACAAAATTTATTATTCTTAAATGTATTACCATACTTGCTACATTTTTATGGAATTTGATTTATTTATTGTTTATCTTTATATATCTATAATAGGACTTGGTAAAAGTCGCGGGTAACCGCTGGATGCCAGTGGTACGGGACCGGTCGTTGTGGAAAACCTTGGGAGAGGCCTATGCCCAACAGTGGACGTCTTTTGGTTGAAATGATGATGATGATGATATAGGTTATTAGGTACTTACAGAGTTAGGGCCCATTTATAAGGATTATAAAATATTAAATTAATATGCAATGTGCACTAAACCAACCCCCTCCAAACTCCATTCAAATTCACGATATCCAAACGGTTTTCAATAGATTTCCGACCGGCTAAGCCGAGACCAACTTAGATAATGGCCGAAATTACCAGACAATAAGAGTTTCGAATAATTTAGTTCCAACTTTTACTTAACTAGCGAGCCGAGACGATAAATTTGCATCTTATTTCTAAGTATTGAGTCTAAGTTTAATTTAAACATTACTTGAATAACTTAAGCGTTTTGTTTTTTCTTAAAGAAAACGAGAGTTCAATTTGGTTTTGTTTTGTCTTCAAAGTCTGTTGTGATTCCGCATTGATTGACGAAATTAACTTTGTATTTTTGTTTCTTGGTTCTTAAGATCTCAATTAATTCTTGTATTGTAGTATTTACTTATAACGTACATTGTCGTTATCAATGTTTTTTGTAATAAGAAAAATGTCTTAGCCACACATTTTCTACGTTAAAATATATATTTACAATTTTTATAATTTGTAGTTTAGAAATATTCAATATAAACAGTGGAAAAATCTACGTTCTATAATCGAATGATTAATTTTAATTAATAAAACACTATTAAAATTGCGTAAGAGCTGATTTTCAATGAAAAGTATTTTTTCTTGAAAATGATAAATTATTATTCAAAATGATGGGCCCTCTCATAAAGACTCCAGCACACACCCTAATATTTTTGGCCCCGCTCCAATAAATTAAAAATATTTTCCAAACCCGTAAACCACGCCTTGAGCAAGGACGAGAGGACTTTCCAAATTTCCCCCGGGGTACAACGGACCCGTATATTTTTTCACCGATTTACAGTCCAACGGATTATGGGCCACAAATTTGGCGCGTTCGACCCGAACCGGGCGGAATCCTTGCCTCGTACATTTTGTATGAACCACTTTAGTGGTTCCATCCGGCTGATGGCGGGCTATATCTTGGCCTGCCTTTTTAGAGGAGCCTTAAATTGTAGTGATTTGTGGTTCTACGTATTTGACTACGTATTTGTAAGGTTTGGTAGATATGCGTCTGAGCGGCGATCCTGAGCAATCAGTTTTGACGTCTGAACATATAACGTCGACCATATATCTGATTGCTTGGACACGGTATTTTGAAATCTTATCTAGTATCTAATCTTAGAAAAAAATAATAATGGAACTAGGGCCAACATACACTCTGACACTATTAGGTAATGAGCTTTGACGCAACCGGTGTAACTTGAAACGCTCATGGCCAGCTGCAATCACTTATCGGGTTTCAAGCAACGCTTAGCAAAGTCAATCAAAAGTGGGTGTCGGTGGAATGGTTTGGAGGACACGTAAAATGTTGTTCCCGGTTGTTGTCATCTAGACAAGAAGCTTTCGGGCGACTTGAACATCTCTGACACCTCTGCACCCTTAGCATAAACGGTGTTATCGCGTCTAACTGTCACATTTATCGCGCAAATGACGTCACAGCGGTCTTAGCATGAGCACCGCGCGACAAAGCGACTAAATGTCAGTTGAAGACAATTTATCTACGGCCTTAACGTGACCGCCAAATGCAATAAACAAATAATGAGGGATTTAGTACCGTATCCAACATCGGCAATTGCGATTACAAAATCGATTCGGTCCATATTTAAAAATAAATGTTTTTTATAACGGCAAGACAGATTAGTCTTTGGTATCTAAAGCTTTATCGATGGTAGACTAGCTGTCTTCCTGTCAGTTCATGCTTTAGGTCGCGACATAGTCGGAAGAGAAGACAGGATTAAAGTTGTCGCGCGACATAAGTCTGACATTTCTCATACTAAGGGGGTTGTTTGGCTACTAACCATACGATAAGAAGAAGTATTATGTCACTTGCCCTATTTATCTTTTTTCCAAAATATAAAGGGTATTGCTTAATATCATTACACTGAGCAAACAAGATACATGCCCCGGGGAGGGCACTCGTCGAGCCCGATTTAAATGGATTAGCCCTACATTATGTATTATTTGCATATTAAATGGACCTCACGATGATATGGGTGCCTTTGTGTTTGTATGGAAGGATTTTTAGTGTGATTTACCTGCTTTCTACGAATTGTTGGTAAGGTGAATTATAATAATAATAATAATAATATCCTGGGACATTTTTACACACGGCTACCTGATCCCAAACTAAGCAGAGCTTGTACTATGGAAACCAGATAACTGATATTAATACATATACTACTTTTTATTTGTAAATACATACTTAATATACATATACACCCAGACTCCGGACATACAGACATGTTCATGCACACAAATGCATGTCACGGGTAGGAATCGAACCTACGACCTGCAGCGTGAATGTCGCCTCCGCGCCAACCACGCTAACGGGCCCGTCATAATTGAATAATAATATCGCCAGACTAATACAGCAACTGCATGGTCCCAAACTAAGCAATGCTTGTACTATGGGTACCGTACAAGGGGGACGATCCCAGTGACATTCAGACTAGGGAAAATTACGAAAAGGCCGTTTTCGAAATTTGCCTCTGGTGGGAATCGAACCCGCAGCTACCCGATGCAGAGATCCGACCAGCCTAGAAAAATGGGCATCCTTTAAAAATTGTTGCCTTTCCTTAGGGTCACCGCAGACTTGCTACTTTTAGCATCGGCGATCGGCGATTTTGATGCTGCGTCTCGCTCGTTCGCGCTCGAAGAAACGCGACGCAGCATCGATACGTCACAAAATCGCCGGTCGCCGATGCTAAAAGTAGCAAGTCTGCGGTGGCCATTACTACCTGACTAATTAATAATTATAATTCTGCTTCTAGGTAAAAAATTAAGTTATAAAGTTAGATATAAAAGTACTCGCTAACTTCATCCCCTCTTAGTGTCCTTCAGCAATTGAATTAAACTATAACGAGAGGTCGAGTTAGCGAACTTAAAGTTTCGCTTCTAAGGAAGCCATCGATCAAGTTGTGGTGCCCAACACTACGATGTCGCTGTAATTAATTAATTCACAATATTGTCACGCTATACATCATTGTATATTTAGAGGAATCGCTATCAAAAGTTGAGATAGTTTGCAATACAATTACAAGCTACCATTATCTGGAATAATTAATTCTGGGAAATCGTAATAGTATTTATTTTTATTTTTTTATAGGACTGCGGTGGCAAAAAAGCGTACGGCCCGCCTGATGTTAAGCAGTTACCGTAGCCTGTAGATGCCTACAATATCAAAGGCATTGCTCGCACATTGCCGACCTGAAGGGGAGAGGGATGGAGGAGCGATGGAGGGATGGAGGGAGGGGGAGGGGTGTTGGGCTTTCGGCTCTCTCACTCATCGTACGAAACGCAGCTGTAATAGCTGCTTTACGCCGATCTTCTGTGAGAGGGTGGTACCACCCCGGTCGAGCCCGCCCGTATATGAGCTGCAGTCAGTTGGCTACAGCTTGACTCTACCACCTTAAAAATATATTGGCTTATTCCTTACATTTATAATTTAGGCAGCTAGTATCTACACATTGCCGATAGCACGACGCTTGGCGCAGTGGTTAGAGCATAGGCCGCTCGGCTCACTGCATCGGGTGGTTGTGGGTTCGATTTCCCCCAGAGGCAAATTTCGGAAATAGCCTAGTATAATAGCCTAGCCACTATATGGTAGCCATAGTACAAGCATTGCTTAGTTAAGGACCATACAGTTGGTGATAGTTGATAGAAATGGGTTGTACTAGGTAAATTTGGGACTAGGTGCCAGAGTTGGGAAAAATTTAATTGCGATTAATTAATTGCTATATGCAGGTGGTGTTACAATTAACAATTAATTGTTAATTGTGACATCACATGCAATTAGCAATTAATTAATTGCGATTAAATTTTGCCCAACTCTGCTAGGTGCACCTATTCCTAGTATTTAAAAATATCCAAACACCGGTTCCACCTATTCCAACTAGTCTCAAGTACTTATCGGCTATGGTTCGCGTACTTAGTCTTTAGATCCATAATAGGACTCGATACATTAGATCAAATGGGGACAAAAACTGCTTTTTGCTCACTTCAGATGTCGCTACTGCTTATGTCATTCTCCATAGTAATTATGTAAACAAACTTATTTAGATTAAAATTATTCCATAATATATTGATTCCGTCGTCACGCTTTCGCAATACGGTACGGTACTTGGTACTTGGTGCGTCAGCGGACGTGTTGAGCGCTAATACTAGGTGGACTAAGTACTGTCAAAATTGGAATAGGTGCCACCTAGTCTCGTAAAATACCTAGTCTTCGCACCTGTTCTTGTAAATACGACTCACCTCTAATAGTTGATGAGTGAAAGAGCCGAAAGCCCAACCCTCCTCCCTCTGTACTTATTTACCTGACTTGTATTTTTTCTTTGTAAGTACATAATTGTTTGGATTTAAAATCTTCTACAATCAGAAGACATGTTTATATCTAATTCAATGTTTCCCTTATAAGGGTATTTCTTTTTAAAGAAAACTGATCAGAAACGATTAACTACCGAATGAGATGGAACAAGTTCCGTTCAGAAAGTTACTCGGTAACTATTCGAGAGTTAAAGTGGGATCGATATTTGTTAGTTCGTTCCGGAGCCGTGAGCTAAGTGCGAGTTTATTCATTTACGTAACGTAATAGCACCGTAATAGTCTGCGTATTTGTCTGGACGTCGTTATTTGCAAACGACAAAAGGTAGAGTTGTCTGTCACATATGGTCAAGTCTGTAGAGACTCGGCTGGCATAACGAACACTACGACGAAACGAAAACAATAATCCGAAACAATACGAAACAATAATCGGTACGAAAACAATAATTCCTTTCGTTCGGACTTCAAATGTTGACTCATTTTCGTAGTAAATTAGTGTCAAAATCACGAATAAACGAAACAGATGGTCTGGGTTCTTAAAAGCCCCCCCGGCCTACACTGTGTCTGATATAGCATAGTATTTTGTATCTATTTTCCGTCGACAATGTAAATGTTTAGATTCCAATCAAAAGTTTCACTTATTTCGCTTTACAATGATGGATCGATAAGGAAATACAGTAAGCATAGAGTTCTACGGATTCAGAATGTTCGACTCTTCTCAGAGAGGCAGTATAAATTAACTTTGATCTTTTCTTGATTAGACGAAGACAAAAAAACATGACATAAACAAAAACGAACTAATAAAAAAGTATAAAACAAGTGCAGTGTCATTCATTGCAGTCGGGTGACCGTTCTGTGGAACATATTTAATCTAAGAAGGCCCCCGACTGCAATGACACTGCACTTGTTTTATACTTTTTAGTTCGTTATTGGCAGGGCACTCGTGTTTTTTTATTTTTTTTTAAATTAATATACCCAGTGTTACCCGGAATGATGTAAGGATTCTAACGATACTCCATACATCCGAATCCGTTCAGGCATTTATAAGTTATGGTGGAATAAAGAATCTCACTTACATACAAACAAACATACATGAACCCTAAACACATATACACTCCTTTTTTGGGCAGTCGTGAAAAATAGAAGTATTCTTTGAAATGAATGCCTTAATTACATATTGAGGTAGCTGAAAGACAAACTTCCCGTGATCTGTCACTCAATAACCGCCTGGAACATCACACACTCTGGGGTTGTTATCCGTTGACATAAACGACTCTTATTCCACAAGTTACCGCACCCTACAACCCTTATAATTCTAATTAACTTGTAATATTCGCGTAATATATTATAATTTTGTTCCGCGACTTACAATCATTAGGGTGAAGTACATGGGTAAGGTTTACATTGATGATGGGAAGATTTGTGTATGTTTTTAGATATGTTTGTTTGTTCATCCTACTGCATCGAGTGGTTGGGGATTTGATTCCCGCGTGGAGCACATATTTTAGGAGTTGCTATTTCGTAATTTTCCTAGTTCTGTATGTCACTGTATGTTTGGGGGGCGTTATAGTTGGTGTGTGTGGCGTTATTTAAAAAAAGCTAAGAAGATCTTCTCGATCATCTTGGCAAGTGACTGAATAAGTGATATTTAGAAAGAGATACAAATAAACTCTCGGCTCCTTATCGCGTGACGATTTTAATCTGATCTGCCGAGTTTCTCGAGGGTAGAGTTTCGTGGGCGCGTTGCAGGGCTCCAGTGAGAGCTGGAAGGGAATTCAATACAAAGGATTTATTGTTTAATGTCCTGACTTACTTTTTATAGACTATGGTACAACTCTACTCCTGGACTTTTGTCCGGCCTCCCCTGTTATCGTCCATACCACACTGCCTCGAAAAGATTCTGGCTTGGCTTGATAAAATATGTATTCTATAAAAGTAACATCATACTTTAGATACATTACGCCAGTACCTATTAACGATCTGCAGACAAATGTATAATTTTCTTTTATTTTTTTATTCATTGCAATAGTTTAAATATCATTATATAGTTTTATTAAGCTTAGTTTATTTTTAATGAAACGTCAAAAGGTATTTAATATGACAATATTATAAAACAACAGCACCGCTATCACTGGGCCCACACCCCATCTGCTACGAACACCCAACTAACTAAAATATGTTCAGTACTACCCGAAACTTCGGGCCCCTGTATCAAAGTCCGTTTGCCCTTAATAATCTCGTATTCAGTGGGACCCTACTGTAACTTTTCAGGTAAAGTGAAAAGTACTTTGAATGGAGGGTCGGTAGAGTCGGTAGAGACGGTGGCTCCAAGGCGAATGTGGTCTTGATACGTGTTTTACATGTTAGAAGTTTCACAAATTAATTATTTCGTGTTTTTAATTAAAATCATGTCAAAAACACGATGGATTTACGAAATTTTTAAATGAATGTGCAGGATCATAATTTGATTATCTTATTACAGGACGGGTAGTTGTGGAAATCCTTGGGGGATGGCCTATGTCCAACAGTGGACGTCTTTTGGCTGAAATCATGATGATTGTTTGGGTTAGTCATTAATGCTAAACAGTTCATCATTTATTGTTTAACTCCATAGACGTCAAAGAACTCAAAACAACTCTGACACCGTTGGCCACTCATACGAAAAATAGAGAGACGTCAAACTGATGGCTCGAGCGCGGCCGCTCGGGGCTTGTGGACGCTGCCACTAACATATTGCGGTAGACATGAGCACTCCCCACGTCACATCAGGCAAATTATATCAAACGAGTTGTCGGCCCGCTGCACTGGAAAATGTTTAAGTTTAAACTGAGTTTACCGTGTTGTTGAGAGACAAAAAGTCTAAATTAAACTCAGATTACAATTTTAATGTTCTATGTACTATTTCTCTCTACTATTCGAATTGCTGTGATGCGTAATAAAAAAAAAAATACGCATTGCGATTTAAGGTCAACGCTTATCTAACGACTCCGCACCCATGGACCAATTACTAAGGGGACTGGCCCTAAGCAACTCGGCCGAGTGGTCTGCCTAGTACTAACATCGACATAAAACGAAGCGAGTAGGTCAACTATTTACCGGTAGATAGAACAATGAAAATGAAAAAACAATGACCACGTTTTTTTTTTCATACATATATCTAATAAGGGCACCTCTTTCTTTAGTCTTTGGTACGCGAGCGGACGCTGCGATGTCACCATAAACGTCACGTGATCTACCAGTGGACCTCGCGTGGTCAACGAGTGAACGCCGCGTGGTCAACGCGTGGTCCACAAATTTCCGGTTCAGCTAGTGGACGCCGACCGACGAAGCGATGCTGTAGCCCGATTCACGTAACCAAAACCGTAACGATGTCTCAGCGATATAGTCGTTGATAGCTTTTTCGTAATACAAAAAGGCTATCAACGACTATATCGCTGAGACATCGTTACGGTTTTGGTTACGTGAATCGGGCTACTGGTCGGGTGCCGAGTCGTTAGAGCGTTAACCTTTAGTCCACCTTGATTATTTTACTGGCAAACACGGCCGGCCCGACTAGTGTTAAGCAGTTAATGTAGCCTATATTTGCTTGCAATACCACCCTCGCACTTTGCCCACCTTAAATGGAGTGGGACAGAATGAGGGAATGGGACGGGAGGGTTGGACTTCCGGCTTTCTTACTCATCGTACGAAACGCAGCTGATATTACTTTACGCCGCTCGCCTGTGAGAGGATCGTACTACCCTGGTCGAGTCAACGCGTATATAAGCCGCAGTCGGTTCTACCTTGAAAATATACACTGAAGCCTCATGAAAGTCAAACAAATAAAAAAGTTATCATGGTTTTCCTTCAAAACCACAAAATACCAGTATCATGTGAATGTAATGTAACGTCACGACTTTTATCCCCGTTCGGGGGTAGTCAGAGGCTTGAGTGGCCATACACCACCACATTGTGGAGGTATTAACCAACTCAAAGCCCACGTTTCACTAGATAGTCAGAACCCAACGTGACAGGTGGTGAACCGTGTCGCCGTGTATACAGGAACTGACTATTACCTAATCCCGAGGGATAGGTAGGTTTCCTCACGATGTTTTCCCTCACCGTCAGCGAACTGTAAATTATGCACATAGATGAAAATTCATCCATTGGTGCATGCCACACCGGGGATAAAACCTGGGACCTTCTGATTGTTAGCCCAACCTGTTCACCCATAGGCTACAGTCGCTTCAATACCAGTATCATGCCAGTATCAATTAACGGTTTGTTTTAGCAATTTGTAGCTCGGTTGTGACGTCATACAAAGCGGCTCTGGAACGCCGCACACGTGCTCGCCAAAGCCGCAATTAGCGACCGCAGCGGTCACCGGCATGAAATTGCCGATTTTTTAGCTGTCGCCGGCAACTTTGCACATAATTGGATTTTATTATTTGATTGCATTTAATATTGTTTATGGATCGAAAGAATTATGAGAAGACAAATTAAAACGTAATGTAATGTAGAGTTGAAAGTTTGCTGATTGCAAAATATTGCTGGTAAATTAAAACAAATATCACCAGAGGAACAAGCAACGCGATGGGTACCTATAATGGGCTGGCAGCTTTTCTAATGACGCCCACACAAGAGCAAATTTAAAACGGCCTACGCTCAAACCACTAAACGGTCCTCAGAATACTTTTCAGGTATATGTTTGGAACGAAGTACTTAAATTACTTGGACTTAAAGTACTTAAATTACTTGTAACTAAAGTACTTAAATTACTTGTACTTAAAGAACTTAAATTACTTGTACTTAAAGTACTTAAATTACTTGTACTTAAAGTACTTAAATTACTTGTACTTCTAATACTTGTAAATAAACCGTGAAAAAAATGAAAAAATATTTGTGATGTTTAAAGAGAAACCTGTGTTTTATGTGGCTGAGGTGGCAAACAAGTGTACGGCTCGCCTGATGTTAAGCAGTTACCGTAACCTATAGATGCCTGCATTATAAGGTATCGATCGCGCGTTACCGACCTGAAGAGGAGTGGGTCAGAAGGTGGGGATGGGGGGGTTGGCCTTCCAGCACTCTCACTCATACGAAACGCATCTGTAATAGCTGCTTTACGCTAATCTTCTGTGAGAGGGTGGTACTACCCCGATCGAACCCAGATCGAACCCATATACGAACTGCAGTCATTTGGCTACATCTTGGCTCTACGCCCAATGTGATTTTGAAGTTTTAAAAATACTTATTTCGATTACATCATTCTCGATCCAAAAGACTTAAAGATAAGTCGTATACTGTCCAGTTAAAGTCCCATTTCTCAAAATACGATACCGTTTATCTCAGTATCGCATCTCTGGCTGCCGGCTAGATACCTTCCTGTTATCGATAAGCAAGCGAATCAATTTCACATTAAGAATGATCGCTTATAAATTATGGTGAATTTTATTATTGTTATGGCTGATACGATTAAATATTTTTTATTTAAAAGGTCTAAAACCTTTTTTGGAAAGTTGGAAAGGTAAATAAAATAGGTAAACAATTAAATTATTACTGCTTTCAATGTGCAAACGATCGATTTAACGAATTCAGTTCATTTGATATTATAAGTTATTGTAATGTAATGTTATGTAACGTCACGACTTTTATCCCCATTCGGGGGTAGTCAGAGGCTTGAGTGGCTATACACCACCGCATCGTGGAGGTATTAACCAACTCAAAGCCCACGTTTCACCAGATAGTCAGAACCCAACGTGACAGATGGTGAACCTTGTCGCCGTGTATACAGGAACTGACTATTACCTAATCCCGAGGGATAGGTAGGTTTCCTCACGATGTTTTCCCTCACCGTCAGTGAACTGTAAATTATGCACATAGATGAAAATTCATCCATAAGTTATTGATTTCAAATTATTCGATAAATCTGACAAATTAACTCTATTCTATGCGTTTATACCTATTTTCCTTAGAGCAGAACTGATATATTGCAACATTTAAATTAAACTACCCAGATAAAACTCTCAATGGAAAGAGTTCACCAAACTATTTTTATCTAGACTTTCTGACATTAAAATTCAGTTTGCTAAAAATAGCCTAGATCTTGTAAAAACAGGCTAATACTAAGCTATTTTCATTCTCTTAAAATTACTAATTACAAGATAACAACCGCAAATGGTCTATTGTTTTGCCGAAGGACCTACTACGAGCCGAAGTCGTTACGGTACAAGTTCAAGTCGTGAGGGTACAAGTCTTTAAGTCGTGAGGAGATATTTCGCCATTATTGTGTAAAAGTGAGCGTTGTTAGCCAACTTGTAAGTTGGCACATCCAAGTTTGTGGCCCCTAACATTGGTCTTAGGAATGTTGTTGCGAGTATAGGATCGAGTAAAAAGTGAGTTAATGAGTTTTTTTCTGTATCGCATGTACGCTATCTCACTTAAATAGGTAGTCATTTATATTGAAAAAGATACAGTTTGAGTAGATTTTATGGGTCAGATTATTTTATGCACAGTAATAAAATAACGAATTTTTTTATTAATCGTGTTTGTCATTGATAGTCCACTAGAGTTGAGAAATCTGACATTTGTTTTGTTATTGTATTGTTTGTTTGTTATTTTTTCATGATATATTATAACATCTACAGTGGCGGCACGCTATGATGGCCGTTTTGACGTGTGGGAGGGTGGAGAAAATAAACCTTATTGTAACGGTTAAGAATGGCCGTTTTGAAGTTTAAGAATGTCAAAAAATTAATGTGAAAATGAATCTTATTCCGTCATAATAAGGTTCGCCCTCTCCACCCTCCCACATGTCAAAACGGCCATCATAGCGTGCCGCCACTATAGTTACAGAATTGGTGGGTCAACGTATCCCTGTCTTTAGGTAACTTTCAAAAACAATGACAATATAATGTACTACTACGTTAATCTCACTCGAGTTGTAATATCGAGAATATAATTAAATTTCCAAAGTAAGGGGATCTGAAATTCTGTTCCACTGGTTCCACCATTATGTCTCAGATAATAGCTTTTATAAGTTGAGCGTAACTTCTATGTAACGTCTACAGGGCTGGCTATGTACAGAGGTGTCGAGGGTGTCGACGCGGCATGGCCAACAATGTATGGTGTACAAATTTTAATATTGTGCAGTTTTGGAAACTTGCTGGCAACGACTACATAATAGAAACTATAGTGACCGGAGGAGATTACCAAGTGTAACACAAAATGCAACTTAAAATAGTTGACATTTGGAACGTAAGTAACTCGGATGGAATGCGGCTTCCCCTCCCGCATTCCGCCCGCACTCCCGCCACCGCCTGCGGCTTCCCGCCCGCCACACCTCCCGCACACCGCCACCGCCTTTTTGTGCGGGTGACGTCACATTTGTGATTTGACAGGTTCCTAGTTGGCTTGGTGGGGTAGTATGTACGTTTAATATAAGAATTTAATATATAGAATATAATATATTCTCCCTCAAGGGTCGAAGTGATTGGCGAGGGACATTGACCGATATTATAAATGCCGGCCGACTAGATCGCCTCTATTTCCTGCCAATATTGATTTGAGTTATTTTGCGACGGCTCATAGTTGGTACGTACTTATCTGGTGACACGAGAAATATTTGGGGGATACTGTAGTTCCATGGCGATATCAATATTTATTAAGATACTAGCTTTTGCCCGCGACTTCGTCCGCGCAGAATTTAAATTTAAAAAAATCGGATCCCGGATCCCATTTCCCGGATTTTGTATCCCGGATCTCGTTTCCCGGGTCCCGTTTCCTGAATCTCGTTGCCCGGATCCTGGATCCCGTTTTCCGAATCCCGTATCCCGGATCCTGAATCCCGTTATCCGGATCCCGTATATCACGGATCCCGTATCCCATATCCCGGATTTCGTATCTCGGATCTCGTTACCCGGATCTCGATGCCTGGATCCTGGATCGCGTTGCCTGGATCCTGGATCTCGTTGCCCGGATCCTGGATCCTGGATCCCGTTTTCCAGATCCCGGATCCCGGACCCCGTTCCCAGATTCTGTTTGCTAAATCCCGGATCCCGTATCCCGGATATAACGGATCCCGTATCTCGTAACCCATATCCCGAATCTCGTTTCCCGGGTCCCGTATCCTGGATCTCGTTGCCCAGATCCTGGATACCGTTTTCCGGATCCCGTATCCCGGATCCCGTTTTCCGGATCCCGTATATCCCGGACCCCGTATCCCGTTTCTCAGATTCTGTTTGCTAAATCCCGGATTCCGTATCCCGGCTATCGTGAATCCCGTATCAAATATCCTTAATTTCATATCCCGGATCTTGTTTCGCGGGTCCCGTATCCCGGATCTTATTCCCCGGATCCCAGATTCCGTGTTCCGGATCCTGGATGAATATCCCGGATATCACGGGTCCCATATTCCATATCCCGGATTTCATACCCCGGATCTCGTTTCCCGGGTCCCGTATCCCGGATCTAATTTTCTGAATCCTGGATCCCGTTTCCCAGATCCCAGCTTCCGTTTGCCGGAGCCTTATCCCGTTTCCTGGATCCCAGATCCCGTATCCCGGATATCGGATCCCGTATCTCGGATATCCCGGATCCCGTATCGTATTAGCCAGTAAAAGTCCCGTCAAAATCGGTCCAGCCGTTTGAGAGAATAGCCCGAATCGGTACCGCCATACAAACTTTCATTCCCTATTTTACACCCTCAGGGGATGAATCTCTCAAAACGCTAAAATTAATCTTTTTTATTTGTAAAAAGAAACCTTAACAACAATTTTCATCATTATAACTTCAAAAATGACGAATTTCAATACAAACTTCCATCCCTATTTCACCCCCTTAGGGGTTGAATTTTCAAAAACCATAAAATTAATCTTTTTCATTATTAAAACACACCTAGTCAACAATTTTCATAATTCTAACTTCAAAAATGACGAACTTCCATACAAACTTTCATTCCCCTATTTTACCCCCTTAGGGGTTGAATTTCAAAAAACCCTTTCTTAGTACACCTCTACACATCAAGACAAACCCACCCTCTAAATTTCAAGTCTCTACGATCAGCGGTTTAAGCTGTGCGTTGTCTGTCAGTCAGTCAGTCAGTCAGTCAATCAGGACTTTGATTCTTATATATTTAGATTAGAATACAGTATAGCTGACAGCCTTGTGACCTAGCCTCATTGCTAAATGTTTGAAAAAATATAATATTGTCTAAATCCAACGTTTAGGAAATAACAAAGTTTGGGTTCCCAAAATGTACAAAATTTCTGCCATTATAAAAAATATTTTCGTAAGCTGATGACCGCAATTCAGTTGTCAAATAAATAAAACAGAATTTCAAACTTTTTTTAATATGTAATATTTTAAATATGTTAAAATAGCATTATACCTAGTTAGTTTATTATTTCACTGCCTCTTACTACAAAGTGCCATTTTGTTTTACATTTCAAAGTGACTCAGACAAAATATGCATGAGACACGTATATATTTAAATGCCAACATTAGTTTCTCTAAAATTCAATAACATATTGGTACTTTGAATGTCTCACATCGTACTCTATCTTCATAAAAATATACACCTTCATACGGTTCAAAACCTCTCTAATATTACGATAGTGCTGTAACGCGAGCAGACGACATGAGTAAACATGACTTAATAACTGAAAAATTATTAAATTATAATTTTCTATAGCTTTTTGCTTTTATTTTTCTTATCATGGCACTCAAATACTGAAGTATTTTTCTGAAATAGGATACAATATTAATTAATTAATATTAATAAATACCAAAATCCTATTAATTTGTTGAATTACTTGATAAAATAGATTTTTAGTAGCGTTATTTTTAGAAAGTTACATTATTATTTCATACTAGCTAGCTATTTCTCTTTTTTAAAATACCATAATCCAAAGTAAAGTAATCGTAAGTACTAAGTAATAGAGCCTACCATTATGGATCTCTCATAGAGGTACTCAAACAACTCTGTTACCAAATTCAATCTGAATCAATTTTTTAAAAATACTCGTGTATAATCGAGTAGAAATTGGGCGGCTACAGCACATCACTATTTCGTGCCATCGGGAGCGCGTCTCCCGGTATGTCGTCTGAACTTCATGAAATAACGCTACCGACACCCACTGTAAATCTTATTACAGGGGTATAGGGTCTACATTTGATTAGCTGAGAGAAAATGGAATAGATTCTGTGAAATTAGGAGTGCTAGAAGTGGTAGTTTGTTTCTGAGAATTTATTGAGCGTAGATGGCAAACAGCTGATCGAACGCTTTTCGAATCGAACGAGTTTAAAACTCGGTCTCTTGGTATATGAAAACTTAGAATCAATTAAATTTTGTAGAAAAAAAGATATACCTACTTACAAAGATTGAAAGCGGGAACCAGTTGACCTTCCTCATTGATTGCAAAATCAAACAAGTTTTTCATGATTCAATTTGATATGTTTTTTGGCACAATGACGATTCATTTAACCATATAAAAATGTAGCAAGCATTTGAAGTAATTTTCCCAACAAATCGGTAAATTATTTTATAGGTAGTTTACTAGTCGTGTGCTCGGTATTAATAATAATAATAATAATACAACGTCACGACTTTTATCCCCATTCGGGGGTAGTCAGAGGTTTGAGTGGCCATCCACCACCACATTGTGGAGGTATTAAGCCAACTCAAAGCCCACGTTTCACCAGATAGTCAGAACCCAACGTGACAGGTGGTGAACCTTGTCGCCGTGTATACAGGAACTGACTATTACCTAATCCCGAGGGATAGGTAGGTTTCCTCACGATGTTTTCCCTCACCGTCAGCGAACTGTAAATTATGCACATAGATGAAAATTCATCCATTGGTGCATGCCCCACCGGGGATCGAACCTGGGACCTTCTGATTGCTAGCCCAACCTGTTCACCCCTAGGCTACAGTCGCATATCGACTCGGTATTAACTTCGATATAAACTGTCAATGACATTTTCAACAATCTTTCAGTGATCACCATAAGGTAACTCATTGTACATAATCTCACATAACTCTTGTATAACATTTCATGTTTAGATCCCCCGGTTTAGACTGAGCACTGTCTGTCAGTCAGTTAGTGTAAGATTTTTATTAAATAGAGATGTCATTACGAATTCACAGTTCGCTTACGGTGAGGGAAAACATCGTGAGGAAACCTACCTATCCCTCGGGATTAGGTAATAGTCAGTTCCTGTATACACGGCGACAAGGTTCACCACCTGTCACGTTGGGTTCTGAATGTCTGGTGAAACGTGGGCTTTGAGTGGATTTAATACCTCCACAATGTGGTGGTGTATGGCCACTCAAGCCTCTGACTACCCCCGAATGGGGATAAAAGTCGTGCCAATATATTTATTAATTTTTTTTTATTTAGAGATGTCGTTATCATACTATATTTAAATCCCTTATTTCACCATCGCTTCTAGTTCGTCTCTATCTCTGTAAAATAAAGTGTATTAGAGTCGGGTCGGAGCATACTTAGAGGAGGAAATGTGGCTCATCGATTAGCACATTAGTGCGGGTTCGGTGCTCGCGCGATACCTTTGAACTTAAAGGGAGCCGACTCTACCTATTGCTGATGATTTTATGGAGTCTCTATTATAATTAATACTCATAACTCGGGGTTGGACCGACTCTAGCTTTTAAGAGAGTGCATATACCTTTCTTGTTGAATTCTGAATAAAATCATTGAATAATATGATGCTTAGGAACCCCAAGGTGGTAGGCAGAGATGGTTTTATCAGGCTTTCGTATTTAGACCTTGGTTAACTTGATATAGGTCCTAATGTTACGGGAGTCTCTCTCCTAGTCAACAAAGTACAAGTGTTGTATTTTTCTTACAGGCGTAAATAAATAAAAAAAGGTGAAAGAAAATACACGATCTAATTTTAAAATCCCCTTTCCTAAATCAGTACCGTTGAGAGATATTTTGTACTTAACATAAAAAATCTATGTCAGCGTTATCTCCTCACATTAATCAATTAACCGGAACGACGGTGATTTTATTAATTAATTTCCTAATGCGCCCTCCGATGCTATCGGGACCCTCTTCCCTTTCAGCTACAGAGAGTAATTTCTAACAAAAACCGCGCCGTGAACTGTCTGTGATTACCTAATTGGATGGGTTAAGCAGGTTTTACTTTCGTTTCTGCTTTTATGAATATTTTAATGTGACCTTTTTCCAGATTGATTTTAAGCCCTTTTTTGGTCACGGGGTGGCAATCCTAGGGGACAAAAATTAAGTTTCACGGATCTTTATAATATATCTATGAGACATACGGCCGAATACGCGTACGCAACTTAAATTTGAGAGCGGCTTAACTTTGACGCGCCATACAAAAAATGACAGTTAACGACGTATCCAACTGCTAAGTGGGACTTACATATTTAAGTAGCCTTTGAGTATTCGGCCGATAAAGGCTTAAAATTTAGCATGCGTATTCCAGTTAGCCTCTAAATGATTGGTAACAGGACGTTTACTCTGCTCGCACGCAAGAACGGAAAACAGCTAGTAACATAATATATCACAACCCTCTTAGTATCCTCATGTGCGTACTCATTCGCGATGTGTACACCATAACGCTAACTTCAGTAGAAGTCTAGTTTTTTGTACTGAATTATTCCCGTTTGTCCCTCTCCTCAGTCACCATTGGAAGCAAACACGAATTAAAACTTCAATTTGTCACACTGTTACCCAGGACAAATGGATGTTTTTATTTTTTATGTCCCCCTATGATGACAGAGAAGGGTGACAAACGGGAATAAATCTACAGTCACCTGTCGAGTGATGTCATACTAAACAAACCCCGCTCGCGCCCAGCCGCGCGGAACGGCGCGCTCATCCGCGCACAATAGCGCGGAAGATGCGTGTACATGCTCTGAAGTGTAGTGTTGTGACGCGAATGATAAATTGTTAGCAGGAAAAGAGATATTGTTTTAAGCAGGCATGTTACACTGACCTAGTTGAGAAATTGATGAGAGCGATTCGCTAACACTTGTGTATGGCGTGACATGTTCAATTAACCGATAGTAGAGTCAGTAAAGGGCATAGTAAAGGGAGCCATCGTGAACAATAAGTGAAGTAACGTTTGATTTTAGAACCGCAAACTAAATTATTAATCCACCATGAACCTAATAACCTACTAAGTTCGTTGTAATCCACAGATTCAGAGTGACAAGATACAAGTTACGTGATGTTGCTTTTAAAAAACCTGAAATAGGCCGATATTAATAAATCAATCTCAAGATTGTGATCGAACTTGAGATGCTATTTTTGACAGATATTCCATACATTAAACGTCAAAACTGCATCTTAAGATCGATCTCAACTTTGATGCATTTATTAATACGGCCATAGATTTTAATACCAACGCAAGTCTTCTAATTAACTGAAGCCTGAAATCGTGACAAGAGTAATGTAATATGGATTCATCACATTATTTATTTGCTCCAAATTTTAAAATAGGTTTCTAATAAATTCACAAAACATGCACCTATTAAAATTCATATTTTCTGATTGGCTAGCTCGTAAAACTGAAAATTCCCGATACGGTGCATGTAATATGGAGTTATGATGTCACCGGGCGTCACAAAATGCCAGCAATACCTCCGTTTATGATCACATAACTTCCGATGTGAGAAATTTTGCACATATTTCCTGTGGAATGAAAATTTCGGCGGTTCACCGAAACTTAGAAGCTACTTTGATGTATGCTTGTGCATAAAACAATTGGGATTTTGGCCATACCTTACCGTGCACCAACTTAGCTCAATACATTCATAAGGAAATCTGTTTAAAATTGAGTTTTATATATTTACGGTATCGAATTAAATAGAGAGCTCTCGTTAAGGTCTTTTCTTACAACACCATACCCTGATCTTATTATGAACCTACCAGTCACGTAAACAATACGACAAACACTACATACACCCTCTAAAACATATCAAAAATATTCTCGTCGAGCATTTCTTTTGGTTCGGTCATCACGCCTCACTGTAGCAGCTACGCCGTAGCAGCTACGGTGGCGGAACGATGTCTCGTAGCATTATGACGGTACGTGTACGTTCGCGTATAGTATGGTCTAGTCTAAAAAGTTATTTCTCTATACTTTTAAGAGAGGTCAGAGACTCTAGACAAGAAATCGCTACACGTGATCTCGATAGCGACTTGTAATGTCATTTCCATACATTGTGAAGTCTATTCTATTCTATTCGATTAGCGTTCATGCCACTTGTCTAGGGGGGTTCACAATAAGCAGTCTTATGGCCTGTTTCAGAATCGTCGGGTAACTTTTATACACCAAATAAATATTGGCCTGCGCACATTGGCGGACGGCAGGGCATAGCATTTTAAATTTATCAATCGAATTTAATACTTATCTAATCGAAATAAGGTGCTCCAGCGTGCTCTTGCACGCTGGAGCACCTTATGCTCCGAGGTCCATCACCGAGCGTTGAAATATATACCTTATTTCGATTGGATAAGTATTAAAGGCTATTGTTAACGGGACTCTTCCTCGTGTTGATCTGGGTTGAGATGCTGATGTAATGAGACTCTGATAATCACTTAATGCGTTTATTGCGCTTTTACAATTATGCAATGTTTATGCACGAGGCGCGTGCGCCTGCTCTTGGATCATGTAGCACACTAGTAGCCGGGCGCCGGCCGTGGCGCGTAGCCCCACCGCGGTTCGCGTTGCTCGATGAATGCAGGGGTGGGGCACGGACACGCATACGCGCGTTAACAGCTATATAACGTTTTAATAGGTTTTCCATACAATATCTGTCAAAACACCACATTTAAAAGATGGATAAAAGCTATCTGACCTTTCTAAAACAGACCCTTAATATAAGCTCTTTATCACATAACCTTTTAATAAAACGCAGAATATGCTACTAGTAGTATTATAAGTTCAACATAATATTCGTAGCTTTAACGTTCCTTCAGTATTAGAGCAGTTTACAGCATCATTTTATCCCACGGTGTAACACAATTGTATCATGTATGTTGGTAAATAAATATGTATAAACGTTCCGCTCCCTCGCGAACTAGAAACAGCGTCGCTATTTTAAAAACTTTGCAAAATAAACGTTTCGGTAGGATTTTAAAATATAGAGGTAGGGTAGAAACATTTATTATTTTCTTCTGGTAAAAGTTAAATCACGTGAAATATTTAAAGTTGGTTGTAACCAGATACTTGGAAATAAATTTCGCTACGATGGTTGTAACTACAATCATATCATATATTTTATTATTATCACTAAACAAAATGACCTGATAATAGATTACTTATACGGTTGTTAACATTCATTTAATTATCATAATACCTGTGTACCTATATAAAAATAGGGTTAGGTCATGAACTAATTACTAAGGGGACTGGCCCTAAGCAACTCGGCCGAGTGGTCGGCCTAGTACTAACATCGACATAAAACGAAGCGAATAGTTCAACTATTTACCGGTAGATAGAACAATGAAAATGAAAAAACAATGACCACGTTTTTTTTCATACATATATCTAATAAGGGCACCTCTTTCTTTAGTCTTTACTCTGTGGGTTAGGTATTAGTTGCATGCATAAGTCTCGAACAGCCTCGTCTTACCAATTTCTTATTACGCTATCTATGTAGTTATATAGACGTTAAAACTGATTGCATGGGTGCACCGCTCGGCACTTATGGACGCCGCTATCCAGAAACCACTACAAAGACTAAACTCTAGAGTCTATATACTCAAATGTAATGACAATTGAAAGTGGCACACGTAAACTTGTATCAAAAAGTGCCAGGTGCATTTGAGCACAGCGATAATCCATTATGCGAGCCAAACTAACGATGCAAAAAGCCCGAGCCATCTCGGCGATACAAACGACACGAGAACCGTTTAGTCTGTGTTTTATTGCACTCTATAATTTGTTAGCGTATTTTACATTAAACTTTCACTGAACGACGGTATATATTTCAAGTCGTTTGTGTATAAAGTACTCTGTAAAACATAGACTAAGAGCCATAACAAATAGGGTCGCCAGGCGACGTCGCCAACCACCGTAGCCAAACAATTTGTATTGACAAGCGACGTCGCCAGTCCGTCGCCAGGTGTGTTACCTCACATACATATCAATACGAAAAGTTGGCTAGGATGGCTGGCGACGTCGCCATGGCTACTCGGTGTGTTACGGCCCTAAACGTAGGTCAGGACTAGGTACGCGAATCTGAATGCGTTAAATCTCATGCCTTGCGGAAACTTGTTGCTGTGGACGACTTTTTTTACCGACAATACAAAGGTTTTCAATTTGACCAGAGGATCAAGTCTCGCGCCAGAGGGATAAATGTGTAATATCTAATTCCAAGTTACAAGTTAGATTTATTAATACCGGCTAAAGTTTACTTAGTAAATGAAAGAAGATATTTGGCATCGACTTCAAATAATTAATTTAATTAATTATTTTATCCTTTTAGTGCTGTAGGATTATTTTTAGAGTCGGTTAATATTTTTTACTTTTCTTAGTTTAAATACACTGGACCGCAAAGAACAAGGGTCGGTTAGAAAATCTTCAATATCTTCAAAAGTTCCTGACCTAGCTTTATGAAATAAAGAATAAATTAAAGACTATTTTAATGTGCTTAAATGAAAAATAAATAAAAATGCGTAGTTTTACCAGTATTTTTTCTAACAGACCTTTATTCTTTGCGGTCCAATGTAGTATAATAGGACCAACTTGTGACCCTTGTGACCCCAAATGGATAGCAATTCATAATTCTCAATGGAATCTTGTAAAACAGAAACCATCAATCAAAGCATACCCCAAAAACCAATTTAATATAACAGCTGAAACGTTGAAAAGTGTAACAGAATCTGTAATACTGAAATATAATTTTCGCAATCCGACGTGAACAAATTTGAAGGGCGGCCGTGGAAATGGGCATAAGGCGGGCGATTTATCTCCCCGGCTTATTAAATAACGTTATTGATAAGAATACGGTCATATCTCGCGCGGGGATGCGGATTTATGTCCTTTGGTTTATGTCCGAGATGACCCAGATCTATGACAAAGTGTTTGTTGAAAATAAATAAAATATATCGTCGACTAACACACCAACTGTATGGTCCCAAACGATGCAACGCTATGGGTACGTCTGCCGCCCTAGACTAGTGGCTGACGTCTACAAACGTTCCTTCAAATCGCTACGCTTCATGTATGGAAATGACATAAGTCACGTGATTTACATAGCCACTTGTAAGGGGCCAGCCATAAATGACGTCACACGATTTTCATGATTTTTTTACCCCTCCCCCCCTTGTCACAGCTGGTCACATTTGTGAGACTCTACCCCCTAGTGTGACGTCACAAATGTTTAAAATTTTCTGAAATTTTAAAATTTTTTCGTTAAAAGTTCAATGTCGGTTTTAATACTTAGATTTTTTGATATTTAAATGTGACGTCACAAAACTTAGGACCCCTCCCCGCTTGTTACAAAATGTCACATTTCGTCGACCCCCTCCCTCTCCCTTTACGTGTGACGTAATTGATGGACGGCCCCTAATGTAATTTCCATACATTGTGAAGTCTATTCTATTCTATTCGATTAGCGTTCATGCCACTTGTCTAGCTCAGTAACACCTTACATCCCACTATTGGTGGTAGAGCCAACGCGAATAGACGTGTCTACAACATGCACATGCCGCGCGAGGCTGCTCACCCACATGCCTCGCGAAGCACGAAGTTTGCCTCAGTCGCATGCCGCGCGCGGCAAATGGCGAAGCAACTGACACTCTAGACAGGGAAAGGTATACCCGATCAATCAGTTTGACACGTTTGACATCGTTCTGTCTCACGACTGCCAAACTAGGCGAGGCAAATGTGAGTGCTCAGGTGAGGCAGGGCGCGCATTTGCCTCACGTGAGGCAAGTCAAACTTGGCGAGGAAAATGTTTTCCTCGCGCGGCATGTGACACTTCTGGACGTAGCTAATTGACATGCTTGTCGCGCGACTGGTTATAGAGGTTTTCTGCACCGTTATAGAGGTTTTCTTGAGTGATTGTGTTTTGTTTTTTGTGGTGTGGAGCTTGGCGAGTTACCAACCAGTTGCGTTCCTTTTGTGTAGCGCCGTGGTCTATACGCGCGAGTAGTGTTACTATTTACTTATCATTTCAATTACGAACCAAAAGGGCTAGACAAGTTGCTGACGTCTACAAGCGTTCGTTCAAATCGCTACGCTTCATGTATGGACATGATATAAGTCACGTGATCTAACATAGCAATTTGTTGTTGATCTACATAGCGACGTTTGACATTTCCATACACTGTGAAGTCTATTCTATTCTATTCGATTAGCGTTCATGCCACTTGGCCCTTCTGTTGCATTCCTTTTGAGTAACACCGTGGTCGAGACGCGCGAGTAGTGATACTATTTGCTTATCATTTCAATTTCGAAGCAGTTCCATTTCTTTTGAGAAACGCCATGGATTAATGGCCTAAGAAGTAACTTATATTACATGCTGAGAAAGTCATGAGATTATAAATTCCAAAAGGACGGTAGAATGTTTTCGTAAAATCGTTTGTTGCTATTACTGATTATTTATATGACAGAATAATACCCGATATAATGCCTGATACCATGGGTACAGGTTTTATGTTACACCTAGCTAATAAAACTCACGGGTATTCCGATAACTGATACGTTTTATTGTTTGTTTAGCGTAGGTTGTCGAATAAACAGCTCCCAAAAAAGTATAATATCGGAAATTTATCGTCTATATTTATAGCGAGAACGTCGTAACTTTCGAGTCGACGGGCGCGACATCAACGAACGAATTTATACATTTCCCATTAGCTACGTCCAGAAGTGTCACATGCCGCGCGAGGAAAATTTTCCTCGCCAAGTTTGACTTGCCTCACGTGAGGCAAATGCGCGCCCTGCCTCACCTGAGCACTCACATTTGCCTCGCCTAGTTTGACAGTCGTGAGACAGAACGATTTCAAACGTGTCAAACTGATTGATCGGGTATACCTTTCCCTGTCTACAGTGTCAGTTGCCTCGCCATTTGCCTCGCGCGGCATGCGACTGAGGCAAACGTCGTGCTTCGCGAGGCATGTGGGTGAGCAGCCTCGCGCGGCATGTGCATGTTGTAGACACGTCTATTGAATAATTCCTCATGCTTTATGTGCTAACCGATTTTAATATCACTCATAACCGCGAAGAAAATTGAACTCTGTTTTTTAGCTAAAAAAGTGTCTGACGTCTACGAACGTTACTTCAAATCGCTACGCTTCATGTATGGAAATGACATAAGTCACGTGATCTACATAGGAACTTGTTGTTGATCTACATAGCGAAGTTTAACACTTCCATACATTGTGAAGTCTATTCTATTTGATTAGCGTTCATGCCACTTGGCTAGCCCCTAGTTTACCGACCGCTTGACGCAGTGTTTTGAGCGTTGGCCGCTTGGCTCTCTGCATCGGGTGGTTGCGGGTTCGATTCCCACCAGAGGCAAGTTTCAGAAACGGCCTTTTCGTAATTTGCCCTGGTCTGGGTGTCACTGGGATCGCCCCCAGTCCATTGTATGGTAGCCATGGTACAAGCGTTGCTTAGTTTGGGACCATGCAGTTGGTTTGTTATTCTGGCGATATTTATGTATTTGTTTATTAAGACTGTACAGGCACCTAACGAGGCATGTTTGGAGGCTATCTCCTAGACGAGTGGAGTAAAAATTTCACCGTATTCATTGAAAAAAAAAAAAAAAAAAAACAATATGTAGCAGTTTTCAAATTTAAATTTATATCTTCCAAACGGCTCGGAATAACTTTTTTTTTTCACCAAAAGATGGAGAAAGATAATACCTAAAAAAACATAAGTTCGATTTTGGTGATGCATAGTAGTTCAATAGTTTTTCACGTCACAATTAATAATTTTCGATATTTTCGCAACAAAAGTGGGCGGGGTTTGTGGGCTCTCGACCAATCTAGACGGCCAAAACGCTCGGCCGGGAAGCGGGGCCTTAAGGGCCGCCGTCTCACCGGGACGCCAAGCGCGTCGCCAGCCGCCATCGCCAACGAATTCGTATTGAATTATGTCAAAATATGACAGGACTCTACTTGGCGACGGTCGCCAATCCCGTCGCCAGGTGTGATACAGCCTTAAATAGCAATAGCTGAATAAGACTGGTCGATATTATTATCGTGAACTTAATTAGTATGTTCGTTCGCTACCAACGTTTCGGTACTTACAGTTTAATGTTTCGAAGAATGGGTACTTTTCTTTTTATTTCAACGAACTCTTGTTGCTTGCCCCTCCAGACTTGGAAAATTGGTGAAGTGAAAAAACTTCGTATTATTATTATAGTGAAACTAGGAGACGCCTCGTGAATTCGTTCGTGCGAACAGTTTTTTTTTCTCACTGAAACAAAACCCTTACTGGGTACTTCAGTGTCTACGAAAAATAAACGCTAACCTTATTAGAATGGTCTTCCTTATTTTGACATACTATGTTATTTAGAAGAAATTGATCCTTGTGATTGACCCTTTCGATCTTTATCATAAACATACAGGATCCAGAAGATCGGCGTAAAGCAGCTATTACAGCTGCATTTCGTACGATGAGTGATAGAGCCGAAAGCCCAAACCCCCCCTTGCCCTCCCTGCATTCCACTCCCCTTCAGGTCGGCAATGTGCGAGCAATGCATTTGGTATTGCAAGCATCTATAGGCTACGGTAGCTGCTTAACATCAGGCGGGCCGTACGCTTTTTTGCCACCGCAGTCCTATAAAAAACAGGATTTTAATTTCACAATTCATCAGTTCATTCCCGGTTGAAACAGTATACATCAAAAATCTTTGAAAACAGTTTTATAATTTTTTGAAAAAATAACTAAATAAAAAAAAAATGCGATCTGTTCCTCTCCCTGACTCGTTCGTTTTTTACACCCTATAACCTACTCACAAAATTGTTGCCTTATTAGTTATTTTGCAACCAAAATGAGTTGGAATAGCCTCAAAGGACTATAATATTACATTGATTTGTAATATCTTTAGTAGGTAACTTTTTAATAGGACTCAAAGCATTAAGACTATGTATAGAGTCGATTCTACACATCACGGGTCTCCGCTACTGGCTACCACTGACTTCCTGCGGTCCCAAACTACGTCTTCGAATATAGAATAATAATAATAATAATATCCTGGGACATTTTTTACACACGGCTACCTAATCCCAAACTAAGCAGAGCTTGTACTATGGAAACCAGATAACTGATATTACTACATATACTACTTTTTTATTTGTAAATACATACTTAATATACATATAGAGTTACAATAGAGTTTGTTTATTCAAGACATTTACTATGAAACCTTTCAGTCAGCAGTATTGTTTACGACCTCTGACCCTTCCAAAACATCAAGCTATTTATTTCTGCATCCTACCTTAGTTCGCATTTTCTTTCGGCCATTTAAAAGCTTTACCTTTCCACGTTCATTAGCATAAAGCGCCTAATCTGGGAACCTTGCGTAGACAGAATGAACATTTTACAACGCGTTGTTAATCTGCAACGGTTATAAAGTCTACTTGCGAAAAGGCTAGGTGTTGTAAATGTTATGGGGGAGGTAAAGTTTTGATTAAGTATTTTTTTACAGTTCATTATGCAATAGGGGTGTCTACAACATGCACATGCCGCGCGAGGCTGCTCACCCACATGCCTCGCGAAGCACGACGTTTGCCTCAGACGCATGCCGAGCGAGGCAAATAGCGAGGCATCTGACACTCTAGACAGGGAAAGGTATACCCGATCAATCAGTTTGACACGTTTGACATCGTTCTGTCTCACGACTGCCAAACTAGGCGACGCAAATGTGAGTGCTCAGGTGAGGCAGGGCGCGCATTTGCCTCACGTGAGGCAGGTCAAACACCGCGAGGAAAATTTTCCTCGCGCGGCATGTGACACTTCTGGACGTAGCTAATGAATAGGATTTTACATTACCAGAGTGTTTTTTCACAAAGTTTGTAATATTTTTATGTGAAACCCTTTTTACTTTACGGTTTTGCATAGCTCCAAAGTGAGTGATAAACCTTAAATGGTCCACAAAAGGGTCCAATCCAGAAGGGTTTTGGATCGAAACCGAAATTAAATATTGGAGGGGTAAATCCGGACAGCTTCGATAATCCTGAATTTTTTTGCAGTCGAGGCGAACATCGAAACATAACATGGCCAACAAACATTTGGCTAATGTTATAGACACACTGCTGCGTCTACAAGAGGCAAGCGGCGAGCCCGAGCAGTCAGTTTTCACGTCTGAACGCGTAGACATAATGTCAAAACACTGATGGCTTGGGCGATGCTCGGGGCTTGTGTACCCAATTAAGTTTCCGATCAGAACTCCAGATGGCGTGACGATCCCACTATTTAATACCCCAAACTAAAGCCGCTATCCAAATTACCATGCTTCATAAATTTCCAGTTAAACTTCCGTACTACGATCGATCCGAGTCAAATCAGGCGCTTCAAATTTTAGGGCCGATCTCTCATGCTGTTGAATATTAAACGTCGCTATTGGAGGACATAATTCCGATGAGTTTCATGAATTATTTAACAAAAGGCCGCCTTGCCCCTAAGGACGAAGTGAACGAGTTGGTGATGTTAAATTTTTAAGACCTATCTTCAAAATGTTGAAGAATTTTGGTTGCTAGATATTATGACTTTAACAGAAACTATACCGGAAAGCGTAGCGTAGGTAGGCCTCCCTCAAGTTGGACCGACTACCTGGTGAAGGTCGCGGGTACCCGCTGGATGCGGGCATCGCAAGACCGGTCATCGTGGTGAACCTTGGGGAGGCCTATGTCCAGCAGTGGACGTCTTTCGGCTGAGATGATGATGACTATAACATTATTCCTGTGTGTCCTGTGTGACTAGTCTCTACACTCTCAACCTATTCAAAATGATAAAACATTGATTAAAATAGGAGGATAGAAGGTCCATCTGTCATATCAATATACATTGGAACTTATAGGAATTCATGAAATTTTGGGATGGTGGTCGGAATAGATTTTTCTCGTTCTTGAAAGTGATGTCTCTTTTTTCATTTTAAATTCATTGCTCTAAATTAAATGCCATGAATGCTATTAAAATGTACTTGCGTAAAGTCCCGAGTCCCGGCCCGCTTAGATGACAGATTTCATAAATAATAATGACAGTGACAGCACTCTTTTCGATGCCGATATGATACGTTAGAAGATTGTACTCCAAGGGTTCTTCTATCTTGATTTTACGCTAGTCGCTTGCGTCTACGTAACATTTGTATGACAAATAGTACATCTTCTATCATTCACCCGAGGAAATAACAATCGCCATCCCGACTCTCGCGCTCTTTTTTTCTTTTATTTTCTCTTTTTTTTATAGCACTGAGGAGTCAAACAACCGTACTGCCCGCCTGATGTTAAGCAGTTTCCGTAGCCTATAGATGCTTGCATTACCAAAGGTATCACTCACAAATTGCCAACCACATTGGGGAGTCATGATGATACTAAAATATCAAAGTGTTCATGATAAAAATTAAATTCCACTCGATTTTCTTAAATGTTACAACTTAAGGAACCCCAATATTAATCGCCACGTATATTTCCTTTATGGACTTACAAAAAAATAAAGAGGAACTCTTAACTACCGCCATAGATTACCACCGGAGCACCGGGAGAGATATCTCCCAACTCACCGCGTAAATCACTGGGCCGCAGATTTATACATCAACTTTGTACACCTGTTGGGCACCGAAACATGTCCTAACTTACCGCACTTGCAAATAACACTGGACTTGTTTTAGTTAGTGAAGTTATTCTACAACATGAAAAAACACATAATAACTACACTATAATAACTACACCAACATTAAAATACTAGAATAACACGAAAATAAAATGAAAATACCCCTGGGAGTACCTACTGGGGAAAGTCATTTATAGGATAATATTTTGTTTGTTTTGTTTTGTTAAATTTTTCATTTTTGTTAACCACCATTTTGGGGATATTTTGTATAATTTGGGCAAGTAGGTACCTAATACTTTTTTAAATTTCAACTACTTGTAAAGATATAGATATATATTACTATAGACAATTTATTGGCGGTAGAGCCAAGCTGTAGCCAATTGACTGCAGCTCATTTACGGGCTGACTCGACCATCGGGTTAGTACCACCATCTCACAAAAGATCGGCGTAAAGTAGCTATATGTTTCGTATGAGCGAGAGAGCCGGAAGTCCAACATGATTAAAGTAAACATATTTCATTCGCCATAACTATGAAAAAACTATTAATAGTTTGGCATCGCTTGCAGGACTACTTAAGGAAAATGGGCAGAAGATTCAATAAGGCGGAAATTAAGTAATTAAGAAGTTATGGAGCTTTCCCAGTTATATTTTTAGATGGGAAAAAGGTATTGTAGAGATAAATAGATACTCCTTATTGCATACATAAATACAATACATTAGCTTCATAAGAATAATACGATTTCTTACATACAATCTTTGGATGGATAATTAAAACTATTTTTCTCATAGAGCCATCTATTTAGCGCTTTTTATAGATGCTTTATTAAACAATCCATGGCCAACTAATAAGTGCTCGTCGCTGGTACACTCCTGCTTACCCCGTAAAAGAGAAAAACGTGAGCATAAATCACTTCATGGTGTGATTTATACTCCAAGTTTGGACTGTTTCAGATATCTTGTCGGAACGGACTATTGTTTTTCATGAATGATGGGGTATAGCTGAGCTATGACTGGAAGAATAATAATGCAGTGTATGACTTCAAAATCATTGACAGTTTTTTAAAGTATGTTTTTTTAGGAACATTAATAAACGAAACGATGGATTAAGGTACATACGAAGTATACACAAAGTAGTTGTAGTTAAAATATTGCTAACGATTTCGAGGTTGCCCTGTTGCAATATTATAAAAAAATGACACGTGTATTTTTCAAAGGAGTAGGAGTTCCAATGCTGCCAACATTGCATAAATGGTACCTTGGATACTGGTACTATGTACCTGGATAATGTTTTAGTTATTTTTATAAAATGTCCTTACTTTAAATCCTTGATAGGATACTCTCCTTTTAAAAGCCAAATAAAAACTACAATCAATCAATACAAATAATATTTACGATCTAATAAGATATATTGGTTAGAATTTCAAAATGGCGGGGGGTTGGTTCTGAATTTTTTTACTCGGGGATTTTTATTGTTATAATTGTATTTAAGTTGATTTTAAACATTGTATCGTATCGTATATTCCATTACTTGACATTGGCAGAATCATATTGGGCTTGACCCAATGGAAAGAGGCCATTAATAAAATAAAATAAAAAAGATAGTTATTAGGGTCATTCCTGCGAACAAGATTCTCGCCGTGATTTTCGTGGTAATTTTAGTTTTTGTGAATTTTAGATAATTTATATTAATAACATAATACTTATAGCCTTTTATACAAGTTCAAATCTCTATCGCTTTTGTAAATCTGATGATAACTTTGGATAGAATTCAAGGTTGAAGAAAATGGTGCCACGAAACTCATGCAATACCACACGAAACTCACGCAGTAAATTCCGGGTATTTTTTACGCATTATTTATGTACTTTACTATAAGTTTTGCTCTCTTTATGGTTGTTGGGACTTGTGTTTAATAACAAGAGAATATATAAAAGCACAATTTCTGTTTTTGTATGAATATAAAAGACAAAATATGGGGAAAAAATCTAACATAAACATATGAGCTGGTTATATTTGATTCCAATGATATTTTCCCTGATTTCTACAAGTTCTGTGTGATATAACTACTCCAGATGTTACTTACAAGCTATTTAACATAGTGTTCCGTTCGTTTTACCAGAGACCACACTCCCAAAAAGATGTGATATGCAATTTGTTTGTGATCGTTATGCGGCGTCAAACATTGTTATAGAGGTGAAGAAACTAATATGAAATAGAATAATTTAGGTTTTTTTTTTTTTTTTTTTTTTTTTTTTTATAGCCAAGGATGGCACACTGGCAGACGGTCCACCTGATGGTAAGTGGAAGCCGCCGCCCAGGACATCTGCAACTTAAGGGGAGCAGACGCGGCGCCGACCTTTTAGGGACCTGTAAACATGCCTTTTGAAGAACCCCATGTTGTAGTGCATAGGAAAGACTTCGGGAGGGAGATCGTTCCACAACTTGCACGTGCGCGGAAGAAATGCTCGCGATGCACGTACATTTGTAGGATACCAGGCATCCAAGTGGTGTGGGTGAAATCTCTCCCAACGTCGAAGTGTGCGATGACGGAAAAGTGACGGTGGCACCAACTTAAACAGTTCATCAGAACACTCCCCGTGGTACAGACGGTAGAGGACGCACAGAGAGCCAACGTCTCTCCGGAGACTTAAGGAGTCTAAACCGTCTGTAAGCAAGGGATCATCAATAATACGAGCAGCCCGGCGTTGGATGGAGTCAAGTGGAAGGAGGCGGTACTGGGGTGCACCAGCCCATAGATGGGAACAGTACTCCATATGGGGACGGACCTGAGCTTTATACAATAAAAGCCGGTGTCCCGGTGTGAAGTACTGCTTCGCTTTATTCAGCACCCCGAGCTTTTTAGAAGCTAACTTGGCTTTTCCCTCCAAATGGACTCCAAATTGGACTTCGCTCGATATTTCGACCCCGAGGATCCCGATGCTTTTGGAGATATTTAGGGGAGTGTTCTGGAACCGAGGCACTGGACTAAATGGGTTTTTTTTAGCCGTAAACGCACAAACTTGTGTCTTGGAGGGGTTGAATTGGACGAGGTTTCGTCTACCCCAATCTGAGACCTGCTCCAGGGAGGTCTCGATTTCAGACACAAGTCTGTTCCGGCTCTCCTGCACTGCAGCACGAGGGATGTTTGCTCGGCCTGTGTAATAAGCATCGCCCGTGCTGTCATCCGCATAGCAATGAATGTTGCCAATAGGCAACATGTCATTGATATGCAGGAGAAACAACGTGGGCGATAGAACAGAGCCCTGGGGAACGCCAGCATTAATGGGTGTGATGTCCGAGTATGAACCGTCAGAAATGACCTTGATACTCCGCCCAGATAAAAAGCTGGCGATCCATTTGCACAATCCCTCGGGAAGTCCGTACGATGGTAGCTTCGATAAAAGTGCCTTATGCCAGACCCGATCGAATGCCTTTGCAATATCTAGGCTTACAGCCAGAGCTTCCCCCTTACTCTCTATGGCAGCTGCCCACCGGTGAGTCAGGTACACAAGAAGATCACCAGCACAACGACCTTTACGGAAACCGTATTGTCGATCATTGATTAGCTGGTGATCTTCAAGGTGACTATTGAGCTGGATGTTAATCACCTGCTCCATGACTTTGGAGAGTAAGGAAGTTATCGCAATAGGCCGGTAGTTGGATGGGTCAGTGCGATCCCCTTTTTTAGGGACTGGATGGACAAAGGCTACCTTCCACGAAGACGGAACTACTCTAGCAGCATAAGAGAGCGAGAACAATCGCGTCAGTACCGGAGCCAACTCAGGAGCACACGTTTTAAGCACAATGGCTGGAATACCGTCCGGCCCGCTGGACTTCTTGACGTCGAGGGCTTTTAATGCTCTACGCACTGCACGTTGTGTGAAGCGCACATCAGGCATGACGTGCGCGCATCGTGGGATGACAGGTGGTGAGCTACCTCCGTCGTCAAGAGTCGAGTTTGACGCAAAAAGAGAGCACAGGAGATCGGCTTTCTCTTTTGCGGAATGTGCCAGCGAGTCGTCCGGTTTGCGCAAAGATGGTAAGGAGGGACGACAGAAGTTGCCCTCAACAGCTTTGGCGAGAGACCAGAAAGCGCGACTCCCAGAAGGGAGGCTTAGAAGTCTCTCACCAACCCTGCGAATATGCTCAAATTTAGCCCTAGCCATTTGCTTCTTGCTGGATCTGGAGGCAGCATTGTAAAGCTTCTTGAGATCAGTGATATTAGGATCCCTCGCAACGCGAGCCACAGCCCAGGCTCGACAGGCTTCATGCTTTAGGCTAGAAGCCTTAGCACATTGACTGTCGAACCAGGGCCGAGAGCGGCCGCCAGTGCGGACGGTAGTGCTAGGAATGAAACATTTCATTCCCATCAATACCGTGTCCGCAATGGCTACAGCGCAGAGCGAGGGATCGTCCGACGAGAAGCAGAGCTGTCTCCACGGGTACGATGCGTAAAATTCACGCAAACCATCCCAGTCTGCTGACTTGTAGTGCCACAATCGACGCGACCCTGAGATACAGGGTTGACTAGAGTGCAGCGGCGCCTCAGAGTGAACCAGGCAGTGGTCAGATGAACCTAAAGGTGCACCAACGGACACCTGGTAGCCATCCGGGTGTGAAGTCAGCAGCAGATCCAGCAAGGAAGGTGTATGATCCTCAATGTCGGGTATGCGAGTAGGCTCGGACACCAGTTGAGTGAGGTCATACGTGATGGCCAGGGTGTGAGCGGATCTCCCTGCGTGATCGGTAGACCGTGATCCAAGCCACTCACGATGGTGAGCGTTGAAATCACCGAGGATCACTACCTCCGCAGAGGGATACCGCTCGAGCACGAGATCTATCGTCTCCTGGACGTGTCCGAAAAGGTGGTCGGCTCCGGAGTTTCCGCTATGGGATCTGTAGAGGCACGCATAGATTCTGGTGTGGCCACCATGATCAATGCGCGCCCATATTACAGACAGATCCTTGTCTTCAAGGCTGCCTAGACGGCGACAGCAGATATCATCCCTGACAAACATACATACTCCTGCCCGCGGTATGAACATGTGTTCCAGACTGTACCCGGGGTATCGGAGGTAGGATATGTCGGCAGGGGAGGATATCTGCGTCTCCGTCAGGAAAAGTAAGGCTGGCTTCGCCGTTTCAAGGTGGAAGTGAACGGCGTTAAGGTTGGTATGGAGCCCCCTTATGTTGCAGAAATCCACACGAAATGTGGAATTATGGGACGCTGTAGAAACGTTTCTCTTACTTGTTGTAGCAGCCATAAAAATAAGGTATGTAACAGGAGGAAGTAGGAATGTTACAGCGAAGGCGGTCCAGTGGGCAAAGGCATGGCTAACGGCTCCACACGTGAGGTCCGGTATGTGAAAAGCTGGCTTGGGGGACGGAAGGGCCCCCGATCCAACCTGAAGGTGAGCCGCCATGTTCCACACCGGTTTCCCATTCCGGCATAGCGGCCCACCAACGGGCTTTTTTCATTGGCTCCAAAAGATGTAATGTCTCGTGAAAATTTGAGCCACACTGTGGTCCACTTCTAGCCTTGTCCTCTCCAGATGCTCACAAACGCATGGAAATAATTTCACGAAGGTGGCGGCCCTTAGTTCTTATATCCCATCTGGACTGCCATTTGTTCAGACGTCTTCGTAAACGACAGAATTCTAAAGCGATCTCGCGTTTTAAGGAACTTTGGGTTCATGTTTTCTGGAGGAGAAAAGTACATGACCGCGCGTCTCTGACTCTTTGGGTCATCTGGGAGCATTCTCGCAAATAATAGCAGAGCCTCAATCAATCCAGCTTTAGGACCAACTAGAGCTCTAAACCGATCCAATTGCCAAAGGTGTCAGACAGGGAAACGTTCCATCTTCGAAATGATGATGACGAATGATGTATTTTATCTTCCCCACTGGAAAAGCTAAAGCATCGATGCTAATGGCGAGTATAGGTGTACTTGTTAGCACTTTCAATTTGCTGATGATATCCTGGTCTGGACTGGAGGATATCAGCTCTATGTTCTCAATAGAGCTTCCCGTCAGGTGTATCTTAAAATTAAATAGACAAGACAAATGTTCTTGCGGCTCTTCTCGATGAAAGCAATACGCTAAAATGTTTATATTAACGATTCATAAGCACTACCTAGGTATGAGCTTTGTCCAGAATAAAATCCGAATCAAAATTAGCAGTACCCGATAAACAAATAAAATCGCCCAAAAAAAATATTAAATTAAATTATTTTGTTGCGTTGCGGGATTAGTTTATCCTCTCTCTCTTCCTGACTATGTATCCCACATGGTGGTGGGGTCAGCCTTCCTAGGCTTTCCCTTCCACTTCGCTCTATTCTCGACATCGTCTTCGGATACCTGACACTCTTTTATGTCCTTTAGCATTACAGCTTTCCATCTTGTTTTGGGTCTGCCTCTGGGTCTTGGGCTGGGAATGGAAAGTTGTAGTGCTAAGTTCCCTACGTATTCAGGTGGCCTCCTTTTCACGTGACCATACCATCGCAGGCTACTCTTTTGCATCTTGTCGGCGATATCGCGCACGCCCAGGCTTCCTCGCACGTACTCCTTACGAATTTTATCAAGCCTGGTAACGCCACACATCCACCTTAATATTTTCATTTCAGCAACTTGAATGGTATGCACGTTCGTTTGGGTTATGGCCCACGTTTCGCTGCCATACATAAGGACTGGTCTTATGATGGTCTTATATACCATGCCCTTTAGTTTTACAGTCATTCTTTTATCGCATGTAACACCAGTTACTTCTCGCCATTTTAGCCACGCTGCAGCTATTCGGTGCTGAACTTTGCATTCTACGTTCCCGGAATTGTGCATCATACTCCCCAGGTATTAT
Organism: Drymonia ruficornis; assembly: GCA_947859195.1. Lineage (NCBI taxonomy): Eukaryota > Metazoa > Arthropoda > Insecta > Lepidoptera > Notodontidae > Drymonia > Drymonia ruficornis. The sequence goes on from OX401919.1 coordinate 12,213,205, forward strand.
TCCCCAGGTATATTGATCGCACAAAGTGACCAATTGTCCATCGATGGGAATGGAACTGCTGTCGCTTGGACCTGGTTCGTTAAAGCACATGAATTGGGTCTTTGCTACACTCAGCACAAGGTCACGGCTTGCAACTGGTGTTTCCAAGATAAAAGCGCCTGCTGTAACTCATCACGGCGCTCTGTACAGATGGCTACATCGTCAGCGTATATAAAAGTCCACGCTGCCGAATTTTGCGCTAACTCCGTGAGTGAATCCAAAACGAGGTAATAGGAAGAGACTCAGTACAGAGCCTTGATTTACGCCTTCTGTGACCGCTATTGGTTTTGTCTCACCCACTACCGTCCAAACCATTGATCTTGCACCCTTATACATGTCGGTAACGTTGTTGATGTATTGTTCGGGGACATTATTCTTCCGAAGGCTCCACCAGATCGTGTCTCTTGGGACCCTATCATCAAATGCCTTTTCCATGTCCAAGAATGCAACATACAATGGTCGGTTTTTGGAGTGATATTCATCAGCAATCGTGTTCAGAGCAAACATCGGATCGGGGGTCGATAGGCCAGGTACGACGTGCGGGTTTAGTTAATATTAATAAAAAAATGATACTTTTTAATTTTGTTCTTGAGTTTCCTGTACAAATCACTAGGAAAGACGGACACAACCATTAGCAATTAATAATGAAATGAGATGACAGTATGGAGCAAATGCGATCAACGCTGAGCTTCACGATACCATGGACATAAACAAATGGCGAAGCATCATGAGACAAAAAAATCATTCCGCGACGGGCAAATCATGAGCGTCAGCAATGAGGATCGCTGCGTGAGGGATACAACCTGTGTCTGATGCCAATATGTACTACATTATGGCACTGAGACGTATTCATCACATGAAAAATCCTACGAAAAATGAGATTCGTGGTAATTTCATGATATTCGTGGAGAAATTGCCACGAAACTCATGCCACGAAACTCGTCAAATTAAACATATTTCACGCACTTCAAAATGAAGTATTAATTAAATAACACTAAATCATACTTCGACAGCTAAGTAATTCGTATTAAAAACCCCAGTATCTAAAGTGACTGCAAATAACAATAAATTTTGTCCACAAAACTCCGTTACATGGGCAAAAAATCATGTTTTTTGGACTTTGATACCCTATATCTATAGGAGAAATACACCCTCGATCATCTCTCTGCTGGACTGCCTCGACATGACTGGCTGTCAGTAGTGACATCAAACAAGACCATACATTGTTTCATCGTAGACTTATACATCATTTAGTAATGCGCCGTAAAAATGTGCACAAACGTGTGACCAACACAAATAGCTGTTTAATATTCAAACTAAACAATAAAATACATTAAATTTGTAATCAATAAAAAGAGTATATTTTTACGAATTTTTTGATATCTATAACACGATCCCAACACCATTTACCGAAAAGTTAAACGCTATTGTTTCATGAAAGTGAAGCGTGTGACACAGCGAGAACGGCTAATTTGACCCCGATTTTGGTTTTCAAATGAAGTTTCGATGTATAATTTATTTATTTATGAAATAAAAATTATGTTTTCCAAATAGACAAATGTAGTAAGAAACGAAAAAAATATACTTTTAATCGGTATCTCTGATATGAACAGAGATAAGACTGTGTGACCGCTAAAATCGAGCTTTGCAGGAACCACCCATTATAAAAATGTCACTCAACGATTTCATTGTATCATCATTAATGGTGGACTATCTGTGAAAATAATATTTCATTTTTAGCAATTTTCAAGGTGGTAGAGTCAAGCTGTAGCCAATTGACTGCAGCTCGTAAACGGGCTGGCTCGACCGGGGTAGTACCACTCTCTCACAGAAGATCGGCGTAAAGTAGCTATTACAGCTGCGTTTCGTTCGATGAGTGAGAGAGCCGTAAGCCCACCCCCCCTCCCCCTCCCTCCATCCCAGTCCCCTTCAGGTCGGCAATGTGCGAGCAATGCCTTTGGTATTGTAAGCATCTATAGGCTACGGTAACTGCTTAACATCAGGCGGCCCGTACGCTTTTTTTCCACCGCAGTCCTATAAAAAAAAAAAAAAAAATCTCTACGTAAAATCCGACCTACACGGGGTATAATTGATCAAATCAAGTTGAAACACGTCACCCTCAGCGGAGGGTTAAAGCCGTACAACTGCGATCGTCCGTCCAACTTTTGAATTAAATCCAACCGAAAACTATTACATTCACTGCGATTAAAGATTAGAAAGAATGATTTATATTCGAGTTTAGTTTTTTAATGAATAAAGTTTAAATCGGTTGATCAATTCGAATTAACAAATTGCCGTTTTTAAATTGATGCGTTGGTTGATTGAATTTTAATTGCTTATTAATTACGGTTTATATGCGGGCTTCAAAGATTAGCTTTAACGTCTCGTTTAGAAAGTGGTAAATAAGGTGTCTGTTATAAAATTTATATAGATTTTAATCACAAGTAGCAAGTAGACGATGGAGCTATATACTTGACATTACAAACGTTGGTAAATTAACAACTGTGTAGCTATATTTTAATTCAATAGCTGTTTTTTATAGAAACAACCATGTTTAAATAATATTAATAAATATTTTTTACATTATTTTCATTCCAATATCATATTAGTTTGTAAAATAATGTTTTTCAGAATGTGTTTCGAAATGAACATATTATTATGATATGAAACTTTTAATATGACAATAAAAACCAAATAATTTCTAAATGTGAGGGCATTTGTGGACAATTGGTTTGGCCTGGCCTGGTCAAAGCTTTGAATTACTATCATTATACCTCAATTGTAAATTCTCTCCACAATAGCTCACAGATACTATGTGAAACCTATACTAGAAGAATACTTAAGACCTTTTTAACAATATACAGGGTGTTCGTTAGATGATGGACGTATTCAAGTCCATGATCATTCGTGCTTACACGTAAGTAACAAAATTAAATAAAAAAAGATCAGAGAAAACTTAACAAAAATATTGCAAACAGGGGCCCTACCACCACCTCTTATAGCAGTATTGTTTTAACGTTTCAGCGTGTTGTGTAATGACGTTTCTTATTATCATGACAATAAGGTACGTCATTGCACAAAAAGTCGCTGAACCGTTAAAACAATACTGCTATAAGAGGTAGTGGTAGGGCCCCTGTTTCGCTACGTGCGCCACTCTATGCTAGCGAGCGACTATGAGCTGTCTTATCATAAGCAATTTACTCGTATAAATGATTTAATCCATTTTCCCTGTTGATTTGTATTTGATTGGATAATTAAGTCAAAAATTAAGGTCATATTGTTGTTATATATTTGGAACTAGCTTTTGCCCGCGACTTCGTCCGCGCAGAATTAAAAAAAAAAATCAGATCCTGGATCCCAGATCTCTTATACCGGAACCCGTATCCCGGATATCACGGGTCCCGTATCCTATGTCCCGGATTTCGTATCCCGGATCACGTTTTCCGGGTCCCGTATCCTGGATCACGTTGGCCGGGTCCCGTATCCTGGATCTCGTTGCCCAGATCCTGGATCCCGTATACCGGATCCTGTATCCCGGATATCACGGATCCCGTATCCCATATCCCGGATTTCGTATCCCGGATCTCGTTTCCTGGCTCCCGTATCCTGGATCTCGTTGCCCGGATCCTGGAACCTGTTTTCCGCAACCAGGATCCTAAATTCCGTTTTCCGGATCCCATATCCCGAATATCCCACACTCCGTATCCCGGATCCCGTTTCCTAGATTCCGTTTACTAATTCCCGGATCCCGTATCCCATATCCCGGATCTTGTTTCTTGGATCCCATATCCCGGAACTTATTTCCCGGATTCCGTTTGTCGGATTCCGAATCCCGGATATCACGAATCCCATATTCCCGGGTCCCGTATCCCGGATCTCGTTTCCCGGATCCCAGATTCCGTTTGCCGGATCCCGGATCCCGTATCCCGGACTTCACGCGTCCCGTATCCCATGTCCCGGATTTCGTTCCCGGATCTCGTTTCCCGGGTCCCGTATCCCGGATCTTATTTCCTGAATCCCGGATCCCGTTTCCCAGATCCCACCTTCCGTTTGCCGGATCCCGGGTCCCGGAGCCTTATCTCGAATCCCGTATCCCGTTTCCCGGATCTCAGATTCCGTATCTCAGATATCCCGGATCCCGTTTCGTATTAACCCGTAAAAGTCCCGTCAAAATCGGTCCAGCCGTTTCAGAGATTAGCTCGAATAGGTACCTCCATACAAACTTTCATTCCCTATTTTACACCCTCGGGGGCTGAATTTTCCAAAACGCTGCAATTAATATTTTTTATTTGTAAAAAGAAACCTAAACAAAAATTTTCATCATTATAACTTCAAAAATGACGAATTTTAATACAAACTTTCATCCCTATTTCACCCCCTTAGGGGTTGAATATTCAAAGACCATAAAATTAATCTTTTTCATTATTAAAACACACCAAGTCAGCAATTTTCATAATTGTAACTTCAAAAATGACGAACTTCCATACAAACTTTCATTCCCCTATTTTACCCCCTTAGGGGTTGAATTTTCAAAAACCCTGAAATTACTCTTATTTATTTTTGAAAAGACACCTAATCACCAATTTAAATAATTCTAACTTCAAAAATGACGGAACTTCCATACAAACTTTTATCCCCTATTTTACCCCCTTAGGGGTTGAATTTTCAAAAACCCTGAAACCCATATTTTTTTATTTTTCAAAAGACACCTAATCAGCAATTTTCATAATTCTAACTTCAAAAATGACGAACTTCCATACAAACTTTCATCCCCTATTTTACCCCCTTAGGGGTTGAATTTCAAAAAACCCTTTCTTAGTACACCTCTACACATCAAGACAAACCCACCCTCCAAATTTCAAGTCTCTACGATCAGCGGTTTAGGCTGTGCGTTGTCTGTCAGTCAGTCAGTCAGTCAGTCAGTCAATCAGGACTTTGATTCTTATATATTTAGATGAGCTGTCATCCAGCCTTATTAAGTTCTTTATCACCTAAGTTTATTTTTAATTTTAAATTAGCACCTCTGTGTTATAAAAACGCAAGTCTCAGCACAGTGTTAACAAGACTTAAGCGCTGTTGGACCTAGTTTTAATTAAACTAGCTTCGTACCTATTCAATGGCTTGTACATAAGTTATTCAGTTATTTAAACCAACAAAGAAAACATAAACGAAAGCTTATTTGTTATAATATTCTTATAGATAGATAGATAGATAACTCTTTATTAATCCACCACTAGAAAAATAAACATTTATAAATATATCACCGGCCTTATCACTAATAGTGATCTCTACCAGGCAACCTTTGGATGGGGAGGATCTAAAGAAAAAAATAATAATACGGGGGTGTACTTACATAAATTACCACTTATACATACACATAAATTACATTACATAAACAAGAAAATATCTTATTTGTGGTAAATTAAAGCAATACCTACCTAAAATATTATTATTGTCCTAACAATCAAATTATCGTTATTTTATGTTATTAACGTGGCGAACGAGCGTACGGCCCCTGTTGTTAAACAGTTACCGTAACCTATAGATGCTTGCAATACCAATGGTGTCGCTCGAACTTAGCCAACCTGAAGGGGGGGGATAGATGGAAGGAAAGGGATGGCGGTTGGGCTTCAGGCTCTCTCACTCATCGTACTAAACGCGTCTGGAATAGCTACTTTACGCCAATCTTCTGTGAGAGCGAGGTACTACTCCGGTTGAGCCAGCCCATATATGAGCTGCAGTCAATTGGCACAGAACGATGACCATTTTCCCCAAGATCTAGAGTTTATACACGAAAGTTGTGATAACCAAACACTTAGGTACCTACTAGTTACCAAACCGATTTTAATTAAGCAGAGTGTTCAAGGTCTAGAACACTTTCACATAACATTGATTAGTTTCCCGAAGGTAGGACGATTCGTCTCGAAAGGTACCAAGTAGTTCTGCTCAGGTGGATGTGGACGAAGCGTGATAATAGAAGGGGCTCGGCCAGACGGACCCCAATTAGACCCAGCGTGGGCCGACCGCGTAATAGCGGCTACGAGTTTCGTGGGGACCATTGTTGTTTGTTCGACGTAATTTTGTTTATTTTTTACTGGACCATTGAGGAATGTCTGCTTCAAATGGGACATTTACCTGTAACAAAGTTTCGGTAAATAAGAAAGACTAATTATGTCGATAATGTGACTAGGCTACTAACTAATGTCCCGTTTTGCATAATACTTATGAAAATCATCTGGTTTGGTATAATTATTTTTCATTTTGGGGTTTTTAGGGTTCCGTACCCTAAGGGTGTCAACGGGATCCTATTACTAAACCTACTCTGTCCGTCCGTCTGTCTGTCTGTCAGCAGGCTGTATTTCACGAACCGTAATAGGTAGAGGTTTTCACAGAAGGTGTATTTCTGTTGCCGCTACGATAACAAATACTAAATAACCCTCCGCCGTAGTCGGGTAAAAATAAAATAAAACTTAAAAATAATGGGGGGTACTATAAAAAAACTTAAATAATTTTATCTTTTTTGTCTTATGGTCGGTTCCCATACAAAAGACTTCAACGTGTGACTTTAAATATCAGGCACGCACTTGGCCGGTTTTTTATTTCTTAGTAATTTGGACATTTTCGGTATTCAGAGCCTCTCCTACTTTGATCAGAAATCATGCAGACCACGTTAAGATACTTAAAGCAACTTATTTTTGTCACTAAATCAAAGTGGGTACATTTTGTAGCTCTACCATGAGAAATTACATCCTCCGTAGAGTCAAACTGAACTTAGATAATACTGCTGTTTACGTAAGGGCCATAACACACCGGGTAACCATGACGACGTCGCCAGCCACTGTAGCCAACTACACTGGACCGCAAAGAAAAAGGGTCGGTTAGAAAATTGTCTATAATATCTTCAGTCACATTTTATTTATTTTACATTTATTAAAAATAAAAAGGGACCCTATTACTAAGCCGACGCTGTCCGTATGTCCGTCTAAGGACGGACGTCCTTCTGTCAGCGGGCTGTATCTCACGACCCGTAATAGGTAGAGAGTTAAAATTTTCACAGAATGTGTATTTCTGTTGCCGCTACAAATAGTAAAAATAAAATAAAATTTCAAAATAAAGATTTTATATTTTTGATGTTTTTATTCTACGGTGGTACGGAACCCTTTATGTGCGAGTCCGACACGCACTTAGCCGATTTTTTTATTTTCGTTTAAGCCAGTAAAATATTTTTTATTTCATAAAGCTAGGTCAGGTACTTTTGAAGATATAGAAGATTTTCTAACTGACCCGTTTTCTTTGCGGTCCAGTGTATTTGTATTGAAATGTATGGGAGGTAACACGTTTGGCGACGGATTGGCGACGTCGCCATTCAATACAAAATAATTGGCTACGGTGGCTGGCAACGTCGCCTGGCATCCCAATGTGTTATGGCTCTAAAACCACAAAGAATCTTCCCAAACTTTTGTGAAACATTATCTTCTCCCTCCGTTCGAGTCGGTTCACAATCCCCAAATAGCCAACCCATAAACCTAATCGACACTTAAAAATCGCTGGAATTTCGGTAGAGTCGAATCTATGAGCATTGTAAAACTGTCGGCAGGTACTTCGGCTATAAACTAACGGACGAACCGATAACTGAGGCAGACGGGTGAGAAGTAGCTCACTAGTGGCGAAACAAGACTGTCAAATTACAATTCTCTTTTTAAAATTTTAGTTCCTTTTTTGACTACCAGCCCAAGTTCTCTTTTAGCCATCAAGCCAGATAAGTTTGTGGCAATGTAGTCAGGTTTTCATGTAAATATCGGTATCAGCCAAATACGAATTCCTTTGTCGTTCACACACACACATTATACTTTACCCTATTTTTATATTTTTTGTAGTGTTCAGGAGGCTTACCACAAGCTCTTATTGCGATTCAATTATAGGAACGTTTTAACGACGTTTTAATGACGTTTCTTATTGTCATGACAATAAGGTACGTCATTGCACAAAAAGTCGCTGAAACGTTAATACGTTCCTGTAATTGAATCGCAATAAGAGCTTGTGGTAAGCCCCCTGTTTTGTGTCTTGATTTGTGCCCAGCGAGAATAACCTAATTTGACATTAACACCTAATGTACCATTTTGTTCTACTTTATATCTTTCACACAAATTTTTATATATCTAAATATTTATTACTAGCTGTGCCCGCGGCTTCGCCCGCGTGGAAATTGATGTTTATGATTAGTCTGTTTTATTCCAGAGCCTACACTATCTGCGTTTCACATTAAAATCAGTTTAGTAGTTATGGAGATACCGACGTGGCAACAAACATTCACACATACAGACACATACTTAGCAAATTAGCTTTTGCCCGCGAATTCGTCGGCGCAAAATTTAAATTAAAATTTTTTTTCAATAACCCTGAAATTATTTTTTTACATATATAAAAAGAAACCTAAACACCAATTTTCACAATTCTAACTTCAAAACTGACAAACATCCATGCAAAATAACATAAAAACTTTCATCCCGTATTTTACCCCCATAGAGGTTGAATTTACAAAAACGCTGAAATTACTATTTTAAATTTTTTTAAAGACACCTAATTACAAATTTTCATAATTCTAACTTGAAAAATGACGAACTTGCATACAAACTTTCATCCCTTATTTAACCCCCTTAGGGGATGAATTTTTGTAAAAACCCTGAAATTGTTTTTTTACATATATAAAAAGAAACCTAAACACCAATTTTCACAATTCTAACTTCAAAACTGACAAACATCCATGCAAAATAACATTCAAAACTTTCATCCCCTATTTTACCCCCTTAGGGGTTGAATTTTCAAAAACGCTGAAATTACTAATTTTTTTTTTTTAAAGACACCTAATTTCAAATTTTCATAATTCTAACTTCAAAAATGACGAACCTACATACAAACTTTCATCCCCTATTTAACCATCTTAGGGGTTGAAATTTATAGGTATGATTAGCCTATGTCTCCTTCCAGAGTTTACACTATCTACGTTTCAAATTTCATTAAAATCGGTGAAGTAGTTATGGAGATACGTGGGAACAAACATTCACACACACACACACACAGTTACTTTCGCATTTATAATATTAGTAGGATCTCTACATTACGACCATAAAAATACAACAATACGTCATATAGTTTAGTCAAGTTTGTTTGCAGTTCCTAGTGTCGCGCAATTCATTGGCCAACAATTCTGTAGCTCGTCTGCGTACCACGCCCAACACCTTTCAACTGTAAAATGGTTTAGCACCCCGATTTATGTGAATCCAATGCGGCTGTAGTCACCAGTTTTCAATATTGGGCTTTTAAACCGTTTCGCTGACTTTCGTCGCGTTGTTAATTGGGTTTCCAAAGTTATTGGGCTATGTCGACGGTATTTGCGGCACAATAACTTGAACAAGATACTGCTGTTTGATTTTCGAATTTAGAATTTCTGTTTTTTTTGTTTTTTTTATTAGACTGCGGTGGCAAAAAAGCGTACGGCCCGCCTGATGTTAAGCAGTTACCGTAGCCTATAGATGCTTACAATACCAAAGGCATTGCTCGCACATTGCCGACCTGAAGGGGAGTGGGATGGAGGGAGGGGGAGGGGGGGTGGTCTTACGGCTCTCTCACTCATCGTACGAAACGCAGCTGTAATAGCTGCTTTACGCCGATCTTCTGTGAGGTGTGGTTTGGTGTTTTTGTGTATTTGTTATAAATTCAACTGTGTATACTTGCTTGGCACAAGGCTAGACGTAAAGTATTTACTGTGGTCCGTCATTATTTTTCAAATACCTTGGTCCAAACTGATCGTGTAGGCTAGTGTACTGATGGATGACAGTATTTGCCTGGAATTTCAATTCCAAAATGACAGTTTGGCATTCCGCGTCGCGATAGCAATAGAGTGGACATGTCTTCTAAGATTGCGGATTAAACCGAGCGCTAAGGTAATATCCATACCAAGCTTTCGTGTTTCATTTGACGTCTGCAATGTACGAACTACGTCACAATACTCACGGAGTAAATACTGAACGTGTAGCCTGCGTCGATGGAATTACATCCATCATTATGTACCATACTGACGGACCACAGTATATACTTTACGTCTAGCCTTCGCCTAAGGAGTAAGCCAACAATGGTTCCTATCTTAAGTCCAATATTGGTTAGCGGACTTTAATTGACTCATATTATCATTGGCACACATTTCGGTTACGAACTGTTATTGGTTATCTTTCCATCTCTTCGTTAACGGTACCTATCGAAAATCTAAATATAAGAATCAAAGTTCTGACTCATTAGACGTGTCTACAACATGCACATGCCGCGCGAGGCTGCTCACCCACATGCCTCGCGAAGCACGACGTTTGCCTCAGTCGCATGCCGCGCGAGGCAAATGGCGAGGCAACTGACACTCTAGACAGGGAAAGGTATACCCGATCAATCAGTTTGACACGTTTGACATCGTTCTGTCTCACGACTGCCAAACTAGGCGAGGCAAATGTGAGTGCTCAGGTGAGGCAGGGCGCGCATTTGCCTCACGTGAGGCAAGTCAAACTTGGCGAGGAAAATTTTCCTCGCGCGGCATGTGACACTTCTGGACGTAGCTATTCATTCACTTACTGACTGGCAGACAACGCACAGCCTAAACCGCTGGTCTTAGGACTGTTAGGGTCTTGAAATTTGAAGGGTGTGTTTGTCTTGACGGGTAGAGGTGTACTAAGAAAGATTTTTTTGAAATTCAACCCCTAAGGGCGTTAAATAGGGGTTGAAATATACAAATATGGAAGTTCATCATTTTTGAAGTTAGGATGATGAAAATTTGGTGGTTGGGTTTCTTTTTATAAATCGGGATCCGGGATTCGAGATCCAGGATATCCGGGATACGTGATCCGGGATGCGGGATCTGGGATTTGGAATCTGGGATCCGTGAGACGGGATCTGGCAAACGAGATACGGGATCCCAGATACGAGATCCGGGTTCGTTGCATCCCTTGATTATTTTTTGACGTATCCATATCTTTTTTATAAAAAATCTGCGCGGACGAAGTCGCGAGCAAAAGCTAGTATTTAATAAAACATTAAGGGTTGCGTTCACCAACAACACTAACGGACCGTTAAAGCAGTAAACGGCTGTTACTTGTACATCGAACAATCGGTTACTGCTCTAACGGTATTTAAGTATGTTGGTGAACGCGCCTAAAACAATTAGTGTTTCGATTAATGATCCGTTTTTAGTTCGCAAATGACTTGTAGATTCAAGTTTTCATTAAATTCGCCATCTTTACTTATCTTTAGTCTACAATCTCGCTATATTTTGTCTAGGTACAGTCAGCAACGAAAGTCGCTGAACATTCAGAAATTTTCAAATCGGTTATACTCTTTATTCTACAAACGTTGGTAAACCTTTATAAAACCAAACATTAGCAACATGTCTACATTTTGTTTCTATAAAGAAAAATTATGGATTTGATGTAAAACAAAAGTGTGCAAGCTATTTGAAAAACTGAGAATGTTCAGCGACTTTCGTTGCTGACCGTACTAAGTAAAAGCCTATACCGATCCATCATCGCGTACAATCAGTCGCGAAAATTATCAAAAGTGCTAAGGCGCGAAACTCTTGATGGATTACGAATGTTACTTTCGCGTTACAGATTCCTCTGGCTGACTGTACTTCGCGAAGTAATTTCTTACTTATGAATAAAACAGGAAATTGATGGTGACAATAGCTTATGCAACACGTACAAATACTAACAGATAGGTGTCTATATAGTTATTCACTTTTTTTTTTTTTATTAAAAATGGACTTGCTCTTGACCTCAGTCTTGCCGTAGGGGCAGAGATGAGGTCGACGGTGGAGCGAGCGCACCCAGAAGATGCCTGTTAACCCTACTTTTAAAGAGATTTGGGTTGTACGCACTCGGAAAAACAGACGCAGGCAGGGAAAACACAAAATGAAAAAAAAAAAAAAAACGTAACGACTTTAATCCCCATTCGGGGTCAGAGGCTTGAGTGGCCATACACCACCACATTGTGGAGGTATTAAGCCTACGATAGCCAGAACCCAACGTTGTCACGTTGAGTTCTGACTATCTGGTGGTGGTGAACCTTGTCGCCGTGTATACAGGAACTGACTATTACCTAATCCCGAGGGATAGGTAGGTTTCCTCACGATGTTTTCCCTCACCGTCAGCGAACTGTAAATGCACAAAATGTATAAAAATATTATAATTTTTTGTCACGAAAACTGCTTTGCTGAAGTGGGGTTGGGTGAGCCACCTGAGCCGAATGGACGAAACTAGATGGCAAAAAATGCACAGGATGGGTATCAGATAACAGACGTTGCCGTCTTGGTCGACCCAGGAAAAGATGGCATGATGACCTCAACTGTTATCTGGAGGGATGGATGGAAGCAGCGTCTAATAGAGACATATAGGGTGTATTGGGGGAGACCTTTGCCCAGCAGTGGGATAATGTAGGTTAAAAAAACTTTTGGTGAAGATCCAAAGCGCAGCATCTAATGTAGAGGTTTGGATTTATTTCAGTTTGAAAGTAGGCCGAAGTCTGAAATATAAATAGGAATAAATAAAGAACGACTCTTATTATAACCACGCTGACGGGCCCGTTAGCGTGGTTGGCGCGGAGGCGCCTTTCACGCTGCAGGTCGTAGGTTCGATTCCTACCCGCGACATGCATTTGTGTGCATGAACATATCTGTATGTCCCGAGTCTGGGTGTTTATGTATATTAAGTATGTATTTACAAATAAAAAAGTAGTATATATAGTAGTATCAGTTATCTGGTTTCCATAGTACAAGCTCTGCTTAGTTTGGGATCAGGTAGCCGTGTGTTAAAAATGTCCCAGGATATTATTATTATTATAACCCATAGAGAAAGTTATGAAGAAAGAGGGGGAGCAGGGGGGAGGTTTTACATAACTCTACAATGTAAAGTCTCTAGATTATAAATATAACTACAATTTATATGTTTTATGACACCAAGATGAAGAACTAAGTTATAATTATGACAAGACACATCTACAGGGAGACATTAACAACTGTTCACATAAATTTAAAACAAAACTAACGATGTAACTTGCGACTAGTGACTGCAACAGAAACTTGGTTAATCAGTCTCCGGACACCGCGGCGAGAGTCGACACTGCTTGCGAAGTTTCAGACACAAAAACACGTGGTCCCCAGAGCTTAGCCAAGTTTAGTTTTGGCTCTGTTGCTCAGATAGTTGGAGTTAAGTAAGATAAAGTGCAATAGGCTATTATAAGGAGTCAAATAATAACTGTACTGGCAAACAAGGGTACGGCCCGCCTGAAGGGCTAGACAAGTGGCTGACGTTTCTTCAAATCGCTACGCTTCATGTATGGAAATGACATAAGTCACGTGATCTACATAGCAACTTGTTGTTGATCTACATAGCGACTTTTGACATATCCATACATTGTGAAGTCTATTCTATTCTATTCGATTAGCGTTCATGCCACTTGTCTAGGGGGGCAGATGTTGAGTAGTTATCGTAACCTATGCTTAACAAAGCATTGCTCAAACGTTGCCCACCTAAAGCGAAGTGAGACAGAGGGAAGAGGAATGGGGTTGGTATTTCGGCTCTCTCGCTCATTGTACGAAATGCAGCTGTAATCGCTACTTTACGCCGATCTTTTATGAGAGGGTGGTACTACTCCGGTCGAGCAAGCCCATATATGACATGCAGTCTACAGCTTGGTTCTACAACCAATAAATGACCCGGTAAACCGGTGAATTTCGCACCAAAAAATAATAAATAATCCAAAGGGACAATTCCTATACACAATTACCAATTTAGAGTGTTGAAATTTTTCAGCTTGGGTTTTTTCTAATGTTCTTTATTCTTAAGCCAACCCACAGTAATGAGGCGAACAAACAAAAAAATCAAGTTAAGAGCTTATTACACTTGGCTAAATTTAGAAGCCTAAATTCAGAAGCTTCTAAATATTTAAACCATTCTGAATAGCTTGCTGAATGCGATTACACTTGCCTAAATTCAGTCACGACTAAATTAAGTAGCCTAAATTTAGTTAAGTGTAATAACCCCTTTATTAGTCGAGCCGTTTTCAATTGCAATTACAATTGTTTTTTCATATATAGATTTACGTTACCAACGTTAACATAATTATAATTTAGTTAGCCATGCATTACCGCGCACCGATAGAGTCATCCTATTAATATGACTTGATTAATTTGAAGCTTCTTCGACGCCCGTTACTGAGGGCCTACTCTTTTACAAACAAAAACGAAATTTCGGACGAAATTCACGTATTTCCTACTACGTTTCTCATTGATTCCGACATTTCTTATGAACGAATATTGTTTGACCTCTTCGTTGTCGTCGAATTTAAACGTCAAACAATTTTCGTTCGTAAGAAATGTCGGAATCAATGAGAAACGTAGTAGGAAATATGGGAATTTCGTCCGAAATTTCGTTTCCGTTTGTAAAAGAGTAGGCCCTCTGAGATCGAGGCCGCGGTGGCGGTAGTCCGCTGCTACACCGTTGGCGAAGCGATAAAAGAATATATCTTGTTCTATTTTCTGATTAAGTAACGGGCTACGTTTTTAGACTCATCAGAAGGGCTAGACAAGTGGCTGACGTCTACAAGCGTTCCTTCAAATCGCTACGCTTCAAGTATGGAAATGACATAAGTCACGTGATCTACATAGCGACTTGTAATGTCATTTCCATACATTGTGAAGTCTATTCTATTCGATTAGCGTTCATGCCACTTGTCTAGGGGGATTGTGATGGTAGTGCACACGCCAAAACAAGACTTTTGTCGCCCATTATGTCGCACCGAGTCACTCTTTCCCTTTCTTACAGCATAGGGGAGAATGAGACAAACTCGATTTATTTCGCGTTTTGTCTCGACACGACCGAGCAGCCTACGCTTGAACCAATGCGTCAAGCGGTCGTCTATAGACATTCGCAGTTGTATTTAAAATAAAAGCCGGAAGTACAACTCCCCATTCCCCTCCCTTCTTCCCACTCCCCTTCAGGGTGGCAAAATGAGAGCAATTCCTTTGGTATTGCAAGCATCTATAGGCTACGGTACCTGCTTAACATCAGGCTAACCGTACGCATGTATGCCACCTCAGTCCTATAAAAAAACCGCTAACGGTAACGTAGTTCATCGCATAATATTTTCAGTATAGCTTTAACTGGAGGTTCCCACAACCAGCATCTTCGGAGCGTAAACAGTTACAGGGCTCGACACATGTTGAGATTACTACCTTCCCCGGCGGCGCCGCGGCACGTGAGACGAATCAAACGGAACGCCTCCACGCGCTATTTGAATTCCAATTCTACTTTTTGAACACGTGGAATTTATTTATTTGAAAGAAATTTGTAATTCTTTCCACTTTTTTAAAATAATTTGTCTGGGTAAATTTATTGTAAGTTGTTGTGTAGGAAATAAAAGCCTCAATATTTATTGATAATTGGAAGTAGATCCAAAGCTCAGTTTTTATGGATAGTTGCGGGTTTGATTCCCGCCAGTGCCGGCCTTTTCGTAATTTTCCCTGGGCTGGGTGTCACTGGGATCGCCCACAGTCCGTTGTATGGTATCCATAGTACAAGCGTGGATTATTTTGGGACCATGCAGTTGGTGTGTAAGTTTGGCTATATTTATTTTTTTATTTTATTTCGCTATAGGTTCCAGCAGTACCAGCAATACTGACTGATTCACTATAGTAGCAAGATACTGATTAATATGACTAAATAATCAAGCTATTTCTATACTTATTACACTTACGTAATATGTATTGTGTCTTTTCAATAAAACATTCTTAAGCTAAACTATTTTGGAACCTAGATTATAGGTAAACTAATTTGATTGATAAAGCTAGAGTTTCCACGTCAACTTGATTGTTGAATTATTGAACAAGTTAGACTAACAGCGAGATAACTTAAACTTAACGTATAATGTAACATTAATTATAATTTGATTAATAATTACATTCTCTGCATTCGTTGATGCAGGATTTTGTTGCTCAATTTCTGTGTAATATGATTAAGAGCAGTGGTAGCTGATCGGTTAAGCACGCGTTTGCGGGCTTAAGGTCCTGGGTTCAAACCCTGGCTCGCACCTCTGGATTTTTCGAAATCTATGTGTGAATCATAACTTTAATATGATTATCACTTGCTTGCGGTGAAGGAAAACATCGTGAGGAAACCTGCATGTCTTTAGACATGTGAAATCCACCAACCCGCACTGGGCCAGCGTGGTGGATTATGGCCTGAATCCCCCTCGCATTGAGGGGAGGCCCGCGCCCAGCAGTGGGACCTTAAAAAGGGCTAAATTATTATTATTATATGTTTAAGCGTTACAAGGTTATCCTCAAGGTTTTTCAGTAGTTTCAGTCTAGACTTAACGACAAAAACTTCTGAAACTATGTCACGTACACCAAACGACATGTGGCACAGCAAATTTCGCACATTTGGTCTTGTCGGGCTGGCTTATGTGAACATACCCGCCTGTCGTTGTTACAAAGCGACAAGTTTGTAGCCCTAACTGTTGAAAAAGCTTGTGACATTACTTTACATGAGTAAAAGGCGAGTTCGGAATCATTGGCCATATAAACTGTGACAACGTAATTATTACGCCTGACATTATTTTGGAACTAAGCAAATAAATATATGGGAGGGTAAATATAATTGAAAGTATAGGATTAACTAATGGAATCTATACTAATATTATAAAGAGAGAAGGTTTGTATGTACATTGTATGTTGAGTAAATTTGAAAACTACTGGACCGATTTCAAAAATTATTTCACCATTAGAATGCTACATTATCCCTGAGTAACATAGGCTATATTTTTAGGATCCGGGATACGGGATACGGGATCCGGGATCAGAGATCCGATTTTTTTTTAATTTTAATTCTACGCGGACGAAGTCGCGGGGAAAAGCTAGTGGAAAATAAACTTAATTCTTATGTAGAGTCGTAAAGGCCCAGTTTACTAACACTAACGGACCATTAGAGCAGTAATCAATCGGTCAAGCTCTAATGGTCTGTCAAGGGGTTGGTAAACACGGCTGTATGAAATTCAAAATATTGCCATCGATTTTACAGTTAGCCTGTATAGCAAATTCGGTCTAGACTGTACACAAAAGGCTAACATCATATTTGGAAAGCTATTAGTCACCTAGCTGATAGTCTAAAATCGTTTACGGCTCGTATCCAATGTACCGTCAGTGACGTGAATAATGAATTAATGATGGCGACATTGCCCCAAGTAACCGATAACCGTGGGCCGTTATTGGGTTGGGGCAAAGGTGACTCGTGTAACTTAGGGGCTATTTTTGGACCAGTGTCCAATCATGCGGGTGACTCTATACGCTGTGTCTGGACACAGAGAGAGAAATTTGATTTTTAAATAATTTTTAATAAAAAAAATTAAATAATTAAAAATAATAAAAATTGTTTTATAATTTGTGGTAGAGCAAAGCTGTAGCCAATTGACTGCAGCTCATATACGGGCTGGCTCAACCGGGGTAGTATCACCCTCTCACAGAAGATCGGCGTAAGGCAGCTATTACAGCTGCGTTTCGTACGATGAGAGAGCCGAAAGCCAAAACCCGCCTTCCCCTCCCTCCGTTCCACTCCCCTTCAGGTCGGCAACGTGCGAGCAATACCTTTGGTATTACAAGCATCTATAGGCTACGGTAACTGCTTAAAATTAGGCGGGCCGTACGCATGTTTGCCAACTCAGTCCTATAAAAAAAATGGTAATAATGTGTAAAAATTCTTAAATGTACCTAAATTTGAATTTTTTTAAACGTTGTCTGTTTCTGCAGAATATTAAGTAACAAGAACTAATATTTTGGATACCGTAAATACTTATAAGAGGCTTACAACCTTGCGGTATCAGTTACACTCAGGACCAGACTATTTTAGGGTCTATATTCGGGCTAATGCACGCTCCAACGAACACGAGAGATACTCTATGGAACTTCACCTACTAAAACCAGTATTCTAAATAAAGATGTATTGGGTATGACAGGGGGTGGGGGGGAAGACGAACCGGGTTAGTACCACCCTCTCACAGAAGATCAGCGTAAAGCAGCTATTACAGCTGCATTTCGTACGATGAGTGAGAGAGCCGAAAGCCCAAACCTCCCCGCCCCTTCCCCTCCCTCCATTTCACTCACAGGTCGTCAATGTGCGAGCAATGCCTTTGGTATTGCAAGCGTCTATAGGCTACGGTAACTGCTTAATATCAGGCGGACCGTACGCTTTTTTGCCATCGCAGTTCTATAAAAAAAAGGTCGAAAATAAGAATGTATATGTGAATAGTAAATACTGCAACATTATCGTATTACTTATTTAATCCAGTGGTAACCACATATGAGCAATATTTTTGTCTCCTACTTTGGAACAGAGGGAAGTGGATAATCTTCTTCCAACTCCTCCTATCCTTTTGATTAATTCTTGCGGGTTCCAAGTCAACTTGGCTTTTTTTTGGACTTGTCGAGGGTCAAACAACGTCATCGTTGGACACCAATGGCGATCCTGGCTTACAGGAGTAAGTTTAAGTGTGTGATGGACCTAGTACCTAAGAAAAAACCGGACAAGTGCGAGTACGACTCGCGCCCTGAGGGTTCCGTACAAATTGGGACCCCCAAACTTCCACCCCTTATATTACCCCCTTAGGGGTGGAATTTTCAAAAACGCTGAAATTACTATTTTTTATTTGTAATTAGTAGCTTAAATACAAATTAAAAGTATGTTGCTTCAAAAAAAAAATTTACTGCCAAACAAACTTCCACCCCCTATTTTAGCCCTTTAGGGGTAGAATTTTCGAAATCGCTGAAATTTTTATTTTTTATTTGTAACTAATAGCTTAAATACAAATTTTCATGTGTCTAACTTCAGAAATGAGGGACTTTCATACAAACTTCCACCCTTTATTTACCCCCTTAGGGGTGTAATTTTCCAAAATCCTTTATATGCTCTTCTTCTACACTGTAAAAGGTACCTACTGTTTAAATTTCATGTTTGTAACTCCAGCGGTTTGGCCTGTGCAGGTCTTGACAGACGGACAGACAGACAGACGAACAACAAAGTGATCCTATAAGGGTTCCGTTTTTCCTTTTGAGGTACGGAACCCTAAAAAAGATAAATTTTTCAATGTGTTTAACCCCAGACGGACTATTTTTCAATCTTATTTTGATGACGCAATCACCAATTGCGGCTATCGCCCGATCTTTGATTAATCGACCCACCTATACAAATGTGGTGACAAATGGTGATTTATTTCACAGATTTACGCACGGGGATGCTTGCGCGTGGATTTTTAAAGGATTTATTGTAATACCGCTCTTAACCTGCGCCCACGTTTAATTTTAGATTGGTCAGGCCTGATAAAAGCGTAACAATGATCGCGCTAATGGATCATTTGTTTGAAGCCTTTTATTGACTTCTTTGTGCTTCTCTTTACACCAGTGTCCTGATGCCACCAGCTGTGGTGGTATACCGGTGTGTTGCTGGAACTCTATTGGCTGGGAGCCCCACATACCCGTCTGGGCTCCCCCGAGCTCAGACGGGACGCGTAAGTTTCATACCAAATCGTTTATAAAAAGTAAGTTTAAAAACTAAAACCCGACCACTGAAAAATCGCGCTCTAAAAAGTATGAAACAAGAAAATATTCTTATCTGGAGGATAGCCGTGGTCCGTGGTCATATGCCATTTTGCCCTAAAGGAGCTACACGGACCACGGCTATCCTCCAGATAAGAATATTTTCTTGTTTCATACTTTTTAGAGCGCGATTTGTCAGTAGTCGGGTTTTAGTTTTTAAACTTACTTTTTATTTAATTATTTTGGAGTTATAGGTAACAATATATATATTTTTGAAATATGCTCATCAAGCTCTTTCATTTGATACCCCACACGGTTTTATCAAAAAATGTTTTTTTTTTTAGTTCATGACATTATGTCCTCTAGAGGGCGCCATATGCAATTTTATGTGACGTCACATAGCTTATAACCAGCGCGCCATTAAGCCGCTTCTAACGATACCTCATTTGTCAAATTACGACAAGTAGTTTGGAAGTTAGGCGGGAACAGATGCACATACATACATACATACATACATACCGGTCAAAATCATAACCTTCCGCCGTAGTCGGGTAAAAAAGGAGTTGCCTGCTAGATATCGTCAAGTAAGGGAAAAGCGTTACGCTCACTCTCGAGACATTCGGTTCCGCCTAGCATACTTCGGATATTATAGGATAATAAATATCAAGTGATTTTTTTTGGGGCCATAACCACAGAGTAAAAACTAAAGTGGTCCATGGCCATAACCACAGAGTAAAGACTAAAGAAAGAGGTGCCCTTATTAGATATTTGTATGAAACAAAACGTGGTCATTGTTTTTCGTTTTCATTTTACTATTTGCCGGTAAATAGTTGAACTACTCGCTTCGTTTTATGTCGATGTTAGTACTAGGCCGACCACTCGGCCGACTTGCTTAGGGCCAGTCCCCTTAGTAACTGGTCCATGGCCATAACACACCGGGTAGCCATTTCGACGTCATCGGCCACCGTAGCCAACTAATTCGTATTGAAATGTATAGCAGGTAACATACCTGGCGACGTATTGGCGACGTCGCCAGTCCGACGCCAGGTATGTTACCTGCCATACATTTCAATACGAATTAGTTGGCTACGGTGGCTGCCGACGTCGCCTTGGCTAGCCGGTGTGTTATGGCCATTAACGTTAAAGAGAGCCTGAACGGGCGAAAAATAAAAAATGTAAAATGTAAATGTAACGTCACGACTTTTATCCCCATTCGGGGGTAGTCAGAGGCTTGAGTGGCCATACACCACCACATTGTGGAGGTATTAACCAACTCAAAGCCCACGTTTCACCAGATAGTCAGAACCCAACGTGACAGGTGGTGAACCTTGTCGCCGTGTATACAGGAACTGACTAATACCTAATCCCGAGGGATAGGTAGGTTTCCTCACGATGTTTTCCCTCACCGTCAGCGAACTGTAAATTATGCACATAGATGAAAATGCATCCATTGGTGCATGCCCCACCGGGGATCGAACCTGGGACCTTTCGATTGCTAGCCCAACCTGTTCACCCCTAGGCTACAGTCGCTTTTGCTTGTCCTTTCTCTCAAATAACAATACCTACACAAGAGAAAAAATCCTAACGAAAGCGTTGATCTTTCACAAACGAAGCACGTAGTTGACACGGGCAGACATAATTATAATATTATTAATGGTTCCGCTAGACAGGGGGCGCTACTGTCGCGTACGTGACGTCACGGAGTGTCATGGCCGACGGAAGTCTAGATCGTTTAGTGGCGGGAAAGTTTACCGTGATATAATTTACTGCAATGTTAGTTTAATAGTACATTGGTTCGACGTCAGCTGGTGAATGGTAATATATTTTTAAAATTCCTCACAACAGTCACACATTTTACGCAATTCGTGACCATTTCATGTAAATTTTGTGGAATCGCTAAGAATTCTGCTAGAAAATCAGAAAAGATGATTTCGTTTGCAGAGTTGAATTGAAAGTTTTTACAGATGTAAGACTCGACAGCTGGGAAAATATAGTTTTTTTGTGCCTAAACATTTTGAATAGCTATGATAAAAAAAAACAATTTCCTACTGGTTGCTTTTTTCGTTTGTTCCAGAGAAATGTATTAGTGGAAACATAACTTATTTTAATTGATTTAAAAAGTGCATTTATGTATTTTGAAGGCAGAATCCTACAAATGTGCATGTAGTGCATGTAGTGTTGACGGGCCCGTTAGCGTGGTTGGCGCGGAGGCGCCTTTCACGCTGCAGGTCGTAGGTTCGATTCCTACCCGGGACATGCATTTGTGTGCATGAACATGTCTGTATATCCCGAGTCTGGGTGTATATGTATATTAGGTATGTATTTACAAATAAAAAAGTAGTATATGTAGTAGTATCAATTATCTGGTTTCCATAGTACAAGCTCTGCTTAGTTTGGGATCAGGTAACCGTGTGTACAAAAATGTCCCAGGACATTATTATTATTATATTATTATTATCGCGAGCATTTCTTAGGTAGTAGGTAGGTTCTAGGTAGTAGTATAAAGAAGTCTCAAACTGTTAAGTGAGGATTAAATTGAGAAACGTTTTAGAATTCAGCCGAGATACGTAATAAATAGACCCCACCTTACCCTCAGTAGGTATTCTCGTATATTCACCTATAATTCTAGCAATATTACTATTTCATTACTTTTTTTACCTTGAGGATGTAATCTAGCTGTATCTACGACTGTCGCGACCTTTCTCTTGCTTTGTCACATAAATTGTATGAAAATAAATACGTCTTCATATAACTCATTCTTTATGACAGACGTTTATAGGACTCAAGGTCTCTGTCACTGTGTCTCATGCTTTGAAGATGGGCCTGTGTGATAGGGGTTTAATAACTATTCCAATAAAACCCCTCCAATAAATCTAGTAGAAGATTTTATTAAAAGCGTGGAGTTTTTGGTTACTTGTAATGTAACGTCACGACTTTTATCCCCGTTCGGGGGTAGTCAGAGGCTTGAGTGGCCATACACCACCACATTGTGGAGGTATTAACCAACTCAAAAGCCCACGTTTCACCAGATAGTCAGAACCCAACGTGACAGGTGGTGAACCTTGTCGCCGTGTATACAGGAACTGACTATTACCTAATCCCGAGGGATAGGTAGGTTTCCTCACGATGTTTTGGATACTTCAAAAGGTTATCGTATTTTTTTATCAAATTAAGGTGGCAAATAAGCGTACGGCCCGCGTGATCTTAAGCAATTACCGTAGCTAGGTGCTTGCAATACCAAAGGCATCGCTCGCACGTTGCTGACCTGAAAGGGGGTGGGACAGAGGAAGGGGAGGGTTGGGCTTCCGGTTCTCTCACTCGTAGTACGAAACGCAGCTGTACTAGATACTTTACGCTGATCTTCTGTGAGAGGGTGGTACTACCCCGGTCGAGCAAGCCCGTATATGAGCTGCAGTCAATTGGCTACAGATTTTCTCTACCAATAAATACCAATTACAAACCAATGATTTTGGTATCGTTTCTCATAGGTAAATGGCGATTTAAAAAACCAAACAATGTAGAAAAAGACAAGCCCGCTGAGTTTCTTGCCGGATCTTCTCAGTCGAGGTCGCGTTTCCGATCCAGCGGTAGAATTTAATGAAAAAATTGAAAATGACTATTTGTAAGTGCCCCCGTAGGTCTAAACAAAATAAATGCTTTATTTGTAAGTGACCCCGTAGGCCTTAACAAAATAAATGCTTCGACTTTGACTTAGGTTGACTGACCTTAACTATTACAATACTTTGAATCCCATTATCTTCGACATTCTAATCTGATCGTGAACCCGGGATCATTAGCCGACCAGTGATTCCCGAGTATCCTCTAACAGGGTGACGGATGATCGATGGCGCCATTAGCCAGCCGGGCAGCCGCCGGCGCACTATACCTCATTTATCTTGGACAGTTTATCCGGTGACGAAAAGGCTTGTTTTTTGGCGTTAGACCTGTGTAGGCTGGCCGCACTCAACTATCTTTTTTATTCATGTAAGCTATATAAGTAAGTAGCGTTTATAAATCGTCAAATTAGCAAAAATATTGTATCGTTACTACCGGTTCGTAATGTTGCTTCCATTGAGAAGAGCCGGCAAGAAACTCAATGGTTACTCTCTTCAAAAGAAAAATAATAATTGTATACATTTCCAAACAGCAACGCTATGTGAGCAGGCAGGCATTAACACATTGTGAATAAAAGAAAAACAGAATAAGGTAATTAAATAAAATAAAAAAAAACTAGCCTAGAAAGCTGTGCATGCCTACTCCCACTTTACAGTCAAACCAAAAGGTGAATATTTAGAACGATTATTTTGGTGTGATGCCTTCCGTGCCTAAATGAAAATTAAATTAAGCAACAACGGTGTCAAGTGGAAAATGGGCGGACCAGTCCCTGCAAGCAGCGCCCGGAACCCGAGCATGACTTGAGCAGCGGCATCACCCTCCTCAACCATTTTAGAGGGAAGAGGGTGACCCGCTCCATGATCGTAGATCGTATCGCATGATCGTAGGTATCTTATAAGTTTATAATTCTATTTTCCAGGAAACTTTAGCAATTTATTGGTGGTAGAGCCAAGCTGTAGCCAATTGACAAGAGCTCATATAGGTACGGGCTGGCTCGACTTTGGTACCACTCTCTCACGGAAGATCGGCGTAAAGTAGCTATTACAGCTGCGTTTCGTAAGACGAATGAGAGAGCCGGAAGCCCATCAACTCCCCCTTCCCCTCCCTCTGTCCCACTCCTCTTCAGGTCATCAACGTGGCGATGTCATTGGTATTGCAAGCATTTATTGACTATGGTAACTGCTTAGCATCAGGCGGGTCGTACGCTTGATTGACCACAATAGACCACAATAGACATGCTACTTTTAGCATCGGCAATTCAATTCAATTCAAATCATTTATTTTGTTTAGGCCTTACGGGGCACTTACAAATTGTCATTTTATATTTTTTCCTTAACTTCTACCGCCGGATCGGAAACGCGACCTCGACTGAGAAGATCCGGCAAGAAACTCAGCGGGCTTGTCATTTTTACATTTTTTTTTTTTTAAATCGCCAGTTACTTATTACCCGACTACGGCGGAGGGTTATGATTTTGACCGGTATGTATGTATGTATGTATGTACGTATGTATGTATGTATGTATGTATGTATGTATGTATGTATGTGCATCTGTTCCCACCTAACTTCCAAACTACTTGTCGCAATTTGACAAATGAGGTATCGTTAGAAGCGGCTTAATGGCGCGCTGGTTAAAGGCTATGTGACGTCACATAAAATTGCATATGGCGCCCTCTAGAGGACATAATGTCATGAACTAAAAAAAATACATTTTTTGATAAAACCGTGTGGGGTATCAAATGAAAGAGCTTGATGAGCACATTTCAAAAATATATATATTGTTTACCTATAACTCCAAAATAATTAAATAAAAAGTAAGTTTAAAAACTAAAACCCGACTACTGTACTGTATACCGAGTAGTATAGCCGTGGTCCGTGTTCATATGCCATTTGGCCCTAAAGGACCTACACGGACCACGGCTATCCTCTAGATGAGGATATTTTCTTGTTTCATACTTTTTAGAGCGCGATTTTTCATTTTAATACAATGTATTTTGTTAAACAATAGCTCCAGTGTGCTGCCTTCCGAAATAAGCAAGGCAAGACACGCTACAATTTAACATGACACTGGTATAACGAAGTGTATTTGAGCGATCAGTCCCAAGCTGATTTATCTTCCAAGTAATCCGAGATTTTGTAATAGGCCTTTTGACAGAGTTTAGTTTTTTTTAACTATAGTTTTAAACTTATTAACAGGCAAATCTCGGATTTCTTTAGGAAGTTTGTCGTAGAAGCGTATGCATTGTCCTACAAAGGAATTACTTATTCTGTGGATAATGGAGCGGTTAAATCGGCGATTTAACCGCTTTTTACCCGACTACGGCGGAGGGTTATGATTTTGACCGGTATGTATGTATGTATATATGTATGTATGTATGTATGTATGTATGTATGTATGTATGTATGTGCATCTGTTCCCACCTAACTTCCAAACTACTTGTCGTAATTTGACAAATGAGGTATCGTTAGAAGCGGCTTAATGGCGCGCTGGTTATAGGCTATATGACGTCACATAAAATTGCATATGGCGCCCTCTAGAGGACATTATGTCATGAACTAAAAAAAAACATTTTTTAATAAAACCGTGTGGGGTATCAAATGAAAGAGCTTGATGAGCACATTTCAAAAATATATATATTGTTACCTATAACTCCAAAATAATGAAATAAAAAGTAAGTTTAAAAACTAAAACCCGACTACTGAAAAATCGCGCTCTAAAAAGTATGAAACAAGAAAATATTCTTATCTGGAGGATAGCCGTGGTCCGTGTAGGTCCTTTAGGGCAAAATGGCATATGACCACGGACCACGGCTATCCTCCAGATAAGAATATTTTCTTGTTTCATACTTTTTAGAGCGCGATTTTTCAGTAGTCGGGTTTTAGTTTTTAAACTTAATTTTTTACAATACAGTACAGTCGCAAAATCGCCTATCGCCGATACTAAAAGTAGCATGTCTGCTGTGCCTCTCATACAAAAAAGTATTTCTGTTTTGATATTTTGTTTCTGATATCATTGGTTTTGATGGCCAGTCGTGGTCTTATCAGCTGTTGGTCGCATCTGTCGCGATGACTCTCAACCCGCTAACGCAATTAAAATGTCGTTTACAAAAAAGCCGCCGGACAAAAAGCTATTCTCTAAGCAAATGTTTGCGAAAATATTATTCTTTCAGTATTTTTTAAATTACTCATTTTAACGGGTTGTAAGACAGTTAATAACAAAGTTTGATATTTACTGTGTATAGTTATTTCTATTTTAATTTAGAACTATCAAGTCATATGGCGCGTACACAAGTCCCGAGCAGCCGCGCCTAGCAATCAGTTGTGACCAGGGACCAATTACTAAGGGGACTGGCCCTAAGCAACTGGGCCGAGTGGTCGGCCTAGTACTAACATCGACATAAAACGAAGCGTGTAGTTCAACTATTTACCGGTAGATAGAACAATGAAAATGAAAAAAACACTGATTACAGTTTTTTTCATACATATACGTTGTGACGTTAACCTATGTCGACATGGTCAGACTTCAAAACTGATTGCTCGGGCACGTCGCTGGTACACAGTACCTCGCAACCTACCCACAAAACAGCCAGTCAGGAGCTGAATCCGTCAAATCCCAGGGCTTTAGCACATTATCATAATGCTCGCCAGCACGGGGCGCAACTCCATCGGTGTGGTTCAGACGAGGCGATTCACAATGAATGGTAATGACACGAATCACAATGTTATTGTGGTACCTTTTATGCAATTATAGCAGACGAATTTTCCGGCCCTTTCACTCGTACGAAACGCAGCTGTAATAGCTGCTTTACGCCGATCTTCTGTAAGAGGTAGTACAACACCCGGGAAGTACATTTATGAGGCCTACTTACATCCAGATTATATTGTTACATCCCGAAGGGCTAGGCAAGTGGCTGACGTCTACGAGCGTTCGTTCAAATCGCTACGCTTCATGTATGGACATGATATAAGTCACGTGATCTACATAGCAACTTGTTGTTGATCTACATAGCGACGTTTGACATTTCCATACATTGTGAAGTCTATTCTATTCTATTCGATTAGCGTTCATGCCACTTGGCTAGCCCCTCAGTAGCTACATGTTACAGCACATTTGCTTACCAGAGGAGTTATCGATTTGTTGTTGTTAAAATGTAGGTACGTGTCAAAGTTATTACTAATAGTATGTCCTACCAAACGGAGTCCATGGACACAGTACGAGTCAGTCGTTCGCGGAAAATAATGTTGAAAATATGCCGGCATTGCCAATATAACTCATCTTCTGGTCAATAATACGCGTCAAAATGCTTTCGTGTGATAACTGATGTGTAAAATGCGCAATTTTAGAAGGTGACATATCCGCTAAAATAATACATCAATGGTACCTACTGTAATAATTAATTCTAACATAACATCGTACTCAAACAATAAAGTTAATATCATATTATACGAAATGTATGCCTACTTACACGTCCGCGAGATAACAATCTTAATTAAAAGTCACAAAGGGCCCCAGCAGAAAGGTCCGGGGCGGAAAATGATTTATGAATCTCTGGGACTTCATAGATAAAACACGGAGATAAGTACCTTCATTATGACATGGGTAGCCTTCTTAGCGTTATGAGTAGCTTATTACATTATACAGGGTTATTGGTAAAACACTAACAACCTTGCAGGACTGTATTACTGACATTTTAAACAACAACTTTTGTTCTATGACTTTTTACAAAACATAATACATTTAACGAAAAATCACTTTCTGAAATGTATGAAAAAGAAAATATCCTCATCTAGAGGATAGCCATGGTCCGTGGTTATATGCCACTTTGCGTTAAAGTACCTAAACGGACCACGGCTATCCCCTAGATGAGAATATTTTCTTGTTGCATACATTTTGAATATTTTCTTGTTGACGGTGAGGGAAAACATCGTGAGGAAACCTACCTATCCCTCGGGATTAGGTAATAGTCAGTACCTGTATACACGGCGACACGGTTCACCACCTGTCACGTTGGGTTCTGACTATCTAGTGAAACATGGGCTTTGAGTTGGTTAATACCTCCACAATGTGGTGGTGTATGGCCACTCAAGCCTCTGACTACCCCCGAACGGGGATAAAAGTCGTGACGTTACATTTTTTTTTTTTTTTTTTGCATACATTTTAGAAAATGTTTTTTTTTTAATGACATATGCTTTGTAAAAAGTCATAGAAAATCAAGTTGTTGTTTATGAAGTCAGTAATACAGTCCTGCAAGGTTGTTAGTGTTTTACCAATAACCCTGTATTACAGAACTAAAGGAATTTAGTAATTTCAAGTTAGTCAACATTAAGTTATTGCCTTCACAAAAGTTGCAAGACAGAGATTGATTACTTACCTAAGTTATAACGAAAACTAAAGTTGAACACAAATCTTATTTTCTTAATTTGCTCATTACTCTCTCTAAACATTTATTTTGCGCTTTTAGAACTGGAGA
Source organism: Drymonia ruficornis (assembly GCA_947859195.1). Lineage (NCBI taxonomy): Eukaryota > Metazoa > Arthropoda > Insecta > Lepidoptera > Notodontidae > Drymonia > Drymonia ruficornis. The sequence goes on from OX401919.1 coordinate 12,241,946, forward strand.
GGAATACTTGTGTTCAACAGATGAACAGAAAAACTTAGATATTAATTTCGACCCCTTTTGTACTTATCTTTAAATAAAAATAACCACATACAAACTATACAAAACTGTGCCCGTATCATGCAAAATTGGGTGCGTTTAAAAGAAGCGAGCGGCGCCCCCGAGCAATCAGTTTTGACATCTGACCACCTAGTCATATAAAATTTAAGTTTCTTAATTAGTCGCGTCATTCATATCACATGATACCTAGTACCTACTATTAACATCAAAATTGTACCAACATTTTCTACAATTGACTAATAGTACCTAACAATCCCTAAAGATATCTCGCAATTAAAACATTAGCTCATTATGAGCGCCAAGTTCCGAATGATTTATGACGGCGCTCGGTAACTCTGATTTTTACCGAATCAATCATTTTAAATTGACTTGGGGATTATAAAAAGATGGTTCGGGATAAGTCGCGCCTCGATGTAGCCGCTTATGGGATAGAGATTGACTAGGACTTGATTGATGAGGTCAATTGTTGGTGATTGCTAACCTTTGATGTTAGGGATTGGATTCGCTGATCTACAGATTTATACGGAAGAATAGGCGTATCTTGATCGCGTCTAATGAAGAGTGATGAGTATGAAAATCTACAAATTATATTTGAAAATAATATCTTGGGCAAACTTTTTACGAAACAAAAAAACATTAGGCATCCTCGTGTCAAAAGAACTCGTTATTATCATTTTCCTAAACTGATAGATCTCCCAAATATTTTTTATTGTAAAGTATAATAAATCTTTCCTTGTTACAGATGCGACGCGAAGACTGAAACTAGCTCAAATGGACGCGACAATACGGAACAAACATGTCACAGAATGGCCCAATCGAAACCACTAGAATGACCACAACCCTACCGTACAACAGCACACAGACCTACCTATACCCTACAAAACGACCGCCGGACGTGACCGCCGGACCCGACGCCCGAAACGATTCAGGCGACTTCCTGAAACTAGTGGACGATTTTAGTGATTACTTCTACGGGAACACGCAGGATGTATTTAGTGAAAATAGGAGTGTAGATGCGAATGATGTATACTACAATTGTAGTTACAACGGAACGTTGAACGTGTCGTGTTTCAGCCGACCGCTCGATGAGTCGGAGCAGAATTATTGGGGACTGCTACTGTTGATATTTCCTTTCTTCACGTTGTTCGGGAACGTGCTGGTGATAATGAGTGTGGTGCGCGAGCGGACGCTGCAGACCGTCACTAATTATTTCATAGTGAGCTTGGCGGTCGCCGATTTACTCGTCGCGGTCGTGGTGATGCCGTTCGGCGTTTATTATTTGGTGAGTTTCTTTGATTTTTACTAAGCTAAGTAACTAATTATTAATATAATATATATACATCGGAATTCGTCGCCGATAAGGCACTGCGACGCTCTACGAAAGCTTCACAACGCCGCTAAAAAAGCGTCATGGCGGCGCCCAATAATAGACAATACGCTCAAAATGCTTATCGATTATCTGAGTTTGTACTGCGATCAGTGAGCTCAAGTTACATAGTTTCTTTCGATGTGATTTATACATAAATGCCTGATAGCATTCATAACTTATAAGCCTTATAATTTTTCATAGGCTATGCTTTCGCAAAATAGTTGAGATTTTTTTCATTTCTCACATAACGATTCTTAGCATGAGTACATCTTCTGTGGTCTGTTTCTACAACCCAGCGACTATTTTTATTGAAAGGGTACCTTAGATACAACCTCTGCTTATACTTTAGTAAAACTAAATAAGACACCTATACAAAACTAAACCAGTTTGTAGCAAACAAAGTATCAAGTCGGAATCCGGACGCAGGCTACACGGCGGCAGGCGGCTCCAACTGTCGCTAACTACTAAACAATAGCAGGATTAACTGGAATTGAACGCAGTTACTGTTGGAACTACAAGTATTTAACTCGCAGTTTGTTTTATAATGATGTGAATTATTTTATAGGACCATGGACTCCGTTTAGTAGGACATACCAGTAAGATGGTAGAGCCAAGCTGTAGCCAATTGACTGCAGGCTGGCTCGACCGGGTTAGTACCACCCTCTCACAGAAGATCGGCGTAAAGCAGCTATTACAGCTGCGTTTCGTACTATGAGTGAGAGAGCCGTAAGAACACCCTCCCTCCCCTACCCTTCATCCCACTCCCCTTTAGGTCGGCAATGTGCGAGCAATACCTTTGGTACTGTAAGCGTCTATAGGCTACGGTAACTGCTTAACATCAGGCGGGCCGAACGCTGTTTTGCCACCGCAGTCCTATAAAAAAATTAAAAAAAAACATACTATTCTGCACAATCACATGTCTTACTCTTTCTTGGCCTGCCGGCTAGTTGTTAGACCCACATCAAACCTGTGACACTATTGCCGTAAGCCCCAGGAGAAGCATTAAGATTAGTAGGAGAGGCCAAAGGGACTACTAGCAATCTGTAAATAGGCTAGCAGTCTACAGGGTGAATTTGAAATCATCGGCATCCTTTTATACTACGACTCTATGATTCAGAATATTTTGGGAAAATAAATAAGAAATCTATAGATGATAAAATATTGCTCGAGAAGGCAAATAAGCAAACCAGTTAACTGCTATACCTTACCTGGGCAATTAATTTTTATAAATTGATTTGTTGATTAATATTCCCTAAATATTCTGACTCATGTGTAGAATCACCGTTTAAAAGGATGCCCATGTTTTCAAATTCACCCTGTATAAAGAAATCTAAAACAACAAGCGATCACAATTTTCTAGTACAGCTATGTGTGGCTATGTTTTATAAATTCATTCTTTTGATCTAGGTCCAACCAATTTATTAGAACCTGGGGGCTTACCACAAGCTCTTATTGCGATTCAATTACAGGAACGTATTAACGTTTCAGCGACTTTTTGTGCAATGACGTACCTTATTGTCATGACAATAAGAAACGTCATTAAAACGTCGTTAAAACGTTCCTATAATTGAATCGCAATAAGAGCTTGTGGTAAGCCCCCTGTAGATAATATTGAGTCTTTCTTTGCCCAAGGCTAGATTAAAATATAAGGTGGGTAGCTACATCTTACTCTTGTATTACTTGGTGTTTAGTATTACATGATGTATTTATCCAGGCCAAGTTTGTATGAACACAGCAGTTGTTGGCAAAAAATATCAAAGGCACCCGTTTAGCTTTTACGAGACAAACATTGCCGAAGTTTAGACATATCCTTTTTGCCAATATTTGGCGAAATTACTAAATCCAATATTTTTACGAACGCCTTTTTATACTTTTATAAATGGGTGCGTACTCATGTCACGAGCTGCCGCGTGCTGCCGCGCCCGCGAGCCGTCACTTTTGACACTATGTTTACGCGTTCAAATGTCAAAACTGACTGCTCGGGCGCGCAATCATCTATAGCCTGTATCACGCGGGCTCTACGCTTGTGTGAAAACAGTATTCGCTAAACAATACGTTATTTTCATGATCAATTCAATTTGATTGTAAAGCTTCCAAAATAGTCTGTATCACACGTAGAGTCATCACGATTCCGAATCTCTACAAGTCTACATCTACAGGGTGAATTTGAAATCATGGGCATCCTTCTAAACTCTGACTCTACACATGATTCAGAATATTTTGGCAAAATAAATTTAAAAAACCCATTAGGTGCGCCCAAATGCCGCGCATGCCTCACCCGAGCACTCATATTATGACATTGTGTCTATACGTTTCAACGTCAAAACTGAGTGCTCGCGCGAGGCATGCGCCTGAAGAAGACGCCGCCATTGACAAAAACTATTGCCTGCGTAAGCAAATAAGCAAACCAGTTAACTGTTATGCCTTACCTGGGCAATACATTTTTATTAATTGATTTGTGGATTAATATTCCCTAAATATTCTGAATCATGTGTAGAATCACTGTTTAAAAAGATGCCCATGATTTCAAATTTACCCTGTATAGGTGGGCGGTAATAGCCAAAACACATATTCGACAGAACATGACGCACATGAAACTCACATTGTCGACTCATCAGAAATAAGACATAAACAATAAAACGATAATCTCCCCACTTTTACAACGTCTGCTCGTCCGCGACGCGTGCGCGGTTTATGATATACCCGATACAAGGAAACGTAATAAAACTTTTAGGGATCCACATAAACTATACGTAATAATAAAACATCTCGAGCATCTATCTATAACACTATATATCCATAACATATATATATATTATAGCATATATCCATATATTATAGTATATATTGTAGCATATATCCATAACACTAGTTTAGAGGTTAGTTGTAATATCAAAAACTGGGGGCTTACCACAAGCTCTTATTGCGATTCAATTATTGGAACGTTTTAACGACGTTTTAATGACGTTTCTTATTGTCATGACAATAAGGCACGTAATTGCACAAAAAGTCGCTGAAACGTTAATACGTTCCTGTAATTGAATCGCAATAAGAGCTTGTGGTAAGCCCCCTGTTCCTATTAAATAATGCTGTGATTATACAGGGTTACTGGGAATTTGATGTATATCCGAAAGGAGCTGATAGAGGTGCTCAAATGCAACAATTTGAACCCCCCATATGTATGGCCGAAATTCCGTAGTTTTAGAGATATTTGAATTTCAAAGGTTTTTTGATATTTTACCAGAATTTGACACTTAATCCCAATTTATTTAAAAAGTACGCATCGAATCGGCTCCAATCAAACTTAATTTTGTGCCCAATACTTGAAATGACTTACTACGATCATTAAAAGTACAAAATTAACATAAAAATTCAAATGCAAAAAAAAAACAAAAAAGCAAAAATAAACAGAAAAAAAAGCAAAAGAAAAGAAAAGAAAGCAAATCCAAAATAAATTCGACATGTGTTTCGCTCTAAACGAGGCATCTTCAGGATGGTTGGGCTGCGACTGAGCAACCCAACCATCCTGACGATGCCTCGCTTTGTCTGCGGAGAATTGCTAATTGTTAGGGTCCATGACTCATGACAGACATACTCTCGACTGACAGGGAGTTAGGTCTTCTTGGCCCCTTCTGTTATCGATCAATTCATTTTGTTTATAATTTTGGAGGTTTACAATTCCGAGGGTGAGTGGTGGGTCCATCTCTATAATTGTTTTCCTATTTACTTAATTAAAATAATTGTTAGGACAGCTGTGGAACAAAACCCATGATGGTACAGGCGGAGCCGCCGCGCAAAGTTAGTACACAATAAAATTATATTTACCGGAAATATGTACAGGCGGGTGCGCGGATGTTTTTTTGGGATTCCTATATATATATATTCCCCGAGCCTGCCCGAATTCGGTTTATTGCGGTACGATTTAAGTAATAGAATTTGGTACATTCGGTTTTATGATGTGATATTTTTCGGGAACATTATAGCTCGCGGAACCGATGGATGGGGCAGAAAGGGTCTAGAGTGATGGACGGGAGCCGGAAGACGTAGTAGGGCGGGACAAGGTGGACCGATGACGTCACGCGTCACGGGGACCCGGTGGCTGTCAGTGGGGGAGAACCGTGATGTGTGGATGTCAGTGAGGAAGGTCTATGTCCAGCATCTAGTGGGTGTCGGCCCGATTTAACGGCTTGCCTCTGATACAATCGAAGCTTATATCAGTATCATCGGCTTATATCAAGTTTTGATTAAAGAATGGAAGAAATAGGTAAGTATTTATTTGGTAGGTACAATGACATCAAACATTTAAGAAATATTGATAGGCCAACAGCTAAATTATGTTAGCATACTTTTCCTACTATATTATATAGTATCATCCCACTAATATTATAAATGTGAAAGTTTAGATGGAAGGATGGATGTTTGTTACTCAATCACGCCAGAACGGCTGAACGGATCTGGATGAAATTTGGTACAGATATAGAATATAGTCTGGAATAGCACATAGGCATCTCGATAGTATGCTCCCCTGCGACAAATGCGCGGACGAAGTCGCGGGCAAAAGCTAGTAATATTATAAATGCGAAAGTTTGTGAGTATGGATGTATGGTACTCTTTCACGCAAAAACTACTGAACGGATTTTGATGAAATTTGGAACACAGATAGTTTATGACCCGGATTAACACATAGGATACTTTTTATCCCGATTAAATTATGCGCGGACGAAGTCGCGGGCAAAAGCTAGTAATACATAATGCCTTCTACGACAATTAATATCGCTAATAGATGACTGACTGACTCGTTTTTGAATCGTGTAAGCCGAGATCTACAACTGCTCCACAAAAAGCAATATTTGACTCAAACTTGAACTTACCACTGTAATATTACCTTCCAAACAAAAATAATCCAAAGGTATCCCAATAAAATGTAAAAATGTTTCTCGATCCACTTTCTTATTCGAGTGCTCAGAAAACAATTGGAGATAAAAACAGGCCAAGAAACGGCTACTTAGCGGCACAATTTGAGTCGGGCCCGTAATGGCCTTTTATTGGGCTGCAGACGATTTTCTATAACAGTCTGGGTGATTTTGTATTTAACGTTCAGAATGGTGAATAATTTTGTTTAAGGGAGGAAAACTTAGCTATGTGTAATTCCTCTCGGACGTTACCTTAAGAGCGTAACAAGGGTCAAAACGTAGGCTTTACGTTAAAATGTTGATAAATTCGTTGGCCCATTTGCTACATTAAAATATACAATATAAAACAGATAGTTATACAGGTAACAGATATACCTATATAGGATATTATAAATAACTTAAAATAATATGTTGTTTTCAACCTAAATTGCATATTCTTTCCGCAATCGCTCACAGATAGTACCTTCTATGTCAAAGCTATACAAAAGTGCTTAAGACTTTTTCACAATAGTATTTAATTGATAGATTTGTACATTCGTTATTAAATTTTAAAAAAATCTTCATTAAAAATAGTAAATTTGCTAGAAACGTGATGACTCATCGCCGGGCAAATTCCGTAGCTGTCATCAGCAACATGTACCCCCTTAACTACTATCTCCCCCTCTTAAAAATGAGGGGGAGATAGAGTGAACAAAAAACAATAAGCAAAAGCAACGCATTAATTTAAAAAGAGTGGATTTCATACACTTATTAATTAACGCGAATGAAGATAATTCATCTTATTTCTTAAATACTTGATAGCTATAGCTAGTGCTTTTAGACTATAGTTAATTAAAATACTTCAGAATAAAATAAATTGCTCATATGTAGTGTGCAAAGCCGAGAAAATGAAATAGAAAATATTTAATTCCAGTTAAAGAGAATTAGTTAAGCCAAGCAGCTTCTGTGATCCTTTGTACGTACGGCCTTGTGTGCTGAAATTATAATTATAATAAAGTGAACATATAATGAATCAACGCATTTCTTGCTCTTACTTTTAAGATAAATATTATTAATATTTTTCCAACATAGGCTGCTAACTTACTAACATATTTACTTGGCTAAGTAATTAAGTAATTACTTACCTACTTGCTTATTTAGGCTCGACGAAAACGAGCTACCGACCACAGCCACCGGTGGCCAGCGACAAGCAGTTCACACGCTTTTTAAACCGACTTCAAAAAAGGAGGAGGTTTCTCAATTCGACCGTATATATATATATATATATATATATAGTTTTTTTTTTATGTGTGTTCGCGGATAACTTCGTCGTTTATGAACCGATTTTGATGAGTATTTGGATTCGGTGCCAATCTTGGTATGCCAAGTCTACCTACTATAACAGTAAGAAGATAGATTGGCACCGACACCAATTACTCGATAACACACCATCACGTCTGGTTTTCCCGAAGGGGTAGGCAGAGGTGGTAATAAAAATATTATTTCAGGCTTTTTAGTGCACCAGGTTTTTTGAAATCGGTTTGTTTTTTTTTATAAAAATAAATTTTCAAGCATTTTGTAGAAACACGCCGCACACGTGTGGCCGGTGGCGGCCACTCGCTAAGCAATGTCCGCCACTGCGAACAGGCACTGGCCACCGGTGGCTATGGTCAGTGGCCCGTTTGCGCCGAGCCTTAGCATTACTTGGTCAGCTAAGTAGACATTGGTGCTTATTATGTTGGCTACAAATTACGACCTAACTAAATTAGACACATCTAAAAGTATTTCTGTCTTGCTCATACTTTACGAGTACAGTTAGTTTAGTCAAGTTCAGTTGTGTACCACCATAATCAGCACCAGTGTTTCCTTGGTATAAGAATATTTTCTTTGAACACACACGAAATTTCGCGCAGTTAAACCTGATGATTATATTTTATAGTTCTCCTCGCATTAAGTGGAGGCCCGAGCCCAGTAGTGGGACATTAAAGGCATTATCAATTGTTTAATTCCTGAAATTCTAAATTTGTATCCCGAAATGTCGTGACAATGAAACGCTAAATTACGGTCAGCGTAACAAACGGCGCCTCATTAAGAGGAGGGTTCGAAATTTGGTTGATTTTCTATTCTACTTTTTCTTTAAGTAAGTATGTGGACTAGGAATCTTATATTTAGATGTATGATTTTTGACTATATTATCTTGAGTATCTTTAAATCCAAATCACGATTTGATGAAATTTTCTCGATAAAATTTTTTTATGAAATGAGCTCTAATTATTTACAATTTTCCTTGCTACCACGATGTTTTTACGATTTAGATCACGAAATTATTTCTAAAACATAGCAAATAATGATATCTAAACTACCCTTCAACCATATTTTAATTCATGAAGTAGTTTTTTTTTAATTCAAGAAAATGTGGTTTGGCGCTTACGTTGTTTATTTCCGAGCGCGCGCACAATATCGCCATCTCACATTTTAAGTACTTGAACTAACCATGTCTCTCTCTAACTTTGTATTGTCAGTGTCCAGTCGGACTTGTTCGACGTCGGACCTGTAAAGGATTTTTTTAAAAATATTACGAAAAAATATTACGGTCGTGCCACATTACAGGTACAGTACAGTATTTACAGTCCGCCGACGCCTATGATAAATAAATAAATATCCTTGGAAATTCTTTTACACATGACTACCTGATCCCAAACTAAGCAGAGCTTGTACTATGGAAACCAGATAACTGATATTACTACATATACTACTTTTTGTTTGTAAATACAAACTAAATATACACTTAATTACACCTAGACTCGGGACATGCGGACATGTTCATGCACACAAATGCATGTCCTGGGCAGGAATCGAACCTACGACCTGCACTGCAGCGTGATTTTCGTTTGCTTTTCCTTGTCTTGTGTAATTTCTTTTCATCTCTTGTCATTTTGTGTCATCTCTTGTCATTTTGTGTCATCTCTTGTCATTTCATAGTTATTCGTGTCATTTCTGTAAAAACTCCCTATTTCGCTTACTGTTATATACTTGCAGCATGGTCTTGGGCCGACAGTGGGAATACATTGCTTGTCAAAACAATGGAGTCGCTTTATTGCGTTTGTTGTAGGTATGGATGGGCAAGTAATAAATATATCATACATCAATAAATTATCGTAAAAAATAACATTACAGATATGGATAGGAAAATGTTTGTCCGTCCTATTCAATCTATTATATTATAAACGAAAGTAACTCTGTCTGTTACCTTTTCACGGCTAAACCGCTGAACCAATGTTGATGAATTTTGGTATGGAGATAGACTGGGTCTTGGCGGAGAACATAGGCTACTTTTTAGGGTTCCAAAGGGTGCTAACGGGACCCTATTACTAGGCCTACGCTGTCCGTCTGTCTGTCTGTCCGTCTGTCAGCGCGGGCTGTATCTCACGAACCGTAACAGGTAGAGAGTTGAAATTTTCACTGAATGTGTATTTCTGTTGCCGGTACAGAACAAATACTAAAAATATAATAACATTTAAAAATAAATATCAAGTCTCAAACTTGATATTTTTGATGTGTTTATTCTACGGTGGTACGGAACCCTTTATGTGCGAGTCCGACGCCTTCAGATCTTATGAATGTTTTCTTGAAATAAATATAGTGTATTTTAAGTAATTAACTGGCCAACCCTCAGGTCCTACCTACCATGTTAGGATCTTTTTCGTTCTAGCGGGTGTAAACCGTGATTTAACGAGTTAATGTGATAATTTTTGTATTTAAATTATTCAATTCAATGTATTTGTTTCAGATATAGTCCAATATTGATTATTAAAATTATTATAATTTCACAATAAATATAAAACAATAAATAAAAGTAAAATTAAATTTAAAAAAATAAAAAAATACTTTTTATTTAAAAAAATAAAAAAATACTTTTTATTTTTCATGTTTTATCATTAAAATACAATATAATATAACATAAATTAAAATAAAATACAATAAAATAAAAACCTACCCCTAATTAAACAAATACCGTCCGCGTGGGATACTGGCTGCATGTCCTCCCTGTATTCAAGCTGTTCCTGTTGTCAAGCGAATTTTTTGAGCAAGGAAAGAGCCAGCCCTCTTGTCACCTGTGGCGGTAACCAGTCTAAGGGTGATTTTGATAGATAAAAAAATAAAGATAAAAAGATAAACAATAAATAAATGCATGGTTAAATCAATAAAATTAATAAGAACTGAAAATTAAATTAAAAAATAAATTAAATATGGTAAAAATAAATATTATGACACCGCTGATGACTTCATGATCGGCATCGAAGTTAAGTACCAAAGTATTCCTTTGCCTACGAAACATGAAAAAGATACTCATATCCGGCAGTCAGTCACTGACACAGAGTATGTACATTTTTACCCGACTACGGTGGGCGGAGGGTTATGATTTTGACCGATATGTATGTATGTTCATCTGCTCCCGTATAACGTCCAAACTATTTTTATCATAATAATTTGACTAATGAGATATCGTTGGACGCGTCTGGATCGTCCGCTGGTTATAGGCTATTATACGATCGAAATATTGTTATACGTATCTATCAGCATATTGTAGGTATCGTTTGTCTTCTTTTGACTTACTTTGGCTTCAGCAATAAAAACAACATAGAAATTAAATTATTTTTTTCAAATACACTCGACATAAAAATCCCATATAAAACGAAAAAAATATATTTGAATATTTTCATCCATTTCATCTATTTTAAAAGGTGCACTGGGACATATTATTTTATTTGTACGAATTAAACAATATTGTTCCTTCAAAAAATAACTATACATAGTCTACTCCATAGCTGTTCTGTCCTAGCTAAGCGAGAGGGATATATCCTTCGGCAGCTCACGCGACGCTAGCCACACCCCGAAACTAAAATTCATTTTTTTCTTGTATCGTCTTAACGAACCATAGGGATTACGGATGCGCCGGCGCCGTTTGCGGCAGGTGCGCTGAAAAAACAAACACTGTGACGTAATTAATCATGGCCGCGAACGAGCGGGAACTGGGGAGGGGGAGCATGTGAAATATGTGCACAATTAATATGAGACAATATACAAGGCTGTGATTAGTGATGGGATGTTCTCGAGAACATTCTCACCCTCGGAAACTTACTCGTGAGATTTTTTTATTTTGGGTGACGTTATCCTAACTTTCAATCTTAAAAACAATTAAAACCACCATACTTGCATGTTTAATGAGGTTTATGCCAAGTTAAACATGCTTCAGAAGATAAATTCTCGAAAATTCTCACGAGTAAGTTTCCGAGGGTGAGAATGTTCTCGAGAACATCCCATCACTAGCTGTGATACAACCACGGCAATACCGCGTGTTGCAGCGGCCAGAAAATATAATATTTCACAAATGCATGTATTATGGTAAAAATATCGAAATTTGACCACAGATTTTCAATTACTATTCAATTTAATAAATTACACAAATTTAAACAAAAATAGACCTTTGTATGTGTTACAAGGCTGCAACACCAATATTCAAAGGTACGATAAAAAACTTCAGAATCGGCAAAAATACAGATGTTTAAAGCTTCGAATAATGTACTATCTACACACGTATGGTGTCTTAAGCTGGTAGTTTTAGCAAACTTTATTAAGAATATTATAATAATAATATCCTGGGACATTTTTACACACTGCTACCTGATTCCAAACTAAGCAGAGCATGTACTATGGAAACCAAATAACTGATTACTACATATACTACTTTTTTATTTGTAAATACATACTTAATATACATATACACCCAGACTCGGGACATACAGACATGTTCATGCACACAAATGCATGTCCCGGGTAGGAATCGAACCTACGACCTGCAGCGTGAAAGGCGCCATCACGCCAACCACGCCAACGGGCTCGTCAAATAACTATCAAATAGATATCTTTGTTTTTATTATTTTTGTAAAAAATCATTCGAAATATGTCAATTAAAGAATTGGTACTTACTTATAAGTTAATGTAAAAAATATACTAAAGTCCATATGAGGATTATTATTGACGATACCTACAATACGACATTTGGGACCAAATAATGTTTGTTTTATTATTCACCGGAGAGTTTTTTTGTAGGATATGGACATGTTATAAATCAGGGACCTACAGTTAACAGTTGGGGCCCGTGTGATATCTATTCTTAAGCTTAATTTACCACAAAAAGCCATGAATTCAGCCTACATATTTTGCGTAAATTCCCTACAATTTATAATCGAATTATAAACGGAATGAGTCCTTGAGGTCTGGGAGAGTACCTACTCTCCCAGACCTCAAGGTAATGAAGCCGAGTGAGGTAAGGACCGCACTAATTGGAGATATTTACTGCCAAGTTCCGCCGAGGAATTCTTGGCCCAAGTATTTCATGTCCTGGATGCGAGGTATTAATCTAGTGCCCCAACTATCTAAGACAAAGCTGAGTATTACGTAAGTACCTTAATACTTATAGTACGTTTTTTTATACTTGTCCTATTTGATAAGCAAAGATAGCGTCCAGAGGGGCGATTGCGTAACTTTTTTGTCAATGTTTTAATTGGTTTCGTTCATCCTGTGTCAATTCAAAGTCAAAAGTCAAAAGGTTTTTATTCATGTAAGCTCATTAGAGCATTTATAAATAGTCAATATAAACAATATTTTAGCGTTACCACCGGTTCGTAATGTTGCTTCCATTGAGAAGAGCCGGCAAGAAACTCAATGGTTACTCTTTTCAAAAGAATAATTGTATACATTTTCAAACAGTAACGCTATGTGAGCAGGCATGCATTAACACAGTGTGAGTAAAAAAAGAAAATAAGGTATTTAAATAAAAATTAATAAAAACTAGCCTAGAAAGCTGTGCATGCCTACTCCCACTTAACTGTCAAACCAAAAGGTGAATATTTATAACGATTGTTTTGGTGTGATGCCTTCCGTGCTTAGGTCTTGTCTGTAAAAGTTTTGGAACAACGGTGTCAAGTGGAAAATGGGCGGACCAGTCCCCGCAAGCAGCGCCCGGAACCCGAGCATGACTTGAGCAGCGGCATCACCCTCCTCAACCATTTTAGAGGGAAGAGGGTGACCCGCTCCACAGAGCCACCGCAAGCAAGGACATTAGAGTGAGCATGACCGATCCATTACCGCAGTGACATAGTTCAACAAAGCTAAGTAAGCGTACGGCAAGACAACATCCGCTACAATTGACATACAAATGCTTGTCAATGGCTACATGATACATGATTTCCACAACTTAAAAAGGTGGTAATTGTGACTAATATGTCAATAGCGCTAAATTAAGAGAAGGAAGAGGAAAACAATAAATAAATAAGGAATAAATCAAAACAAGAAATTCTGAGGAATTATTCCCGTTCCGGTGGAGCTGGACCAGCACCTAGCCAAGCATCTTTATCTTTCAAATAATCATCTAATGTGTAGTAAGCCCGCTTACAAAGCGTACGCTTTACACAAGTTTTGAATTTAGTTTCACTAAGACTAAGTATGTTTGGTGGTATTTTATTATAAAACTTGACACAGTATCCCATGAAAGATGTGTGAACTTTCGCAAGTCGAAAGCGCGGTTGATCTAATTTGTCTTTATTTCTAGTGTTATATCGATGACTCTCACCTAACTTTTTAAAGAGATGTAAATTTTTCCTAGTGTACATTATGTTTTCATAAATGTATTGGCATGGTACAGTCATAATGTTGATTTCCTTAAACCGTTCCCTCAAGGAGTCGCGACTTCCTAAATTATAGATGGCCCTAACGGCCCGCTTTTGTAAAATAAAAACAGATTCGATGTCAGCCGCCCTACCCCACAATAATATACCATACGACATGACACTATGAAAGTAACTAAAATAAACTATTCTCGCGGTGTCGATATCGGAAAGTTGTCTAATTTTCCTAACAGCGTAGGCGGCGGAGCTGAGCCGCTTCACGAGAGCTCTTATATGTGGGCCCCACTGTAATTTGGAGTCGAGCGTAATACCTAAGAAAACAGTATCATTAACGAATTCAAGTTTTTCTTTATTTAGTACTACATCGCATTCATTACTTCTAACATTAGGTAATGAGAATCTTACACATTTAGTCTTGTTACTATTCAATGCTAAATTATTAGTATTGAACCAGTTATGGACCTGAAGAATAGCATTATTCACGTTGTCCAAATTATTTACATGTCTACCTACTTTAAAAATCAAAGAGGTATCATCGGCAAATAAAACTATCTCTGCCCTACTTTGTATTATATGCGGAAGGTCATTTATATATACTAAAAACAGAAAAGGACCCAAAATGGATCCTTGAGGAACTCCCATTTTAACTAGAGAGCCTAACGATTTAACACCATTTATTTGAACGTTTTGTTTTCTACCTACTAGGTAAGATTTTATAAGTTTGAGCGCCCTATTTCTAACACCGTAATGTTCCAATTTAAGCAAAAGTATTTCATAATTGACGCAATCAAATGCCTTTGAGAGGTCACAGAAGATACCAATAGCATCCTGTGAGTTCTCCCATGCGTCGAAGATATGCTTGATTAAGGTGACACCGGCGTCGATAGTACAGCGGCCTTTGGTGAAACCATATTGTTGATCATGCAATTATATACCAAACCAATTGAACTATCGACAAAAAGTTACGCAATCGCCCCACTGGACGCTATCTTTGCTTACCAAATAGGACAAGTATAAAAAAACGTATTATACGTACTACATAGTTTTCATTAAGGGTAAACGGTCTCTCGTTGTTTTTAATTTCAAAACAACCTGACAATAATCCACAAGGATAGTATAATGCTTTATATTATACAATACTAGCTGTGCCCCGTGGCTTCGCCCGCGTGGAAATTGATATGTAAGATTATCTTATGTCTTATTCCAGAGCTTACACTATCTACATTTCAAATTTTATTAAAATCGGTTTAGTAGTTATGGAGATACGTAGTAACAAACATTCACATAAACACACAGACACACACACACACACTTACTTTCGCATTTATAATAATACTAGGATTAGGATAAAATATGAGAAATAAAATACAAATAAATACTCCTTTTTGGCAAAAAAGTTAGGCTCGTATGCATAATAAATGCATCTCAAAGTTAAGATCGATCTTAAGATCTTGTTTTTGACAGATGTACCATAATCTTTGAGATGCATTTATTAATACGAGCTTTAAAAGAGTCAAAGTTTTATTCAGAGCGCTAATTTATGCATCGTCGTTATGGGACGTGGTAGGATTGCCAAGCGATGTCAGCATACTTGTACCAATTCCATTCGATTTATGACATATACTCCCGATTTTTAGACATTTTTATAGAGCAGTTTTATTGAAAGTATCACTTTGAAAATATTGTTGGGAAAGGAACTAATTTCGGAAAGTATATTGGTACTTTACTAATTAAATGTGTTAGGAATGATGTATGGCAGATATAGGTGAAGACTAGTACTTATAAATCGTTAGGAATGTCATAGTAATTATGTTATGGTAAGACCATAGTAGAATGAATGCGTAAAGTATGCTATCTCCGGCCCAATCCGCCATTGTCTCAGGGTTGTCACTTTTAGCTAAATTTTAATTCAGTGCCTAGAAATAAAGGAAAATCAATACTATACCTACAATACTGAGAAATCGGCATGACTAAACGTAAACAAAGCATTAGCGGCATATCAATAGACAGATCAAAATACCTAGGTAATACATTCTAGTGGGAAAGTAGGCCTGCCTACGTCGTCTGTCTGATAGTAAACTACCTAATACAACAAAAAAAATTGTGGGTATCTCACTCATCATCAAGTAAAAATTATAGGTTATGCTAGAATAAGTGACTTGCTTACCTTTCCTGTTCAGTAGGTAAACTGAACAGAGACAACTCTGGAATCGATTATCACACATTTTTCGTGACGTGACGTGCGAACCTTGTGCGGTGTTAGCCCTGACTGGCGCACTGACATTTGGTCAATATTTTGTTTGAGTGTGCGTGCGCGACGCATAGATACGCATGGCGCACACATACAAGCCGCGCGCGGTGCGTTTCTATGAAGATAACTTACTATCCATTTTTTCTACTATGGTAAGACTCCATAATTGTAATAATGGGCAAGAAATGGAAGAGACTGATAAAGTTATAAATTGGCGTAGACGGAGATGTCATTAGGTCATCAGTTAATAGAGCTGGATCGATTTAAATTAGCTTGGCTAGAGAAAAACTACTAAAGATAGGCACTACTCAACTAAAAAGTATAAAAAATACTATTTCAAAGAACATCGCAGCAAGGAATCGAGTAGAAATCGAATGTAACAAAAGTTGGTTTGAAAGAAAAGTTGTTGCTTTACTCTGCTCTGTTAACGGTAAATAGGTCTCCCGCTGTGGTTCAAGTGCTGAAGTTGAACGTAGTTACTAGACTCTAGTCTGTAGTTAACTTGCAATGTATTGAACAGAATGATTTTCAGGAAATGTCTGTAAATGTGATTTAGCAATATAAAACAGTAGGCTACCTCGTGATATACATACGTATACTCACGCCTGTATCCCACGGGGGTAGGCAGAGACTGATTGCCACATGCTACGATTCTTACACACCTCTTTTGCTGCATCCACATTTGTACATCCAAAGCCAAAACCGAAGAAAGATTAATCTGGTTCTGAAAAGTTCTCCTCGGGCACTCTTTTCCAATGCATGTACTTAAGTGTGCCCTATATATCTCTTTCGTCGGTCGACTTCATTGATCTTTGAATTTTACGCGTTGTGCAATAATTTCATGGACCCTAAAAAAATCAAGAGATCAAATTCCTAATTAAATTTTCAGGCGCGGACGACGAAAAATAATGAGATGGCAACTTGTTTTAATGAGCACGAGTGGGGGTTGTACCGGGGTAAAGCAGTATGCTAATTAGGGTCGGGACTGAGGCCTATTGTCAGGAGAGGGCTCCGATGACGATACTTATGGTTGCATTAAAATAATTTTTAAAAACTTCAAGTAAATGAAATAAAATACATAATACACAAACTAGTTAAATCTTTAGATTTAACTATAATTCTACAAGTGTTAAAGTATCACAGTTGTATGAAAATATTTCAAAAGGACCTATTAAACGACCTATTTAACTATTACGGTGAGGGAAAACATCGTGAGGAAACCTACCTATCCCTCGGGATTAGGTAATAGTCATTTCCTGTATACACGGCGACAAGGTTCACCACCTGTCACGTTGGGTTCTGACTATCTGGTGAAACGTGGGCTTTGAGTTGACTTAACACCTCCACAATGTGGTAGTGTATGGCCACTCAAGCCTCTGACTACCCCCGAATGGGGATAAAAGTCGTGACGTTATATTTATATATATTACCTATTAAAGTTTTCGGGCGAGTTCTTTGGCGTACTAGTGCTAGTTGCCACCTACGGCGACAAAATAGCAATACGTTTATTAAGCGTCTAACAAGTGTACCTACTGCTTTCCCAATTTCTCCAAAAGAAAATACAGCATCAACAAGGAAAAACAGTATTAAATGGCCCCATTTATCATACTCTCTCCCCTCAACATAATCAAAGACCACCGAGAGAAGGTGATTATATAAATATACTTCGATCTATCACGAAATGGATTCTTTCAGAACTTATAAATAGTCTACAAACATCATTTCGCAAATTGTGCGGAACAAAAAGGGATATAATGCGAAGGGGGGTTAAGGAAGTGGTCAGATAACCGCGCAGGTGGAGCCTTTTGATCCCTCCGAGTTCCTTAATAGCCGGGGAAAGGGGGAGGGGGGAGTCGCTAGATGGACTTATGGCCAGTTATATTTTTGTTGAGGTATTGTAGTTTTAGGGGTGTATTCGAATAGGAAACCATTATCTCATGTTTTGTTTAATAATGGAAATAGTTACCCACAAAAGTAATTTGTATTCGATATCAAACGGAGAAAAATATCCGCTGAGTTTCGCGCCGGTTCTTCTCAGTTTAGTTTGCGTTCCGATCTTGTTGCTAAGTTGAAAAAAATATACAATTTCTATGTGCCTTTAATAGCAATGCACAGAATAGCAGTGGTAGCCGATTGATAAGCACGCGTCTTGCGGGCTTAAGGTCATGGGTTCAAACCCTGGCTCACACCTCTGGATTTTTCGAAATCTATGTGTGAATCATAACTTTAATATGATTATCACTTGCTTGCGGTGAAGGAAAACATCGTGAGGAAACCTGCATGTCTTTAGCCATGTGAAATCCACCAACCCGCACTGGGCCAGCGTGGTGGATTATGGCCTGAATCCCCCTCGCATTGAGGGGAGGCCCGTGCTCAGTAGTGGGACGTTAAAAGGGCTAAATTATTATTATTATTATTATTATGTGCCTTTAACCCAAACATAAATGAGTTTAACATCGATTTCACCTCGCAGTAGATACCTATTTACTGCCCACTACCTGCATCCATTTCTTTCCTAAATATTGAAATAGTCAAATACGTTATGACACTGGTCGATTATCCGGTTATCCGGTGACCTCTGTGTGCTTAGTACAGACCAACATCTTCAAACTTAACACATTTATAATGCTCCGTCTCCCCAAAGACGGTAAAAGCTTTTGGGCTCTCGGAATAATATTCAGTTTACGTTCCTTGCTAGTAGCCGCAGCATGAAAGTGGTTTTAAATGCCGGACATTTCGTTCCTTATAACATTCAGTAGAGCTTTCTTGAAGTAATTTTGAAGCATTTATTTTACAGAAAAAAATCAAACTAATGGACTTGTACACGACTGCTTTACCGCTCCCGTTCCGTGTTGTTTGTGAATACGGCCTTATGTCGCTAGTCAATTTTAAAGTAGTCCTTTTTTAACTTTTATAATCGTCATAAATCCAAAGTCAAAGCATTTATTTTGTGTAGGCCTACGGGG
Source organism: Drymonia ruficornis (assembly GCA_947859195.1). Taxonomy (NCBI): domain Eukaryota; kingdom Metazoa; phylum Arthropoda; class Insecta; order Lepidoptera; family Notodontidae; genus Drymonia; species Drymonia ruficornis. The sequence goes on from OX401919.1 coordinate 12,261,172, forward strand.
GCACTTACAAATAGTCATATCACATTTTTCCTTAAATTCTACCGGCGGATCGGAAACGCGACTTCGACTGAGAAGATCCGGCAAGAAACTCAGTGGGCTTGTCTTTTTTTTACATTGGTCGGTTTTTTAAATCGCCATTTACTTATTTTAATACAATGTATTTTGGTAAAAAATAGCTCCAGCGAAATAAAATGTATGTCGATCCTTCAAAATTTCTTTTCAATTTTCATTTTTTATTTGACAAAGTTTCAGCACTGAATCCACTATGCTACAGTTGGCGAGTTTGTTTACATAAATAGTATGGACATTTTCATTATAATCAAACGAGGTACTTATTGCAATGCAATATCTTTTTAGATATAGATGCCATTGCTAAACTTCAACTAAAGAACTAAACAAAACCTTATTAGATATATCAAAATAATAGGTAAGTCAAGAGCCATTATCCACAGAAGCAATAATCTTATGATAATAAATAGCATTAGAGATTTAGCGGCGATACGCCGCTCGATAAATAGATATGGTCGTTTCCATTTGTAACAGAAACTCGGGAAGCTGACTGATGTGGGGTACAAACCGCGAGCAGATAACGGAATAACCAAACAATTGGTCGCGTCCACAAGCTCCGAGCAGCCGTGCCTGAGCAATCAGCCCTTACAGGTCGGCAACGTGCGAGCGATGCCTCTGATATTGTAAACATTATAGAGACCACGGTAGCTGACGTTAATTAATCAATTATTATTACGACGTTAGTTTATCAATTGTCGTGTCTACAACATGCACATGTCGCGCGAGGCTGCTCACCCATATGCCTCGCGAAGCACGACGTTTGCCTCAGTCGCATGCCGCGCGAGGCAAATGGCGAGGCAACTGACACTCTAGACAGGGAAAGGTATACCCGATCAATCAGTTTGACACGTTTGACATCGTTCTGTCTCACGACTGCCAAACTAGGCGAGGCAAATGTGAGTGCTCAGGTGAGGCAGGGCGCGCATTTGCCTCACATGATGCAAGTCAAACTTGGCGAGGAAAATTTTCCTCGCGCGGCATGTGACACTTCTGGACGTAGCTATTGATTATTTTTGAACGTATGTCAAATTCAGTTTAGTTTAGAGGCTAGCTGCCCGTAATCTGTTTGGAAAACAGCCGGCTTAATCTGGCTACTACAACACGGATTACACAAAAGTGTGAAACAGGGGCGTAGCTACCGCCGTTTCAGCCGTATCAATGATACGGGCCCCCAAGCTACAGGGGCCCCGAACGTTTGTGAAAATAAATTATCCTTCATTTGGGCCCCCCCCCCACAAATTTTGATACAGGGCCCGTCTAAAGCAAGCTATGCCACTGGTGTGAAACATCCTGTTTTTACCCGACTACGGCGGATCCGTGGTCCGTTTAGGCCCTTTAGGTCAAAGTGGCATATAACCACGGACCACGGCAATCCTCTAGATGAGAATATTTTCTTGTTTCATACTTTTTAGAGCGCGATTTTCAATTGTCGGGTTTTAGTTTTTAAACTTACTGTTTTAAGAGTATAGTCATGCAATTTCTCGTCCATTTATCTCCATAGGAATGGCATTCTAATGATGGTACAGTCTTAAAATAAAATAATTTTGTTAAATTCCAATGGTCTCTTCGAGAGAAAATGCTCAACATCGCTAACTCTCACATCTTGTACATCTCTACTTCCAATCAGAAAGCAATGCGTGGAATGATAGAGTCACCATCAACCTATCCTCCATTATGGCACAAGCAGAACCTTTTCAACGATCATTATTTATCTCAAATTGTACTGCACTTATCTCTTACTGGCTCATATAAAAAGCATGTACAATTACATTACGTAGACTAATGTTTTCAATGACTATAGTAAAGGAGAATGTTTTTGCTCGTTTAGTTTTTATGTTATATTGAATTAATGATACGTCCTCTCTTTTCTTTATAAATCGCTCAAAAGTGACACAGTACTAAACCAATGCAATGAGGTCAAGTTAACAGATTCCTACTATGAGAGAAAGATACCACCACACCACGAACACCTGCTTATAGTGGATTTACTAATGAGACGGACTAAACTGACAGCTGCAAATGTCACGGTTCTATGAATTTGAATCTTGTTTGTTCTATTTATATCGAAAAGTGACATTAGCACCTGTCAGTTAACTCCGTCTGATTAGCAATTCGACTACTACTACTACTACTACTGGTACTAACCAAAGTCACTCAAATATTAGCTCTACGCTAGTGAGACATTAAGATAATGGATCCCGCGTAGGTACTCTAGTAATCCCGATGAAATCATAATGAAGTAAATTAATTTGGTAATGTGTACTTGTGCCAGTGCAAAATGTGATGTGGTCTGGACTATGTAAATACATATCCAAAGCTTCTCTATGTAAATACATAGAGAAGCTTTGGATACATAGACAAGAGTGTATATAGAGAAGTTCTCCTCTTTTGGACTACTGATAGGTACCTAGTATTGTAGGTAGGCAGTCGTGGTACCGACTTACGATTTCACTGACTGATAAAAATTAAACTATGAGAGTAGCTACTTCAATATAATACATTACACAATAGTGAAATGCCCCAAATCAAATTATTTTTATGTGTACGTAAGTTTCACCTACCAAATCAGCTGGCTCGTTGGTCTAGGGGTATGATTTTCGCTTAGGGTGCGAGAGGTCCCGGGTTCAAATCCCGGACGAGCCCAAATCTTTTTTAACAAAATAAAATTGGAAAATGCAAGACATGACAGTTATTTCAATAATGAACTTTGCTTTTAACTTCAAGTGAGAATTAAGGAAAAGATTATACCTTTACTCACTCTCATTTCAGGTCTCCATAAAGCTGAACATAGGATTATGAACCATTGACCCCATTATGATCAAAACAAGTATCATACTCGAAATATGCTTATTTCAGTCGTCTGAACATAGACCTAATTAAGGGTTAGTTATTTCAAGGGTCACTAATAACATACTTACCTACATCTACAAGGATTTAACATACCAGCGTAAACAATGTTGAAATGGTATGTATAAATACAACGTCACGACTTTTATCCCCATTCGGGGGTAGTCAGAGGTTTTGAGTGGCCATCCACCACCACATTGTGGAGGTATTAAGCCAACTCAAAGCCCACGTTTCACCAGATAGTCAGAACCCAACGTGACAGGTGGTGAACCTTGTCGCCGTGTATACAGGAACTGACAATTACCTAATCCCGAGGGATAGGTAGGTTTCCTCACGATGTTTTCCCTCACCGTCAGCGAACTGTAAATGGTATGTATGTTCATACAAAATTATAGTGTAACCTTCGAGTCCATTAGAATTATATTTACTTTACGTATACTTACCATTTATGGGTAAACATGTTCCATTGTGTTGCTAGAGTCCGTTTTTACGACACCACTAAAATATTATCAGACGCAGTAATGTCTGCGTCTGGTTTCGTGGACTTTTTGCTTTGTACGGTGGATAAGAAAATATAAGATTAATTTGTTCATACACGTGTATGGGCTACCTCCATATTATCGTCTCGCCTTATGTATACCTACTTATCAATCAGTTAATGGTCCCACTAATATTATAAATGTGAAAGTTTAGATGGATAGATAGATGGATGGATGGATGGATGGATGGATGGATGGATGGATGGATGTTTGTTACTCAATCACGCCAGAACGGCTGAACGGATCTGGATGAAATTTGGCACAGATATAGATTATAGTCTGGAATAGCACATAGGCTACTTTTTTTTAAAATAGGCGCGGACGAAGTCGCTGGCAAAAGCTATTGATATAAATGCATATGTTCAAAGTAAAATAAAGGTCCTTAAATTTTTATTTTTTTTATTTAATGTATTATATAAAAAAAGTAAAATTGAGAATATTTAAATAGATAGAGCTTACTACAAATTCAGATCTCACTATATGACAGGATTTTGTTTAATGCATTCATATTTCAGTCTCACCAGTCATATGGCCGAGCTATTAAATTTGTCTACGCTTTGCTTACTGCCTCGCAAACTATTTGTCACCAAATGTTTTTACAACAAAGCTGCGTTAGAAATTACACCCTGGGGACGATTCAAACATTATGGAGATTGCGAATACTATGTCTTGTTAATGAACGCGATAAGTCACACTTTTCAATGTACTTTTTGCTGTGACGCATTAGTTGGATGAAATCCATTAAGTTGGAGAAAAAGAGGAACAAATGAAGTAGAATTTTTTTATGGTTGGTTGGCCAATTGTTATATATTAAGGATTAATTATTCGTGGTCTTGCAATCATAGTTTAGTTATACCTTCGTGGTTAACAGGGTTTGATGACAGAGCGGAATGGTGGTCATAGGAATTCAATAGAGGAATAGAATAAATTAAATCTATGTGAAAACTTAAAGTTAAATTAGTTTTGAATTGTGTCGCTCTTTATAATAATAAATTATAAAACGTATAAAATAATTATAACGGATGATTCAAACGTTCTTCAACTTCTCATAATACTGGACACATTGTTTATGATCGTTTGATTCGTTGGATTTCGTTAGATTAACTATTAGTCACCGCGAGCGCGCGATACTTTCATAAATCTATGCGTTGGACATTGAATCATTGCGAATCCTATAGCAGTAGCTACAGGCTCCAAAACCAACAACGCCAAAACATTAACCATTTTATGATGATACTACATTCAGACAAGCTTAATCTGCATACAATTGAATACAAAAAGCTTATCAACTGGAGCCCGGTGTATCATCAGCCCGTGCCAACGTTCCCATCGGCTCTTTGCGAATTGATTTATGCTCGTTTTGTTTCGCTTTTATCTGGAACCGTGTATTTCGCAGCTTCCCGTCTGATTCCGAGTTCATTATTCACGAAATGCTGATCGGATAACTATTTTAAAATGTTGTTTTAACTGGAATCAACTCTATAAAAATCTACATCATTGACCTCTTTAACTATGAATATCCTGTTAGTGTAAGTACCTATATTATGTGATATAGCAATATACTTGCCCATTAAATTATAACCAAAATATTATCAGCAGGAATGTGACCACATGGTCATATTGCACAGCCTACCCCATCGGGGAATGACGTGAGGCGTGACCATGGTGTAGGTAGAGGCACATAGCCAAAGGTCAGAGTACCTATAGTTCGCGACAGGTCGAGATGACATTCGGGTTATGAGCTATTTGCAGAATAAAATCCGAATCAAAAGTAGGACCGCAAAGCAACAGAATAATTTAATTTAATAATTTTGTGGGCGATTTTGATTGTTTATCGGGTCCTGTTAATTTTGATTCGGATTTTATTCTGCAAAAAGCTCATAACCCGAATGTCATCTCGACCTGTCGCGAACTATACTAGAGTGAGAGTAAGATGTTACATGCTATTACTGAGTGAACCATCAGACTAAGTACTGGCAATGAACAACCCTTCTAGCTCGGTCCGATAAGGACTATTTGACCACCAAGATCACCCGGTGGTAAGTTGGGAATTCAATTTCCCAATAGCTCACCAGTGACTTAATAACACCATAGTACTCCCATATCACCACTAGTGACGATTATTGTACCATTTCGCCATTGGAGTCCCAAACCTTGCGTTGGATTGAAGGACAGTTTACATTCGCGCCATTAATAGTTAAACAAATCGGACTGGACGTAAAAAGTTAAGATTAAGATGTAAAGTTATACTTGTAGTTACAGTTATAGTTCTTTTTGAGCCATAACACACCGGGACGCCATGGCGACGTCGCCGGCCACCGCAGCCAATGAATTCGTATTGAAATGCATGATAGGTAACACACCTTACGTTAACGACGTACGACGTACGACGTGTTGACGGGCCCGTTAGCGTGGTTGGCGCGGAGGCGCCTTTCACGCTGCAGGTCGTAGGTTCGATTCCTACCTGGGACATGCATTTGTGTGCATGAACATGTCTGCATGTCCCGAGTCTGGGTGTATATGTATATTAAGTATGTATTTACAAATAAAAAAGTAGTATATGTAGTAATATCAGTTATCTGGTTTCCATAGTACAAGCTCTGCTTAGTTTGGGATCAGGTAGCCGTGTGTAAAATATGTCCCAGGATATTATTATTTATTATTATTATTACACCTGGCGACGGGCTGACGACGTCGCCAGTTCGTCGCCAGCCATACATGTCATTGGCTACGGTGGCTGGCGACGTCGCCTTGGCTACCCGGTGTGTTATGGCCCTTTGGGTACAGATATCTCCTTCGGAACACGTAACTAATCTGAAACACTCAACAAACATTATTTTGCCGGTAATACGTGAAGCTTGAAGTTATCCAGATGCTTCCAGCTTGGTAAAACGATGCAGGCTTTGTTGTAAACTGCTTACACTCGAAATCAAATAGGCTCAGGCATTTCGCGTGAAGTTCAGGTTTACCTAACTTTCAGTGCGATGCTGTTAGCATTTCCACGTAGATTTTAGTTAAATTTTGTAAACAGAAGGGCTAGACAAGTGGCTGACGTCTACAAGCAATCGTTCAAATCGCTACGCTTCATGTATGGAAATGACATAAGTCACGTGATCTACATAGCAACTTGTTGTTGATCTACATAGCGACGTTTGACATTTCCATACATTGTGAAGTCTATTCTATTCGATTAGCCTTCATGCCACTTGTCTAGGGGGGCTGGGCTGTAGAGAGATTTGTAGGAAAACTTGATCGTATTGAAAACTATAAAAAAGGTTTGGGCTCGTCCGGGATTTGAACCCGGGACCTCTCGCACCCTAAGCGAAAATCATACCCCTAGACCAACGAGCCGACTGTTTAATCGCTCGAAACGCACTTGTACACGCATTGTTGATACCTTTCACTTCACAAATGGCTACCATAAAGATAAAGAAATATTTATTGAGCAATTCACTGACTGATTGGAACATACCAAACATATTTATTTTAGATACACGAACTCAGTGTGGCCGCCGCCGCGCTCGAACCGCGCTGCTCGTTTCTTGTAGACGCAGCCATTAACATTCTGGTAGAGCCAACTTCAATATTACTCAGAAGAGGGAAAATTGAACAATTCCTATAATGTCCTTTAGTACACAGACTTCCTAATAGAGAGGCAAAGGTATAATCTGCCAGTCCAATACACGAGAAGTCTATTTATCTAAAACCCTACAGCAGGGGTCCACAAGTAGTTTTAGGTAGGGTCCGGATACTGTGGGAATATTTTTACGAGGTCCAGAAAAAACAACTGGGGGCTTACCACAAGCTCTTATTGCGATTCAATTATAGGAACGTTTTAACGACGTTTTAATGACGTTTCTTATTGTCATGACAATAAGGTACGTCATTGCACAAAAAGTCGCTGAAACGTTAATATGTTCCTGTAATTGAATCGCAATAAGAGCTTGTGGTAAGCCCCCTGATAATAATTCAGTGCTACCTATTTATTGTATGGTTTCAAATAAAATTCTGAATTATAAAACACAAGACCTAAAATTAATGTGAGAAACTGCACCGACGGTCTTGAGCCAGTTTTTTATAGTTTGGTTCTCGAGAAGAACAGGAAATTCGAAGTGTGTCTTCTAAGTGGGCGTCCGCTAATCTCGATCGATATTATTTTTTTCAAAAAATTCATCTTTGTGAAAGATGATTCAAATACGTATGTCGAGCCAAACATAGTGGCCAAATTGATAGCTAGTTTTTTGCGTTTTTCATATTTTTCTGGGACATGTTTGGCGGTCCGAGGTTCGACCTTTCGCGGCCCGCAAACGGACCGCGGTCCGCCTGTTGCCGACCGAGCCTACAGCTTAGGACCCTCATTATATCTTTCAAGGTCTACCAATTCTATAGATCCCTCTTAATATTTGATTACCTCTTAAATGTTGTAAAAAAAAGCTGGCAAAGCATTATCATATTCACGTCATGTAGCGTTGATATTTATTACAAAAAAATGTAACAGAACCGTTTACTCAATGCTACCTATTCTCCCTAGTAAGCAGTAAAACGCCTCTATCGAAGTAGAGCACGGCAGATCACAACATCAGGGAGGCTAGCAGGTGTGTATTGCCGCTGTGTGTCGCATCACATAAAAACTGCTAACGTCGCCAGATGTTCGCGATATCGCTTATTCACATCGTGTTTGTGTTAGAGGGACTTCAGATCTGCTAGTGTGGCAATTTTTTTTATAGGACTGGGGGCTTACCACGAACTCTTATTGCGATTCAATTACAGGAACGTTTTAACGATTCAGCGTCTTTTTGTGCAATGACGTACCTTATTGTCATGACAATAAGAAACGTCATTGCACAAATGGCCGCTGAAACGTTAAAACAAAACTGCTATAAGAGGTGATGGTAAGCCCCCTGATGTGGCAAGCAAGCGTACGGCCCGCAGTTACCCTAGGCTATAGATACTAGTAATGCATTTAGTATTGCAAGTATTTACAGGCTACCTGAAGGGAATGGGCAGGGGGGTGTTGGGCTTCTTTCTCTCTCACTGCAGCTGTAATAGTTGCTTTACGCCGATCTTCTGTGAGAGAGTCGTACTAACCCGGTTGAGCCAGCCCGTATATGAGCTGCAGTCAGTTAGCTACAGCTTGACTCTACCGATTGGCTAATAAGACTACCAAGGGCTTTAATATCTGTGAATGAGCTTTGTCTTGGCGGAAAAACCCTTTTCGGACTTTTATACCAAATAACAACCCAATGATGACTGTAACTGGATGAGGCAAAGAAAATTCATCTAACTTGCGCCGTAAAAAGACCCTGTGAAACTCAGCCGTGATTTGGAGAGATAATCTGAAAGTTCTAGTATCTTTGGACATTTTTATAGTCGTCAGACCATAACGCTTCACCACTATGTAAAATGAAAAAAAAAAAAAAAAAAAATATAACGTCACGACCTTTATCACCATTCGGGGGTAGTCAGAGGCTTGAGTGGCCATACACCACCACATTGTGGAGGTATTAAGTCAACTCAAAGCCCACGTTTCACCAGATAGTCAGAACCCAACGTGACAGGTGGTGAACCGTGTCGCCGTGTATACAGGAACTGACTATTACCTAATCCCGAGAGATAGGTAGGTTTCCTCACGATGTTTTCCCTCACCGTTAAAATAAAATAGATGAAAAAGCTGAAACAATTATTACTAAGCCCGTAGTGTTAGCTTAGCCTTTCTCCCGTCCCCTTAAATGTTGTCAACCATTACAATAATCAACTATCTTAAGATTTAAGATTCAAGATTCAAAACGTTTATTTTGTTTAGCCCTACGGGGGCACTTACAAATTCACATATTACATTTTTTCTTAAATTCTACTGCCGGATCGGAAACGCGACCTCGACTGAGAAGATCCGGCAAGAAACTCAGCGGGCTTGTCTTTTTTACATTGTTTTATAATAATTTAATTTTTTAAATCGCCATTTACTTATTTTAATACAATGTATTTTGGTAAACAATAGCTCCAGTGTGCTGCCTTGCGAAATAAGCAAGGCAGGTCTATCCAGGTCTATCTAGGCTAGTTAATCCTTTATGTTGGAGACGGAGTACATAAAATATAGCTATCTCCTTCTCAGAAAATAATACAACGCCGTTCCTACAAGGTCTTGTGAAACGCCACTCCAAGAAAATGGTAGTCTCAGCATCGAAGTTTCGAAGATAGTGTAGCGATCCCGAATATTGAACATATTCCACATCCTCGAGACATATTTGCTGTGATAAACGCGTACTGCTGAATATCGTCTAGTTGGAGGGAAATATTTGAGTTTTCTATATCGAGTGGGATATTACTGATAGTTTCGTTAGCATCAAGCCGGCTTTCCACCGCGGCGCATGCTACGAACGAAATTACGTGGCTTCCATTTCGTGCGTAGCGTGCGCCGCGTGCGCGTGCGCCGCGGTGGAAAGGCGGCTTCATCAGGCAGAAGTCCTATAGAGGAGCTGCGAGGCGCTCATAGCCAGCTGCAATCACTGATCGGCAAACGATCGGCGGTAAAGCAACGCTTGGGAAGGTCAGTCAGAGATGGGTGACGATTTGGTGGCATTGAACTGAGCGTTACCGTGCTTCGAAGGGCACGTAAAAAGTCGGTTCTGGTTGTTGCCATCTAGGCAGCAGTCGTTAAGCCTTGTCAGAGACATTCGGGCGGTTTGAATAACTCTGACAACTGGTGAGCTGCTTACCATACGTTAAGTAAAATAAGGCTATGGAGGACCTAATAGGTTAAGTTTAATCCGTCTGTAATAGCTCTAGTAGAGATGAACCGTTTTCAATCCGATTTTTTTATTCGATAGCTGGAATCAGCGATATAGGTACCTAATTATTAATTGTTATAGGGGTAGGAAATAGGTACTGATATCGCTTCAGATGTTTTAATACCTAAGGGATTAATAAATATCTTTACCGTTCAATTAATTTAATTTTAATGTTATTTTATCAAGCAACGATCAAAATACTTGCACAGTTTCTGGCTCCTGATGGTTATTCAGAAAAATATGGTCCCATATTTGCATTGTCTCTCCCGGAATAGCCTCAGCAATATTCCCCGAGTATCGGCGCACTGTTTGTTTAGATAGAGCACTGGATTTGAATATTACTATCGGTAGCGCGATGTAGACTCCAATATTTGCGATCCATTTGAATATTTTGTACATTAAATGTTTGTTTTGAGGATGGAAGTATCTCTGTAATGTATTTTCAGTGGTAGAGCCTGAGGATAGAGCTAAAAGCTACGAGTGCTATTACAAATAACGAAATTAGGTTAGTACATAAACTGGGAATTTCTTTTTAGAGATCGGAGTAGGTAGATAAATCTTTTATTCAATCTATTCAATTAACAAGGTTAAGTTTATCAACAAAATAATAAAAAGAAAAAATTACAAAGAAAAAATAACCTAACTATCGACTAATAAAAATCACCCAATAATCCCCCTCCGATGTCGGGCGGCAGGGTGCCCAGAACGCTGGCAGCATTGCCGCGTTGGATTGCAATGCTGATATGTTGGCCTAAATAGTTGCCAGCGCTCTGGTCGCCCAAAGTCTCCACTAGACGTTTGGAGATCTCTTTATAGATCCGGTGGGCCCCAGGCCCCCACGGACCCAACGTTTCTACCCCAAACGCCTCAAATATGTAGCCTGCGCTCAGGGAACTATTTTAGATAGATTTTCAGTTCACTTTCTATCCAGTTGGTTATATAAAATGTAGAGCATATGTCTCGATCTAAACAGCGTTTATATTTGTGTGAATAAAAAGAATATTATTCTCAATGGCATTACCTTTGAGTTATTAAGGCTTCAAAGCCTTTTATAGTTACTTAAGATGAGGGTTCGAAATTTGGTTGATTTTCTATTCTACTTTTTCTTTAAGTAAGTATGTGGACTAGGAATCTTATATTTAGATGTATGATTTTTGACTATATTATCATGAGTATCTTTAAATCCAAATCACGATTTGATGAAATTTTCTCGATAAAAAAAATTTATGAAATGAGCTCTAATTATTTACAATTTTCCTTGCTACCACGATGTTTTTACGATTTAGATCACGAAATTATTTCTAAAACATAGCAAGTAATGATATCTAAACTACCCTTCAACCATATTTTAATTCATGAAGTAGTTTTTTTTTAATTCAAGAAAATGTGGTTTGGCGCTTACGTTGTTTATTTCCGAGCGCGCGCACAATATCGCCATCTCACATTTTAAGTACTTGAACTAACCATGTCTCTCTCTAACTTTGTATTGTCAGTGTCCAGTCGGACTTGTTCGACGTCGGACCTGTGAAGGATTTTTTAAAAAATATTACGAAAAAATATTACGGTCGTGCCACATTACAGGTACAGTACAGTATTTACAGTCCGCCGACGCCTATGATAAATAAATAAATATCCTTGGAAATTATTTTACACATGACTACCTGATCCCAAACTAAGCAGAGCTTGTACTATGGAAACCAGATAACTGATATTACTACATATACTACTTTTTGTTTGTAAATACAAACTAAATATACACTTAATTACACCTAGACTCGGGACATGCGGACATGTTCATGCACACAAATGCATGTCCTGGGCAGGAATCGAACCTACGACCTGCACTGCAGCGTGATTTTCGTTTGCTTTTCCTTGTCTTGTGTAATTTCTTTTCATCTCTTGTCATTTTGTGTCATCTCTTGTCATTTTGTGTCATCTCTTGTCATTTCATAGTTATTCGTGTCATTTCTGTAAAAACTCCCTATTTCGCTTACTGTTATATACTTGCAGCATGGTCTTGGGCCGACAGTGGGAATACATTGCTTGTCAAAACAATGGAGTCGCTTTATTGCGTTTGTTGTAGGTATGGATGGGCAAGTAATAAATATATCATACATCAATAAATTATCGTAAAAAATAACATTACAGATATGGATAGGGAAATGTTTGTCCGTCCTATTCAATCTATTATATTATAAACGAAAGTAACTCTGTCTGTTACCTTTTCACGGCTAAACCGCTGAACCAATGTTGATGAATTTTGGTATGGAGATAGACTGGGTCTTGGCGGAGAACATAGGCTACTTTTTAGGGTTCCAAAGGGTGCTAACGGGACCCTATTACTAGGCCTACGCTGTCCGTCTGTCTGTCTGTCCGTCTGTCAGCGCGGGCTGTATCTCACGAACCGTAACAGGTAGAGAGTTGAAATTTTCACTGAATGTGTATTTCTGTTGCCGGTGCAGAACAAATACTAAAAATATAATAACATTTAAAAATAAATATCAAGTCTCAAACTTGATATTTTTGATGTGTTTATTCTACGGTGGTACGGAACCCTTTATGTGCGAGTCCGACGCCTTCAGATCTTATGAATGTTTTCTTGAAATAAATATAGTGTATTTTAAGTAATTAACTGGCCAACCCTCAGGTCCTACCTACCATGTTAGGATCTTTTTCGTTCTAGCGGGTGTAAACCGTGATTTAACGAGTTAATGTGATAATTTTTTTTTTAATTTTTGTATTTATATTATTCAATTCAATGTATTTGTTTCAGACATAGTCCAATATTGATTATTAAAATTATTATAATTTCACAATAAATATAAAACAATAAATAAAAGTAAAATTAAATTAAAAAAATATATATATTTATTTTTATTTTTCATGTTTTATCATTAAAATACAATATAATATAACATAAATTAAAATAAAATACAATGATATAAAAACCTACCCCTAATTAAACAAATACCGTCCGCGTGGGATACTGGCTGCATGTCCTCCCTGTATTCAAGCTGTTCCTGTTGTCAAGCGAATTTTTTGAGCAAGGAAAGAGCCAGCCCTCTTGTCACCTGTGGCGGTAACCAGTCTAAGGGTGATTTTGATAGATAAAAAAATAAAGATAAAAAGATAAACAATAAATAAATGCATGGTTAAATCAATAAAATTAATAAAAACTGAAAATTAAATTAAAAAATAAATTAAATATGGTAAAAATAAATATTATGACACCGCTGATGACTTCATGATCGGCATCGAAGTTAAGTACCAAAGTATTCCTTTGCCTACGAAACATGAAAAAGATACTCATATCCGGCAGTCAGTCACTGACACAGAGTATGTACATTTTTACCCGACTACGGTGGGCGGAGGGTTATGATTTTGACCGATATGTATGTATGTTCATCTGCTCCCGTATAACGTCCAAACTATTTTTATCATAATAATTTGACTAATGAGATATCGTTGGACGCGTCTGGATCGTCCGCTGGTTATTTATGGTTGATAGAACTTACCTAAGTGAATATCGACCAAAATTATACGAGATGTCACATCCGAAGAGATTTAACTTACCATGTAGTCCGTTTTTTGTCGTATTGCATCACCACACTGTTTAGATCCGTTTTTAATTAGATTTAAAAAACCATTCAATTGACTCCTATCTCACTCACTCGGCCACCGCCATCTTGCTGCCATTCGTTTTAGAGTAGTTATATTCTGCTGCTTATTCTGCAACCATCGGGATAGTATAACAACTGGGGAGGGCGGGATGTTAAATCTCTTCGGATGTGACATCTCGTATAATTTTGGTCGATATTCACTTAGGTAAGTTCTATCAACCATAAATTACACGTCGATGTCACATCCTCGAGATTTAACTTACCATGTAGATGTTTAGCGTTCTTTGCAGAATAAGAAAATATTACATTTGTGTTTTTATTTTATTCATAACGAAAAATAAAAAACTCATTAAATCAGTAAGTACTTCCTATGTACACTTTACAATATAGATATAACTATATTTGAATAATCATTATTAAGTGATAGACAGTACAAAATAAGAAAAGAAAAAATAATCTAAATGGAAGGAAACAGCACAAGTTAGCCTTTCATGAGCTTTGTAAACTGTTATCTTCACTATAGACCGCGTCAGCAAAAGATCTGTCTTCTTCTGTATCTAGAAGTGGTTGATTATAAAATTTGGCAAAACATAACGATGAACCTGTCCAACCGGCTGTTCTCTTAATTGTATCTATAGACACGCCACATCTATTTGCTGCGGAAGTAGACGCGTGGCGTGTGCTATGTGCTGTAAAGTGTTCTATATTAACACCGCTCTCACCTAAGGTCTTTTTGATCCAGCGGCTGATAGATTGAGAACTAGCGTTATGTACAGGCTTTTTTATTGTTAATAATAAATTGTCTGTGTTTGGTAATGTACGAAATTGTTCAGTAATTTTTAAATAAGAGGACAGAGTTCTGGCGGGGCAAATGTTGTCTTTGTTCTTATAGAACGGTATGACCATCCGCGGGTTATGTCTACTTGGAGCCGACGTCTTAATCAATTCATCTATTTCAATAATAACGCACGTTTCCTTTATACAAATATTCCTAACTTTTATTAAAGACAACGTCTGCACCCGCTGTGCTGTTGACAACGCCAGCAAAGTAACAAGTTTTCTTGTAATCTTATCCATTGACAAATTTTCATTAGGAAAAAAATTTGCAAGAAATTCTAACACTAAGTTAGGGTCCCAAATATCTCTATATTTAGGAATGTTGGGTTTAATCCTAAAGACGCCTTTAAAAAATCTACTAATTAAATCGTCATTACACACTTGTTTTCCCAATACAAGGGAGAGGCCAGAACGATAAGTATTTAGCGTGCCATAATTTGCACCTTTCTCAAATAATTCTGTGAGAAACTTTAAAATCAACGTAACAGATTTGTCGAAGACATTTGCACCATTATTTTGACAAAATGTAAACCAATGTTTGATCCCTGTATTATAATGATTTAAGGTACTTTGAGACAATGATTTGATAATAATTTCTATTGTATTATCTTCTAATCCATTTTTAAGGTATGATTGCCGGATAATACTGCACACACCAGGGTAAGGTTGGGCCATAACGGGTGAGATTTCCTGCAAGGGGATAATAATAATTTTTTATCTGGCTTGAAATAAATAACTTCAGAGGATATTAATGTTGTGAACAAGGGGTACCACGGCTGACATGGCCAATATGGTACTATAAATATACCTGTAGCTTTATCATTAACTAATTTTCTTAGACTTTTAAGAATTAATGCGAAAGGAGGGAAAGCATAAAAGAAATAATTATTCCATCCGAGTGTAAACGCATCAATATCGAATGCCTCAGGATCCCGCTTCCAAGAAATGTATTTGGTGCACTTGTTGTTTAAACGAGATGCAAATAGATCTACTTCCGGTCCTCCAAATTTATCTACTATTTCTTGGAAACATGTATCCATCAGACTCCATTCGGTATCAATATTTGAATGACGGGAAGCCTCATCAGCTTCAACATTGTCCTTGGACTTAATATATGAAGCAAAAATGTATAAGTTTTTTTCCTCACACCACTGCCATATTTCCCGAGTGATCTGATTAAGATGGGGAAATTGTACACCGCCCATTCTATTTATATAGGAAATGGCAGTGGTGTTATCCACTCTTAGTAAGATTTCTGTATTACAAAGGTTTTTGCAGAAAGACTTTAAACCAAAATAAGCTGCAAGTAATTCTAAGTAATTAATATGATTTGATGATTCAGTGACAGACCAGTGACCTCTAGCCACTTCATTGTTACACATGGCTCCCCAACCCGTTAAGGAGGCGTCAGTAAAAATTTCCAACTCAAAACGTCCAACCCGGATTGAGTTTCTGGTCACTTGAATAGATTTAGCCCACCATTGAAAATCAGATTTTAGGTGATGTCCTAATGACATTGTGGCATCATAATCATGAAATTTTAACAAGGCAAGATATTTCTCACGTTCAAAAATTTTGGTATACATCCATCCATATGCTACTGCCGGGCAGGCGGCCGTGAGCGTACCCAAAAATTTTGCAAAATTCCGAATCGATACTTTACCTCCCTTTAAAAAAATATTAATCATATCTAATATTTTTTCTCTTTTTTCTACTGGAAGTTCTAGAGTCATATCAGAAGTATTCAATAAAAAGCCCAGATATCTGCAATAATTAGAAGGAGTTAACGTACTTTTATCATAGTTAACCAAAAAGCCTAATTTTTCTAGAATATTAATTACTGCATTAGCTGTATGTAGACACGATGTGTAGCTGTTATTAATACATAACAAATCATCTAAATATGCTACGATATTATGCCCTTTCTTCCGAAGGTAGGTTAAGACGGGTCTGAGTAATTTAGTGAAGACAAATGGAGCCGAACTTAATCCAAAAGGTAGGCAGTTAAATTCGTATAGTTTATCCTTAAAACGAAATCTTAAATACTTTTTACAACTTGAATTCATGGGCACTAAAAAATAGGCTTCTTTGAGGTCTATGGAAGTCATAAATGCATTTTCATATATCAATTTTGAAGCAGTTCTAATGTCTTCCATTTTAAAGTGCTGTCTACTTATAAATTTATTGAGATTTTTTAAATTGAGAATAAACCTATTGCTTCCATCATTTTTAGGAATAAGAAATATCGGAGAAATAAACTGGTTTGGACCATCGATACATTGCGTAATAGCTCCTATTTCTTCCAGTTTAGTAATGGCTGTCAACATTTGGTTTTCAGAAAAAGGCGGATTAGTTGGCTCCCTTGTTTGAAAAACAGCTGACTCAAAAGGAATTTTATATCCTTTTACATATGATAAAATCACAGGGTCATTGGTAATATTTTCCCATTCAGATAGAAAAAATTTAATGCGTCCCGCATGTGGTACCTTTAGCGCCGACTCTTCCTGTCGTGGCTCCTCGCTGGTGGACGGCCTCGCGTCGTCGCAGCTGTCCTCCTCGGCGCGCTCGGTGGCGGGTAGTCTCGGCTGCGGGCAGGCGCGGGCGCTGTTGCTCGGGGAATTGGCTGCTGCCGGGGAGGACCACGCAGGTTTCCCTGCTGTAACTGTTGTAGAGGTTTCTTGAATACTGGAGGCGCAGGCTTTTTAATTTGTTGACTGGACTTCTCTATTGATTTAGAGGTCTTGATATTCTCGCCCAAATTGTCACCAAACAAAAATTGTTCTCTTTTGACCCCACGTATTATGTTCCAAAAATTCTTATCTAACAATGGGACTATAAGTCGTCTTCTATTAAGAGTTTCCTCGTGGTGCAAGTCCAGTAAAATCTGACTTACTTCCGATAACTTTTTTATTATTTCCAACTTCTCCAGATCCGAATGTATAAGGTCCTTTGTTAGGTTAACTAAACCTGCTATACCAGCACCTAGCTGATTTTGACCCGCTTCAAGGCGTTTATCACGGTTTTTCACCGCCTCTGTTAGAACCGATGCAACTTCTAGGTTAAGTTTTGGAGCTTTAGCTAACACGAAGTTTTCTGGAATCAGCATATTCGCCAATAGCTTGTCTTTTTGTTCTTTAGCTAGCCCATCCAATAATATTCTACCCCAACGTTCAGAGACCTCAGCCGGGATTTTTTCACCTAAGGGCACATCTACTTTCTTGGCTTCGCCCAATATAGTGAGTATTTCTTCTGAAATAATAGGCTCTGGCAGGTCATTATTCGCAGTAGATGTACTTGGAATCGGCTCCGGAACTGGCTCAGGAACTGGCTCAGGAACCGTCGTGACGACAGATCGAATTTCTGGCACCACATCCTCTTCGAGGTTGTTTATCTCAGCTTGGCATTCAGTCTCTAAGAAGTCCTCTTCGGCCGTTAAATCATGTGACGGTGACGGGACCTCTGAGCCTGCGCCACGGTCTAAAAATGTAGACCGAAAACAAATGAAATGTAAAAAACATTCATTTTTGCTATCAGAATGGTATCACGTACCACTACATTAAGATAGCAAGTCGTTATTACGACGATTAACGCCTCGGAATATATTGCACTATAATTGCTTTCAGGATGGTATCACGTACCACCACGTTAAGAAGGCAACGGCGTTGGCCCGATTTACTCAAATAATGCCACTAAGAATGCTTGATTGACAGCAAATTATATGATAATCTAAAACATAATAAAAATTATTGCGGGTAGACTTACCATTTTCACTATCGTAATATTCTTCATCACTAGAATTATTTCTTGTCAGATAACGTTTTTCTAAGCGCCGTAATTTACGAATAAAACGTTCACTAGATTTCTCGCGCTTTCTTTTACCCATTTTATAAATCCCCAAAAACTAATATTAACGGATTAAAAAGATAAATATCGATTTAAGCGTGGACAGTCCGGGTGATGCGACACACGAAAAACGAATGGCAGCAAGATGGCGGTGGCCGAGTGAGTGAGATAGGAGTCAATTGAATGGTTTTTTAAATCTAATTAAAAACGGATCTAAACAGTGTGGTGATGCAATACGACAAAAAACGGACTACATGGTAAGTTAAATCTCGAGGATGTGACATCGACGTGTAATAGGCTATTATACGATCGAAATATTGTTATACGTATCTATCAGCATATTGTAGGTATCGTTTGTCTTCTTTTGACTTACTTTGTCTTCAGCAATAAAAACAACATAGAAATTAAATTATTTTTTTCAAATACACTCGACTAAAAAATCCCATATAAAACGAAAAAAATATATTTGAATATTTTCATCCATTTCATCTATTTTAAAAGGTGCACTGGGACATATTATTTTAATTGTACGAATTAAACAATATTGTTCCTTCAAAAAATAACTATACTATAGTCTACTCCATAGCTGTTCTGTCCTAGCTAAGCGAGAGGGATATATCCTTCGGCAGCTCACGCGACGCTAGCCACACCCCGAAACTAAAATTCATTTTTTTCTTGTATCGTCTTAAAAAAGGTTTGGGCTCGTCCGGGATTTGAACCCGGGACCTCTCGCACCCTAAGCGAAAATCATACCCCTAGACCAACGAGCCAGCTGATTTTTACTTAGAATGATAGTATCATAATCACAATGCCGTATACAATTCGAAGTAAATGATTGGAGAGGCACGTCCTCATCATTTTATATCTTTAATTCAATATACCTTCTCTTATAACTAGATTAATGCATGTTATTGAATCTACTATGTAAATGTTATTGAAATCACGACGCTAGCGACAACCATGAGTAGAAACAAAAGGAAAACAAATATACATGTTTCCTAATCGTCAGATTTCGTGGATTGATTCAAGTGTGTCACAGCCATTAAAATAACATTGGTTGTTTTAATTTTAGTAGGTGGTGATAGTAGATTTTCATCCTACTTTATCCGCCTAGCTATTTCTCGGCCTAGGCTTCGAGTGCTGTGCCACAAAACATTCAGTTCACACAATTCAGTATCCTAAACTTACACCATTTATTCATATAAATGGTGTAATTCATGACAGTGTTATGAATTAACTAATTTATAGAAGAATGTATTTATAGTTAGTCTAACTCACGTAACTTAACTTACTTAGCGATCACTTTCTACGCTACATGTTATTAACTATTCGGAATGCGTGAACGCATGTAGGTCACCTTTCACCTACCGTCACGAGTTAAGACTGATCTATAAATTCCAATACATAATCAGCCGGCTCGTTGGTCTAGGGGTATGATTTTCGCTTAGGGTGCGAGAGGTCCCGGGTTCAAATCCCGGACGAGCCCAAACCTTTTTGGATCTGGAATTTACTTAAAAAATACTGAAGAAAAATAAAAAGTCTATGAATCTACGTTACCTACACTCGTGACATATGTTTAGTTTTTGATTAATAGATATTTAATTTTTATTCTGTAATCTGGGTGTCATATTTTGTTTAATTTAATACCCTAATAAATAATGTAACCGATAAAACAGAGAGCCATAAATTATTTTCGTTGATTACGATAAGTATCAGTATAATTTATTTGACTATGGAATACCGACGTATTCCGATTATAAATACAGTATCCTTAATATCCGTAGTACATAAATGAAAATAAATTGTAAATTTTATTCTATTGGTCCGTTTAAATAAACCAAAGATTTTTTAGGAATAACCATTTCCTGTTCTTGTCCTATCTATGAGTTATTGGCGCAAGTTGTCCTCATTCAATCTCTTTGGTCACTTAAATTTAATTATATATCCAACAATTTAAGATTATAAGTTCCTACGAGCAACTTTTATAAGATCATCCAGGCAGTCCGTCTGTCTGTCCCGATCTGTCACATTGCCATAATATCTACAGGTTGGGGAGTTATTTTTTAGTTTTCCCCTTTCCTTTTTAACCGGTTACAACCCCCTCTATATGAAAAGGCTGGCCAGTGCGCGTTTCATCAGTCCTGAAGTCTTTATAATAAATTCATTATTACACAGTTTTAGGTAGAGCCGTCTGTTGATAGAGTTCTAATGATTAAACTCTGTATTTTCTACCTATGTTATTACGTATTTCATTTTACACATCCAGACATATTCGCACACAAGTTAGTAAACAGTGAATTTAATCTAACAGCCACTCAGTGCAAGGAATGCATCTGAAACTGTGGTTTTAATATAGAACATTATATTCATGCTTGTATTTATTACATGTATTATGTGTTAAAGAACTTGTAATAATAAGATACGCCTAAAGGCTTCTAATTTCTTCAAAAAATCCCTAAGGTCATATAAGAGCTAAAAGATCTGAAAACTACATTAAAGTTTTCTTGTAGCGTACAAGTTTTATTATCTCAGTTTTTTAACGTAATTTAAAGTAATTTACTTTATGTTATAAGATTAAGGTGGCATACAGTTGTACGGCCCACCTGATGTTAAGCAATTATCGTAGCCTATAGATGCTTGCAATACCAAAGGCATTGCTCGCACGGTGCAAACCTGAAGGAAAGTGGGACAGAGAGAGGGAATGGGGAAGGGGGTTGGAATTCCGGCTCTCTCATTCATCGTATACAAGGTAGCTGTCATAGCTACTTTACGCCGATCTTCTGTGATAGGTACTACCCTGATCGAGCCAGTCCATATATGAGCTGTAGTCAATAGGCTACAGCTTGGCTCTACCACCGATAAATGTCAAACCGGCCTTCATAAAGTGCCGGTACTTTAAAAAGTTTATCTAATTTATAGGTTATTTATTATTTATCCAATCAAATTTATAGTGCAATCAATTGTTCCACTACAACTGTTCCACTAATTGTAGCCCACTACTAGTAGGAAATATTTTTCTTTTATTTGCCGTCAAAACCCACTGAAACCTGAAGAAAATTCCAGGAATAATTCAAGAAATAACACTAAAATGTTTGGGCTCGTCCGGGATTTGAACCCGGGACCTCTCGCACCCTAAGCGAAAATCATACCCCTAGACCAACGAGCCAGCTGATATGTTGATTGAAATATACCAAGTGTTACTTTGATATCGCCACAAAAGATTACGTTACGTTAAGACAATAGGTTACGTTACGTTAAGACAATCAAATTAAACAATGCAATAAAGTAATGATAATAATGTTTGTTTTCTAGCTGTGCCCGCAACTTCGTACGGGTAAATTATTGACAAAGATTATACGCTATTGACACGAAAAGAAGAAGCCCACGTGTTTTTACTTTTTACGCGGAACCCTAACAAATTTTCCAAAATAAAAGTAGCCTAAGTTACTTCCTATAACATCAGCTATCTACCAGTGGAAGTCACGTCAAAATCGGTCCAGCCGTTTTGGAGATTACCCGGATCAAACATTCAGACAGACAGACACAATTAAAAAATAAATGCTTTTTTTGTATAAGTAGGTACCATAATATTTTATATGCATTTAGTAATAAGCTATTATTGTGACATTACAGACACTTTAATTATATTTATTTGTATAGATTTTGGACAAGACTGTCACTAGTATTTTCTAGTCATCAACTCAAACTTAGAGGCCATTGTTTTTTTTTTTTTTTTGGCAGTGCGAAACAATGCATGTGATGTTTGAGTGTGCGTGCGCGACGCATAGTTATGCATGGCGCACACATACAAGCTGCGCGCGGTGCGTTTGTATGAAGATAACCTACTACCCATCTTTCTACTATGCCTGTAGCTTCGCAAATAAATTCGCCGTCTCACAATCTGGGTCAGATTAATTGATGTGGGCAACCAGCGCACGAGTGCTGACGGCGCGGTATACTCGCTAAGAAACAGCCAGTTCGATTCCGCTGATGTATTAATTAAGTTGGGAATGAGGAATTGGTTGTTTAGGCCCGTATTAATAAAACTTGAGATGCTGTTTTGGCAGATGTTCCATACATTAAACGTCAAAACTGCATCTTAAGATCGATCTCAACTTTGAGATGCATTTATTAATACGGGCCTTAGTAAGTTACGAAATGTTGTAAACGATGAGCTAGGTTTTCGAATTAGAAATTTTGAAAAGTTTTGTATCGATCATTCTACCAGGTCTTTTCTAGCCAAATGTGACAAAGTTGATCCCACCAAAAAAGTAAGTTTAAAAACTAAAACCCGACTACTGAAAAATCGCGCTCTAAAAAGTATGAAACAAGAAAATATTCTCATCTAGAGGATAGCCGTGGTCCGTGTAGGTCTTTTAGGGCCAAATGGCATTTGAACACGGACCACGGCTATCCTCTAGATGAGAATATTTTCTTGTTTCATACTTTTTAGAGCGTGATTTTTCAGTAGTCGGGTTTTAGTTTTTAAACTTACTTTTTATTTAATTATTTTGGAGTTATAGGTAAAAATATATATATTTTTGAAATGTGCTCATCAAGCCCTTTCATTTGATACCCCACACGGTTTCATTAAAAATGTTTTTTTTTAGTTCATGACATTATGTCCTCTAGAGGGTGCCATATGCAATTTTAAGTGAGGTCACATAGCCTATAACCAGCGCGCCATTAAGCCGCTTCTAACGATACCTCATTTATCAAATTACGACAAGTCGTTTGGAAGTTAGGTGGGAACATACATACATACATACATACATACATACATACATACATACATACATACATACATACATACCGGTCAAAATCATAACCCTCCGCCGTAGTCGGGTAAAAACATTTGCCAACACGAGACTAGACCGCACTGATAAAAAGTTATTAGATCTCATGTAGAGTCAAGCTTCTAACTCTACATGCCCTAACTCTACAAGCCTTTACTTCACAAACTCTACGCCTTAGCCAAAATAACTGGATTGGCCGTTTCGTTACTACAAGAACTATTGTATAAGTAAATGTTGTGTTGTGTAAGTGTGTATTGTAAAAGTAATGAACAGTAAGTTTATTTTTTCTACATTTATTTTCATACGTGACTTTCTCTAAACCTGTTTGCGTCACTATGACATTCACTTTAGTCAGAACATAAGAATTTAAAATTCAGAACAATGATCAGCTGGCTCGTTGGTCTAGGGGTATGATTTTCGCTTAGGGTGCGAGAGGTCCCGGGTTCAAATCCCGGACGAGCCCAAACCTTTTTTGTTGACTTTTTAATGAGTTCAATTTTAAAGTTCAGGGGGCTTACCACAAGCTCTTATTGCGATTCAATTATAGGAACGTTTTAACGACGTTTTAATGACGTTTCTTATTGTCATGACAATAAGGTACCTACGTCATTGCACAAAAATTCGCTGAAACGTTAATACGTTCCTGTAATTGAATCGCAATAAGAGCTTGTGGTAAGCCCCCAGGGGTTAACGAACGCAGGGTGGTTTTTTTAACCTCTGGAAAGGGCGTATCACTACGCCTTTCTAGCTTTCCTCAAGGTTTTGATAATATAAGTAGCCTATAACGTTACAGATGATGAACTAAATCTGAATTCAAATCATAAGTTTTACAGGCTCGGCAACGTCCGAGTGATGCCTCAGGTATTGCAAGCGTCCATAGCGTCCTCTCCCTCCGTCCCACTGCCCTTCAGGTCGGCAATGTGCGAGCAATGCCTTTGGTGTCGCAAGCTTCTAGAGGCACTAACTATAGGTAAATGCTGAACATCAGGCGGGCCTTACACTTATTTGCAACCTCAGCCTTATAAAAAAAACACATTACGCTATACATGTTATGTGCTGCTATTACAATTACCAGTAAAAAAAAACAGTAATAGTATACGATTATTGTGTTCACCAATTTCAATTTATGGTAGTAGGTACACGTACAGTCATGGTCAAAGAAGTAGAACCTAAATTAAATTAATTAACCACAAATTTCATTACAAAACACGATAGGAATTAAATTCCCAGCCGAGGGTGGACCACCCCTGATCACACAGCCCCCAACACCAACCAGTCGAACAATGTAAATTACAGTTCATTTGTTAAAACAGAAAATGTTTTGATTGAAAAACTTGTACCGTGGGGGCGCTCATTACCGATTCAACCCTGCGTGCCCTCTTTTAATTAAACGACTTCAAAAAAGGAGGAGGTTCTCAATTCGACTGTATGTTTTTTTTTTTTTTTTTTATCATTTTTATTTTTTATGTTTGTTACCACATAACTTTCGACTGGGTGAACCGATTTTGATGATTCTTTTTTTATTTGAATGCTGGTGCTTCTCGTGTGGTCCCATTTCAATTTGATCCAGTTCTGACAATGGCATCCATGAGAAAACCACATAAATCTTAAATTTGCATTAAGTATGTGCGCGACAAATGGACGTATAACTCAATATCACGCCAACCGATTTTGATGTTTTTTTTTTATTGGAAAGAAAATATCCCAAGGGTGGTACCATGATAAGATAACCAGGATCTGATGATGGCATTCCAGAGAAATCGAGGGGAACCATCGAAAATCGTAGTGGCGACTAGTGCGTTTGTTATTTTTTTTCATTAAGTATTTTAAAGCACTACCTACTATTTAATGAAGGTCTGGAGTCGATCTGATGATGGAGCCGAAAGACAGCCGAGGGAACTCCTCAACGATTTACACCAATTACCTGGTGTTTGGGCTTGATTAACTTGTATTGATGAGAACTTTACACCTAGATGGGTTGTGACTGTCATTAGGGGGCTGATGATGAAAACGAAGGACAGTCAAGGGAACTCCTCAACGTTTTACAGTAGCTACCTTGTGTTTGGACTTAATTCATTTCTATTGATGAGAGCTTTGCACTCATGGGGTGACAAAGTATGGCGCCACTAAAAATCGTGAAATAAAATTATTTTTGTAAAAAAAAAAACAAAACGACTTCAGAAAAACCTGGAGCACTAAAAAGCCTGAAATAATATTTCTATTACCACCTCTGCCTAACCCTTCGGGATAATCAGGCGTGATGGTGTGTTAGCGAGTATTTGGAGTCGGTGCCAATCTATATTCTTACTTTTATAGTAGGTAGATTTGGCATACTAAGATTGGCACCGACTCCAAATACTCGCTAACACACCATCACGCCTGATTATCCCGAAGGGTTAGGCAGAGGTGGTAATAGAAATATTATTTCAGGCTTTTTAGTGCTCCAGGTTTTTCTGAAGTCGTTTTGTTTTTTTTTTTTTAATTATTTATTGCGACCACTTGGAGAATTTGCGGTAAATTCGTATTTTTAATCCCTAACTCTTGTTTCGGGAAAGTGTTTTTATTTTTTCTGAAGTTTGTTTGGTGTTTTCCTTGTGCCGGTTATTTATGGGAGTTGGTGGTGTATTTATTTGTTTTTGCGAAAATAGTTCACAATATTTCGAGACATAAGATGCTTAAACACATCTGTCTACTTAATAAACTAATAATTATAATGTAAGACTTGCAGTACCTACCAGTATAGGTACAGTCATCATCATAAGAAGAAGATGTAAAAACAAAGAACTCAAAATTATATTGAGACCATCGAGCAAAAAAGCTGCTCCTGAATAAAATAGCCATAATATTCCAGTATTGTAACAATAATAGTCCAAGTACACGACCGCTGGCAAGCTTGGCGGCGACTTGGCACGCTCCGCGCCTAATGGCCACTCGTATGCAGATTACACGTGTCTAAGCACCAGCTCCGCGATTTAGATCGTTATTTCAACTAGAAAATAATTAAGCGAAGAGTAATTGACTGACGGAAAATTTTAGTTTGTAGATCAAAAAACATCGTCCAACAATAATTGTATTCGATTAAAGTCGATAATTAAAGGCTTTCAAAAGCAATTTGGATACTTACCTATAAATGACATTATTTATGACTAATTTTGAAATGCACTTTTATTTGTTATTAAGAAATGTTTGTTCTATTATCCCTTGATACACAATCATAGGTAACTGTTTAAAGAAAATGTATCTTATACTTATATTTTTCAAAACAAGAACAACATTTAAAAACTTTAATCATAAATATTAGAAATATAATTAAATCCTGTACATCTCACCCCGTTCTAAAAAGTTATTGAATGTTACAGTCCATATTGTAGCAACCGAAACTAAAAGGAAACTACGCTAATAAATGAACACAGATAGATTTAACCCTCTTTCGCAAACTCGACACAAACAACTACTAAATTGTCCACACAGCTGTAACTATGTAACTTGGCGAAGGTCACGGCCAAACGAAACAAGTTGTTGCTATAAATCTGCCAACAGCACTTGATTGCGCGCCTGTACTTGGCCTATGACATTGGCCTTTATATTGTACGGTGCTCTAGGCAAGTTGTGTGTTATTATTGATGAAATATTGTTAAATAGCGAGTTGATGCAATAGTTTGAGCGAATCATCAAGTTCAATTCTGTAGATTAGATTTTTTAACCAATTTCATTAACGTTATTTTTTTTACTATTTCCGTTACTGATAAACCCGTAGTTGACTGTACCTATGAAAGACAAAGATTGTCTATTTTGAGATCGTTTATAGCTGTATTTTTCTATAAATATTCGACATGTTATTAACATACCTGACCGATATTTTAAGAAATTATAATATAATTAATAACCGGTGTTTGTGTTATTACTAGTAAAGAGTTATTTCTCTATCCGCCACTTGAAAGTGACCTTTGATACTTGGATAATGTCAAGGTCACGAGGCAAGGAACTAAACCCAATGTTACCATAAATCTGCCCAGAGCACTTGATTGCACGCCTGTACTCCTCCGCTGACACTCGCGAAATATACGACGTTCACGCTAAATATTGCTGCTGTTAATCACTGTACTTATAACTTTGAGAATCAGTGGTAGTGTTTAGAACTTTTGATTTATTGGTAGTTAAAATGTATTTTGTTGAAGTCTTCTATTACTATTTCGTTTTCTTTGTCGGTCCAAATTATACTCAAACGATACTCGAATATTATAAGTCCTCAGCTTGAAACGTTGCGGTGCTATCTTATATTTTTTGTGTCAGTCTTTTTGAGTTGCGCTCAGATTTGAGTTGAGTTTGGGTATTCGGCGGTTCGTCAATCTGTTCCAGAATGGCTACAAATGAACTCCTTGCACTGTTACAAAGATTTTTAGTGCTGACTGTGGGATTGTACTTATTGATGCTTTTAATTGCAGTTACACCGACTTTTTAATAGTTCTAACTCTTGAATTTATGAGGGCTTATTTAGGTTCGTAAATTATGGTCTATAAATTCAAATTACGCTGTAACTTTGTATTTTTAAGCTCGGACTCGAGGACAAAAAGGGTGTAAGGATTTTATTTTCTTTTGAACAACAAAACGCTATTTCATAGAAATAATAATTTGTAATGAGGGTTTGTTCAACGATTCAGCGAATATATACAACAACGTCACGACTTTTATCCCCATTCGGGGGTAGTCAGAGGTTTGAGTGGCCATCCACCACCACATTGTGGAGGTATTAAGCCGACTCAAAGCCCACGTTTCACCAGATAGTCAGAACCCAACGTGACAGGTGGTGAACCTTGTGGCCGTGTATACAGGAACTGACTATTACCTAATCCCGAGGGATAGGTAGGTTTCCGAATACTAATGACAATACTTTAGTTATTGGTAACGTGAGCTATTTGTAGACAAACCAAGTAGACAAAAAAAAGTGAAAACTTGCATAAATGCATACTTAGATATATTTATAAGTTCGTGCCTATATGCTTTTCATTCTGAAAACGGTCATATTTCACACATAGGTTCCTCTAAAAGCGGAAACCCACCGCGGTGCACGGAGATGCCACGCACACGGCCACGGCAACGTTTTGCAAGAAAATGTATGGATGACGCCATTTCGTGCGCAGCCTCTCCGTGCGCCGCGGTGGACACGGTGACATACATTTTCGTGCAAAGCGAAGCTTGACCCACGTGCGTCGCGTGTGCGTGGCCTCTCCGTGCGCCGCGGTGGGTTTCTGGCTTAAGGTCGATGTAAATATCTCTACACGAAGCTTCTCTTCTTGCATACATAAACCAATTGGGTTTAGATAACAATAAATTTCGAGTGGGCGGGAATAAGAAGTACACTCAATCTCATATTTTCCAAATTGAATTTCATTAGAATTTCGTATTTTCATTCTTCATGTACTTTCACTTAAATTTACTTTTGATACACAACTTCATAATACTTCATTTCCATTTTATAACGTTCAATCAATTAGGACGAATGCGCACGGCTCTCGAAACGGAGTGCATTAAAAATACAGCTGATATGTAGAGGTGCGAATGCGATTTAATCGATTGCGATTTTATCGTATTTTTAGGGTTCCGTATCCAAAGGGTGCCAACGGAACCCTATTACGGAGACTCCGCTGTCCTTCTGTTTGTCTGTTTGTCCGTCCGTCCGTCCGTCCGTCTGTCAGCGGGCTTTATCTCACGAACCGTAATAGGTAGAAAGTTGGAAGTTTTATAGAACGTGTATTTCTATTGCCACTACAACAAAAAATACAAAAAATAAAATAAAATTTAAAAAACGGGTTCTACATACAAGAAACTTTATATTTTGACGTTTTTATTCTATGGTCGGGAACCCTATCCGTGCGAGTCCGACACGCACTTGGCCGGTTTTTCTTATTTGCACTCACCGAGCGAGCCTGTTTAATTTGCTATCGATGTCTGCAATTCGAAACTTCTCGATTGTGTTTCGAGTGCATTTAAAAACTAGAAGTAGATGTGGTATTGTTTTCACAGCACAAAGCTGTCTGGATCAGGTTGGTGGAGGCACCTTGTTGATAATTTAAAACTTTCAGCTAAACCCGAGATTAACAAAACCCGTATATTGTTTATATCGCATTCGATGTTTGGCACGCCGGAGCCAGCTTTGGGAATTGATTAATAGAGTTGGTTTACTTTGTTATTTAATCTGGCCATTGTTGTATTTTAGCGGTGATTGAGGTTGAATATGAGGGCGGAATGTGATGCTGCGTTTTTTTTTTTTCGGCGTATGAATCGAGGATTGAAATATACCTTTACCTTTTGTCTTTGATTTAATAAAAAAATATGATCGTTGTAGGTTTGATGCGACTACTACTGTTCGTTCACATGCAGTTATTTTACCTCTGACATTTTACCTTATTTATTTATTTTTGAAAAACGTGGTCGATATTAGATTTTTATAAGTCATGTAGGCTGTAGAATAAAGTATAATCTACAGTTCATGGGCTCAAAGGCCAAGTTTCAAGGATGACTTTGCGTTTTACATACTTAAATAAAATGAGGAACGTCAGAGGTAAAATAACTGTGAACCATCTGTACTTGTCCGTGTGGTGCCGGCTTAGAATAGCACCAACCCATCTCATCCCGTGGGTGTCGTAAGAGGCGACTAAGGGATTCACCGGAGGATGGGCAGCAGCGTCCTCCGTGTACATATTATATCTACTGCGATCGCCAACCCGTCTGCCAAGCGTGGCGATTATGGCAAAACCCCCCAAATGAAAGTCACAACAAAGAATCGGCCCCCAGTCCCCGGCAGCCTCGCTAGTCCTGGCCATGGTAGCGGCTATGGTAACGGCGGGGCAGGGGGTGCTAAGAATCTCCGGCAGGATGGCTACCATAAAAACCGACTATTGGACCTGGCAACATATAACACGCGCACACTGCGGACCGACGAGAAGATCGCTGAGCTTGAGGAAGAATTGAGCAGGGTACGATGGGACATCGTAGGATTATCTGAAGTCCGAAGAGAGGGGGAGGACTCGATAATTCTGAAATCCGGCAACCTGCTCTTTTTCCGGGAGGGCGACCAGCAGTCCCAGGGTGGTGTCGGGTTTATCGTCCACAAGTCACTCGTGAACAACGTGGTGAAGATCGAGAGTGTGTCGACTAGGGTGGCGTATCTTGTTCTCCGAATAACCAAACGTTATTCGTTAAAAGTAGTTCAGGTGTACGCTCCGACATCGGCACATTCCGACGACGAGGTGGAAACTATGTATGAGGATATCTCTAGAGCCATGCATAGTTCCAAAACTCACTTTACCGTTGTCATGGGTGACTTCAACGCGAAACTGGGCAAACGAGACGGTGATGAGCTGCGAGTGGGGCAATTTGGAGTTGGACGGCGTAACCACCGGGGCCACCTACTGGCAGGCTTCATGGAGAAGGAGGGACTCTATATGATGAACTCCTTCTTCAGGAAGCGTGAGCACAGGAAGTGGACCTGGATGAGCCCCGACGGTGCAACTAAAAACGAGATAGACTTCATCATGTCGACGAAGAAGCAAGTATTCAATGATGTCTCTGTGATCAACGCGGTCAAAACCGGTAGTGATCACCGACTGGTAAGAGGCACATTGAATCTCAACATAAAGCTTGAAAGGTTTCGACTGATGAAGTCTACGCTCCGACCAGCACCAAACCAGATCCAAAACCCCGAGAGCTTTCAGCTCGAACTTCAAAACCGATTCGATGTCCTAGGGAGTAGCGTGGACGATTGTAACGACGGGTTCGTGGAAACTGTCCATACGATCGGGTCAAAGTACTGCAAGGCCCGCCGTACAAACAGAACCAAAAAAATCTCGGATCACACCTCTAAGCTCATGGAGGAAAGGAGTGAAATGGTACTGCAGTCTTCAGATGACGCGTCTAAATACCGGCAGCTCAATAGACAGATCTCGAAGTCCTTGACACGTGACTTCCGCCAATTTAATACCGAGCGTATTAAAGAAGCTATCGAGCGGAACAGAGGCTCCAAAGTGTTCGCTAGAGATCTGTCTATTGGGCAAAGCCAGCTAACGAAACTGAAAACCGATGGCGGCAGTATCGTTTCATCCAAACCAGAGCTTTTGAGAGAGATCGAGAAGTTCTATGGACAGTTATACACGTCAATACGGACACCCGTTACAAACCTGGCGAACGACCCAAGAGCTAGGTTAACCCGACACTATACCGAAGACATCCCGGACGTCAGCTTGTACGAGATTAGTATGGCTCTTAAACAGCTTAAAAACAACAAGGCACCGGGTGATGATGGAATAACGGCTGAGCTCCTGAAGGCGGGTGGAAAACCGGTCCTTAAGGCCCTTCAGAAGCTGTTCGGTTCCGTCATACTCGAGGGCAAAACGCCGCAGGCATGGAACAGAGGTGTGGTGGTTCTTTTCTTCAAAAAGGGCGATAACGCTCTGCTGAAGAATTATAGACCCATCTCACTTCTGAGCCATGTCTACAAGCTGTTTTCGAGGGTCATAACGAACCGTCTCGCACGCAAGTTTGACGACTTCCAGCCTCCCGAACAAGCCGGTTTCCGTAAAGGCTTTAGTACCGTAGACCACATACATACGCTGCGACAGGTTATACAGAAGACCGAGGAGTATAACCTCCCCCTTTGCTTAGCGTTTGTGGATTACGAGAAAGCCTTTGATTCGGTCGAGACCTGGGCTGTATTGCGGTCTCTCCAGCGATGCCAAGTCGATTACCGGTACATCGAAGTGCTGAAGAGTTTGTACGAAAACGCCACTATGTCAGTCCGTTTACAGGACCAGAACTCGAAACCTATTCGGTTGCAGCGAGGTGTGAGACAGGGAGACGTTATCTCTCCGAAACTGTTCACCGCTGCACTGGAAGACGTTTTCAAGGTTCTGGACTGGAATGGGCTGGGCATAAACATAAACGGCGAGTACATCACTCACCTTCGGTTTGCCGACGACATAGTGGTCATGGCTGAGACTATCGAAGACCTTAATACGATGCTTGATGGCCTCAGTAGAGCCTCCGAACGAGTTGGTCTTAAAATGAACATGGGCAAAACGAAGATCATGTCGAATTGCCGTGTTGTACCTGCTCCCGTGAAGATCGGAGACTCTACACTCGAAGTTGTCGACGATTATGTCTACCTGGGACAAACCATCCAGTTAGGTAGGTCCAACTTCGAGAAAGAGGTCAATCGACGAATCCGACTCGGCTGGGCAGCGTACGGAAAGCTACGCAATATCTTCTCGTCCCAAATACCGCAGTGTCTCAAGACGAAAGTCTTCGACCAGTGTGTGTTGCCAGTGATGACCTATGGCACTGAGACATGGCCGCTTACAATGGGCCTCATAAGAAGGCTCAAGGTCACCCAAAGGGCAATGGAGAGGGCTATGCTCGGAGTTTCCCTGCGAGATCAAATCAGGAATGAGGAGATACGCAGAAGGACCAAGGTAACTGACATAGCCCGTAGGATTGCAAAACTTAAGTGGCAGTGGGCAGGGCACATTGCTCGTAGAACGGATGGCCGATGGGGCCGAAAAGTTCTCGAGTGGCGGCCGCGCACCGGAAAGCGTAGCGTGGGTAGGCCTCCCACAAGGTGGACCGACGACCTGGTGAAGGTCGCGGGAATCCGCTGGATGCGGGCAGCGCAAGACCGGTCATTGTGGCGAACCTTGGGGGAGGCCTATGTCCAGCAGTGGACGTCTTTCGGCTGAGATGATGATGATGATGATCTGTACTCTGCCAAGCCAACTAGAGACCTGTCAAATGTGACGTCACCCGCACGACAAGGCCTTGGCGGTCTGCGGGAGGTGTGGCGGGCGGGTAGCTGCAGGCGGTGGCGGGTGTGCGGGCGGTATGCGGGCGGGGAAGCCGCATTCCATTCGAGGTGCCTAATTGGCTTGGCGGAGTATTGAGCTAAAGCTGTCGATTGTTTTATAGACATCGAGCAAATTACTGACTAAAAGGAAATGTGATAAGAAAATTATTCAAAAAGTGTATTCTGATATATTGTGCACATCGAATCCCGAGCAATCAGTTCACGCCAGTAGGTAGGTAGGTACATATATTGATATAAACAAGGTTTTAATGTTAGCTTGTCGGTATGCAGCCAACTTTGTTATCCAAATTTTCCTTAACAGGTTTCATACCTAACTACTAATATTATACTTAAATTTACAAAATTTCCTTAGAAAAAATAATAGAATGAAAAAGAAAACTTTATACAATTTTCCTCTAAATATCTTTACGAGTTCCATTAGCATAGTACATTTTCTTCATTACTACTATTTACTACAGTTTCAAGATAAAGTTACCTAAGTTATAAACAACACTGTAGCCTTATTAACAAATGTATTAAACTTTTAGATGCGACATATCGTGTTTATTTAGGTAACTTGAATACAAGGTAAATGCCCGACATGCATTTAGTCACGCACCACGCAGCGTCGCGGCTGCACGGCTGCACGCGCGCGCGCGCCAATAATTATGTAACGCTCGCCAAAGATATGTATAATATCGTTGAATGTGCAGTATTTTAGACTAATGTTCATCCATGTCGGGTCTATTTATAAAACGTCATTGTTTATTAATATTAAGCGCCAATTTCCCGTAATTTCCTTACGCAACGTGTCGCCAAACTCCGTCGTCCGAACCCAAGTTTCCCATAAGTGCGCCATAACAATATGTTACGGCGTGCGGCTAGGGTTACCCCAAATTGATTTTGTGGGAGAAGTTTGCCGTCGTTGAATCAGGTTAAGAAGGATTTAGGGGTAACATCTGGATGGTATAATATGAAAAGATGACAAGTAATTTTACATATAATATGCATAGATGCGACAGGAATTTATTGAGATTGAATATAGTAAAAGGAAAATGATAATAAATAAATAATTATATCGCCAGATCGTACCGTCCGTATGGGTAACCGTATGGTCCCAAACCAAGCAAACCTAGTAGTATGGGTACCTGTAGGCGACGTACTGGCCGTAATAATATATTTTTTTATGTGAGTGTAATTTTGGATTTTGATGTTGTCAATTTGGGAAAAAATTGAATAAAATTTTTGCTGTGACGAAAAGTGGGTTTTCTGTAGTTAATAGTGGTCTTCGAGCATAGTAAACGACCAGGAAGGGCAATGTTTACAACCCCACCGCATCATGTCGTGACGCGGAAGCAGCAGAAACAAATTGACGAGCGCATGCAACAACAGGAGTTGCAACTGGCGAACGCTCCACCGGCGGATCCACCGCCACCTACGGACACTGCTGAACCGGTAATGTCCGCGAAGAGTGCATCGCTAAGATCCACCAAAACCACATCAACCATGGCAAGATGCAAACAATTGGAGTGGGAGGCCGCTGAAGCAAAGGCGCAGATTCGGCTCGCACTCATTGATAAGAAGCTGGAGGCGGACCTGGCTCAGGCCAGGGCGGATGAGTACCGTAGTAAGTACGGCAGTGAAGGTAATGATCGAATACTTGATGACCGTACGCGATCTAACGTCGAGGATTGGTTAGATAAGACCCCCTCTGAACCTGCCACCACTCATCATCAACAGCCGATGGCTCCACCAACGAGCTATGACCAAGCTAATATTCCCACTGACAGTATTCAACAGCTTGCTCTTGTCTTGAAGGATATGATGACACCTTCGCCACCTCAGCGCGATGATCGTCTCCTCAGCCGCTTGGCCACATCTCGGGACTTACCTTAGTTCACTGGTGATTGTGTGGAATGGCTCCATTTCAAGAGTGCGTACAAGGAATCCACACAAATGTGCAAACTGAGCGATACCGAGAACCTATGGAGGCTACGTAAAGCACTACGAGGCGAAGCTAAAGAGGCAGTGACCGACCTGTTGATCGGCAACACTGCACCGTCAGGTGTGATGGAAGCTTTGGAATTAAGATTTGGTCGACCAGAGCTTATCGTCGTGACACTCACTGCACAGATAAAGAAATTACCTGCCTTACCTGCTTCATACCAGCACGACCTTATTAATTTCTCTATCAAGATTAATAATTATGTGGCAACCATACGTGCACTGAAGCAAGAAGATTATTTACGAAGTCCAGAACTAATTTCAGCAGCTATAGCCAAACTGCCGAACACCCTGATGGGCAAATGGACCGACTTCGCCTATAAAAAATTGCCTGAGAACAGGCCTAAGTTAGAATTACTAGCACAATTTCTGAAAAAGGAAGCAGAAATGTTGTCGTTACTGGGAGGAGTGCCAGTGAGACTTACAGACGACAGAAAATTATCTGCAGAAAATCATCCCAAGCGACCTGTACTCGCAACAAAGGCTGTCATCGAAGAGGTCGATAAATGCAAATTCTGCAAAAAATCGGATCATTCATTGCCTGAGTGTCGCGTGTTTAGACGTGCAATGCGCCGAGATCGATGGAAGTTTGTAAGGATGCACGGATTCTGTTTTTGCTGTCTGATGTCTCGACACGATAGAAACGCATGCACGGCACCTGTGTGTGACATAGAGGGCTGTGGACAAGCCCACCACAAGTTGCTACACTGGAAGAAGCCCGCTTCGTCTCAAGCAACGGACGCGGTCTCCGGCACGCCATCCGAAGTGGGCCACATTCGGCCGTTATCCCCCTCACCGCCGCCGCCATCGCCCCCGGAGCATAAAACCGTGGCGCACATCGGGACGGATCGGGAAAAGCGCCCGTGTATGGACCACGTCATATTGAAGGTGATTCCAGTGAAGATAAGTGGACCTCATGGCGTTGTATGTACCTACGCCCTGCTAGACGATGCGGCATCCGTGTCCATAATTGACTCAGATCTAGCCGCCGAGTTGGGACTTAAGACTGAACAATCAAGTGCGATAAAGTTCATCGATGCCTTTGGACTGGAGGTGTACCAATCGGATGCGCCGACTGTCAGTGCTCAGATCAGTGGTAGAAACGACAACGATTATTATGACATTAAGTTGCGACAAGTCTCAAAGTTAAGTTTGCCTGCACAAGATCTTTCTGTTATTAACGATTTGGATTGTAAACACTTGTCTAGAATTAAGGATCAGGTGTGTAAAAGATGTGTAGTGCCGCGTATACTAGTTGGGGAGGATAATTATTTTCTAATAGCACCCCTCGAGATCATCCCCGGGGGCCGTAATGAGCCGTACGCTTCTTTGTGCAGACTAGGTTGGTCAATCCATGGTTATTACGGCCGCACTCACTCTACCGTTGCCGACGTGTTCCATCTCGCTCACACAGACCTAGATAGTAACTTTAATGAATTAAATAATTTAGTCAAACACTCATTTTCTTTGGACGCCATAGGAATCTCAACCTTATGTCGTGAAAATAGTGACCATTCAAGAGCGCTGCAAATTTTAGATGACACGTCACGTCTCGTCGAAAATCAATGGGAAGTCGGATTGCCGTTCAAGAAGGATGTGTTCACTATGCCTCATTCACACGAACTTGCAACTTCACGCTTACAGTCATTAATGCGCAAGTTTATGAAAGACGACGAGTACGCAGATCGCTATAGGAAAGAGGTAAACAGATTGTTCACAGATGGTTATGCTCGAGAACTACAGGGAAATGAACTCTCAGCCGACCACATATGGTATCTTCCACATTTTGGCGTTCAGAACAAGCCCGGTAAGTTGCGGGTCGTATTTGATGCCGCAGCGAAAGTCAAAGAGACAAGTCTTAATGATTTTTTGTTAACAGGTCCAGACTTGTACAATTCCTTATTAGGAATCATGCTAAGATTTCGTGAGAAGGATGTGGTCATCATTGGAGACATCAAGGACATGTTCTTGCGGGTGAAGATAAGGCCGCAGGATCAGCATGTCCTACGATTCTTATGGCAAGAGTCTCCTGGCGCACAGGTTAAAAAATATGCCATGAAGAGTTTGATTTTTGGCGCGACTTGTTCTCCTTTTATAGCTCAATACATTAAAAATAAAAATGCCATGAGATATGAGCACTTATACCCGGAGGCGGTTCAAGTGATACTAAGGGATCATTATATGGATGATTGTGTTCATTCGACTACGGACGCCGCTAATGCTATCAAGTTGGTACAGCAGATTTCTCATATTCACCAACAGGGCGGATTTGAGATAAGAAGGTGGTCGAGTAATAGTAAGGAGGTTCTTGAAAACATACCATCCGACTCACTCGCCCAAACAGCTGTCCAATTCAAGGACGGAGTTATGAATACTACTGAGCGCACTTTGGGATTGATGTGGCATCCCTCAACGGATACATTCGGTTTCAGAATATCATTCAACCGAGTACCAAAAGAAATCCTTGATGGAACCGAATCTCCTACTAAAGCTAAAATGCTCAGCGTTATAATGTCTGTTTACGATATTCATGGCTTCTTGGCACCCTTTGTTATTAAAGGTAAAATCCTGTTTCAGGATGTGCACCGTAGTGGGGTCGACTGGAATAGCCGCATCCAATCCGATGAGAATATAAAATGGGTAAAGTGGCTCGAGGAGTTACAGCTGCTAGGTGCGTTACGCATTCCACGCTGCTACGCAGGCGCCCGCACGCAAGCTTGGACACCGTGCTATGCGGCACTGTCAGATGAGGTGAGACCCACTACTTTGCGCACTGAATTACATGCCTTCTGTGACTCAAGTATTAAGGCGTATGCTGCTGTGATTTATTGGCGTTTTATTCGCTCCGATGGTCAAGTTTTAGTCTGTTTTATAGCGAGTAAAAGTAGAGTGACACCTCTGCGGCCTGTATCTGTACCGAGATTGGAACTGCAGGGAGCGTTACTGGCTGCTCGCCTCGCCGACACGATACAAGGCGAACATAAAGATGTAAAAGCAGACAAGCGATATTTCTGGACTGACTCCAATACTGTCTTGCAGTGGATTCATAGCGACCCCAGGGACTATAAACCTTATGTTGCACATCGACTCGGCGAGATCGACGAGTTGACTGTCACCAGCGAATGGCGTCATGTTCCGTCCGGCCTGAACGTGGCCGACGTGGCCACTCGTGAAGATGCGCCGCCACTCAAGGTCGAGGATGTGTGGTTTCAGGGCCCTAAATTTTTGCGGGAGTCTGAAGACAGGTGGCCACCAGATATTAATAGATCAAAGCAGTCAGCCGATGTAACATGTGAAAGGAAACAAGTCAATGTTATATCATCGAGCGGCTCTGTAAATAACTTGTTTTCGGTTCCGGAGGAGGAGCGATTTTCGTCATGGACTCGGTTGTTAATGACAACAGCACGAATTTTATTGTTTATAAGGAGGTGTCAGCGAAAAAACCGTGTCATTGATATCGAATTACTTCAGTTGGCCGAGGATATGTTAATAAAAAAATGTCAGTCAGACACTTTTCACACTGAGCTTGCATGCCTGGAACAAGGTAAGCCGGTGCAGAAAAGCAGCCGTTTACTAAACCTCACACCTTATGTGGACGGTATGGGTTTACTGCGAGTTGGCGGCCGAATTGATAAGACTGACAGTGTGGAGAAATCTGCGAAGAGACCTGTTATACTCGACGGTCATCACAGGATTACAAGGTTACTTGTCGAATATTATCACAGGCGAGCCCTACATGGAGCTCACGAATTGGTGGTTAACGAGCTCAGACAAAAGTACTGGATAATGAAGCTACGTCCTACTGTGCGAGCAGTAGCAGCGCGCTGTTTATTCTGCAGGTACCGACGCGCGGCGTCACAGCCGCAGCGTATGGGCGACCTGCCAGCTGCTCGACTGCAGCACAACAGACGACCGTTTACCTGCACCGGAGTTGATTTCTTCGGCCCTATGGAGGTGACCGTAGGGCGATCCAGGCAAAAACGATACGGAATGCTATTTACTTGTCTAACGGTACGTGCCGTACATGTAGAAGTAACAGAGAGTCTTTCAACCGACGCAGCAATTATGGCATTGAGACGGATGATAGCCCGAAGGGGGGCCCCTGCCATCATTTATTCCGATAACGGCACTAACCTGCGAGGAGCTGATACAGAACTGAAGCGTAGTGTCGCCCTTCTTGATGCAGATGCTCTTCGCAGTGACGGTTTGTTAAGAGGGATCGAGTGGAGATTCATACCGCCTGGGGCGCCCGAAATGGGTGGAGCTTGGGAGCGAATGGTTCGTTCGATCAAGACAGCTCTGCGTGTCACCCTCAAGGAACGAGCACCCCGTCAGGAAACACTCTTGACATTCATGACAGAGGTAGAAGCCCTCGTTAATAGTCGTCCCATCACCCATGTTTCAACAGACCCGAGCTACCCGGAGGCTCTGACACCTAACCATTTTTTAATTGGTACATCATCTAACGGACCACCGTTTGGAAAATACCAAGATGCTGATTTGCTTTCGCGAAAGCAATGGCGCATAGCGCAACGTCTAACCGATATGTTTTGGTCGCGGTGGGTAAAAGAGTATCTGCCTACCCTGCTACCGCGGCCAAAGTGGACAAGCGAACATCGGTCGTTACACGTTGGTGATTACGTGTTAATAGTTGAGCCAAATTTAGAGCGTGGAGCATGGCGGCACGGGATTGTGAGTGCGGTATCCCCCGGGGATGACGGACGTATCCGCACGGTAGAGGTACGTACGCGTACAGGGACGCTTCGGCGGCCAGTACAGCGCGTCGCCCTCCTCGCCCCAGTAGAAGATAGTGATGCCTAGCCCCGTTAGCCATCACTGGGGTGGAGTGTAGGCGACGTACTGGCCGTAATAATATATTTTTTTATGTGAGTGTAATTTTGGATTTTGATGTTGTCAATTTGGGAAAAAATTGAATAAAATTTTTGCTGTGACGAAAAGTGGGTTTTCTGTAGTTAATAGTACCGTTCAATAGACTAGGGGTGATCCCAGTAACACGCAGAGCAAATTACGAAAACGCCGCTTCCGAAATTTGCCTCCGGGGGTAATCGAACCCGCACCACCCGATGCAGTGCGGGGCCTACGCTCAAACTACTACGCCAAGCGGTCGTCAAAAATATAATAATAAGAAAGGTAGATTTGACTGGCCCGTTAGCGTGGTTGGCGCGGAGGCGCCTTTCACGCTGCAGGTCGTAGGTTCGATTCCTACCCGAGACATGCATTTGTGTGCATGAACATGTCTGTATGTCCGGAGTCTGGGTGTATATGTATATTAAGTATGTATTTACAAATAAAAAAAGTAGTATATGTTGTCAGTTATCAGTTCAGTTATCTGGATTCCATAGTACAAGCTCTGCTTAGTTTGGGATCAGGTAACCGTGTGTACAAAAATGTCCCAGTATATTATTATTATTATTAGATAGGTTACCTATACTAACTATTTTCTAATCTGTGCCTACACGACAAAAGTGTTTCCAAGTAACACGCATAACGCGCGCGCACACACACGGCATGTGTACGCACCCTTAGGATCGTCTAGAGGCACCAAGCGTGACTCGTGGATCGTTTGAGTTTCTTATGGAGTGCCTGAGCAGGAAGTATTCTCACAATGTTTTTGTAGAAGACATATTTAGCAGGGCAGCGTAATGGCGCGGTGTGGGTGTCTCGGGAAAGTTAACAAGAAAGTTCATTAAGCCGCGGGTGCCCGTGATTAACGTTACGTTATCGTAACGTAGCCGGCTCCACATTACCGTAAGGGATGTATACGTCAATGTCGATGTCTTCATATAATAATAATAATATTAGCCCATTTAACATCCCACTGCTGGGCACGGGCCTCCCCTCAATGCGAGGGGGATTCAGGCCATAATCCACCACGCTGGCCCAGTGCGGGTTGGCGAGACATGCAGGTTTCCTCACGATGTTTTCCTTCACCGTAAGCAAGTGATAATCATATTAAAGTTATGATTCACACATAGATTTCAAAAAATCCAGAGGTGTGAGCCAGGGTTTAAACCCATGACCTTAAGCCCGCAAGACGCGTGCTTAACCAATCGGCTTTCACTGCTTTCATAAAATGATGATATCTTCATAAACATTGATAAAACCCGACTACTGAAAAATCGCGCTCTAAAAAGTATGAAACAAGAAAATATTCTCATCTAGAGGATAGCCGTGGTCCGTGTAGGTCCTTTAGGGCCAAATGGCATATGAACACGGACCACGGCTATCCTCTAGATGAGAATATTTTCTTGTTTCATACTTTTTAGAGCGCGATTTTTCAGTAGTCGGGTTTTAGTTTTTAAACTTACTTTTTATTTAATTATTTTGGAGTTATAGCTAACAATATATATATTTTTGAAATGTGCTCATCAAGCTCTTTCATTTGATACCCCACACGGTTTCATTAAAAAATGTTTTTTTTTTAGTTCATGACATTATGTCCTCTAGAGGGCGCCATATGCAATTTTATGTGACGTCAAATAGCCTATAACCAGCGCGCCATTAAGCCGCTTCTAACGATACCTCATTTGTCAAATTACGACAAGTAGTTTGGAAGTTAGGTGGGAACAGATGCACATACATACATACATACATACATACATACATACATACATACATACATACATACATACTTACGTACATACATACATACATACCGGTCAAAATCATAACCCTTCGCCGTAGTCGGGTAAAAATTAAATTGTATGTACCTACTTTCTTCTCATTGCCCGGTCGCAAGCGTGACATCAGGGTTTCAGCTCTTCTATTTTTTTACCGATTGTAATTCACTGATCATTTATATGACCTTTGTGATTTTTTTTGTCGAGCCCTTAGCGGTGGTTCGAGCGTATGTCGCTCGGCTCACTGTATCGGGTAGTTGCGGGTTTAATTCCCAACAGAGGCAAATTCCTGAAACGGCCTTTTCGTAATTTGCCCTGGTCTGGGTGTCACTGGGATCGCAGTCCATAGTATGGTAGCCATATTACACACGTTGCTTGTTTGGGACAGTGGCTGTGTCAGTCTGGCGATATTTATTTTATTAACAATAATGTTATTATTCGTTACTAATGAGTTTATCGACACTACCCCATCTCTACAGCCTATTTCCGCTATCTAGCGCAACGATCGACTATTAAGAGGAGGGTTCGAAATTTGGTTGATTTTCTATTCTACTTTTTCTTTAAGTAAGTATGTGGACTAGGAATCTTATATTTAGATGTATGATTTTTGACTATATTATCTTGAGTATCTTTAAATCCAAATCACGATTTGATGAAATTTTCTCGATAAAAAAAATTTATGAAATGAGCTCTAATTATTTACAATTTTCCTTGCTACCACGATGTTTTTACGATTTAGATCACGAAATTATTTCTAAAACATAGCAAATAATGATATCTAAACTACCCTTCAACCATATTTTAATTCATGAAGTAGTTTTTTTTTTAATTCAAGTAAATGTGGTTTGGCGCTTACGTTGTTTATTTCCGAGCGCGCGCACAATATCGCCATCACACATTTTAAGTACTTGAACTAACCATGTCTCTCTCTAACTTTGTATTGTCAGTGTCCGCTCGGACTTGTTCGACGTCGGACCTGTGAAGGATTTTTTTAAAAAATATTACGAAAAAATATTACGGTCGTGCCACATTACAGGTACAGTA
Organism: Drymonia ruficornis; assembly: GCA_947859195.1. Lineage (NCBI taxonomy): Eukaryota > Metazoa > Arthropoda > Insecta > Lepidoptera > Notodontidae > Drymonia > Drymonia ruficornis. The sequence goes on from OX401919.1 coordinate 12,304,035, forward strand.
CAGTATTTACAGTCCGCCGACGCCTATTATAAATAAATAAATATCCTTGGAAATTCTTTTACACATGACTACCTGATCCCAAACTAAGCAGAGCTTGTACTATGGAAACCAGATAACTGATATTACTACATATACTACTTTTTGTTTGTAAATACAAACTAAATATACACTTAATTACACCTAGACTCGGGACATGCGGACATGTTCATGCACACAAATGCATGTCCTGGGCAGGAATCGAACCTACGACCTGCACTGCAGCGTGATTTTCGTTTGCTTTTCCTTGTCTTGTGTAATTTCTTTTCATCTCTTGTCATTTTGTGTCATCTCTTGTCATTTTGTGTCATCTCTTGTCATTTCATAGTTATTCGTGTCATTTCTGTAAAAACTCCCTATTTCGCTTACTGTTATATACTTGCAGCATGGTCTTGGGCCGACAGTGGGAATACATTGCTTGTCAAAACAATGGAGTCGCTTTATTGCGTTTGTTGTAGGTATGGATGGGCAAGTAATAAATATATCATACATCAATAAATTATCGTAAAAAATAACATTACAGATATGGCTAGGAAAATGTTTGTCCGTCCTATTCAATCTATTATATTATAAACGAAAGTAACTCTGTCTGTTACCTTTTCACGGCTAAACCGCTGAACCAATGTTGATGAATTTTGGTATGGAGATAGACTGGGTCTTGGCGGAGAACATAGGCTACTTTTTAGGGTTCCAAAGGGTGCTAACGGGACCCTATTACTAGGCCTACGCTGTCCATCTGTCTGTCTGTCCGTCTGTCAGCGCGGGCTGTATCTCACGAACCGTAACAGGTAGAGAGTTGAAATTTTCACTGAATGTGTATTTCTGTTGCCGGTGCAGAACAAATACTAAAAATATAATAACATTTAAAAATAAATATCAAGTCTCAAACTTGATATTTTTGATGTGTTTATTCTACGGTGGTACGGAACCCTTTATGTGCGAGTCCGACGCCTTCAGATCTTATGAATGTTTTCTTGAAATAAATATAGTGTATTTTAAGTAATTAACTGGCCAACCCTCAGGTCCTACCTACCATGTTAGGATCTTTTTCGTTCTAGCGGGTGTAAACCGTGATTTAACGAGTTAATGTGATAATTTTTGTATTTAAATTATTCAATTCAATGTATTTGTTTCAGACATAGTCCAATATTGATTATTAAAATTATTATAATTTCACTATAAATATAAAACAATAAATAAAAGTAAAATTAAATTTTAAAAAAATATATATTTATTTTTATTTTTCATGTTTTATCATTAAAATACAATATAATATAACATAAATTAAAATAAAATACAATAAAATAAAAACCTACCCCTAATTAAACAAATACCGTCCGCGTGGGATACTGGCTGCATGTCCTCCCTGTATTCAAGCTGTTCCTGTTGTCAAGCGAATTTTTTGAGCAAGGAAAGAGCCAGCCCTCTTGTCACCTGTGGCGGTAACCAGTCTAAGGGTGATTTTGATAGATAAAAAAATAAAGATAAAAAGATAAACAAAAAATAAATGCATGGTTAAATCAATAAAATTAATAAAAACTGAAAATTAAATTAAAATATAAATTAAATATGGTAAAAAAAAATATTATGACACCGCTGATGACTTCATGATCGGCATCGAAGTTAAGTACCAAAGTATTCCTTTGCCTACGAAACATGAAAAAGATACTCATATCCGGCAGTCAGTCACTGACACAGAGTATGTACATTTTTACCCGACTACGGTGGGCGGAGGGTTATGATTTTGACCGATATGTATGTATGTTCATCTGCTCCCGTATAACGTCCAAACTATTTTTATATCATAATAATTTGACTAATGAGATATCGTTGGACGCGTCTGGATCGTCCGCTGGTTATAGGCTATTATACGATCGAAATATTGTTATACGTATCTATCAGCATATTGTAGGTATCGTTTGTCTTCTTTTGACTTACTTTGTCTTCAGCAATAAAAACAACATAGAAATTAAATTATTTTTTTCAAATACACTCGACATAAAAATCCCATATAAAACGAAAAAAATATATTTGAATATTTTCATCCATTTCATCTATTTTAAAAGGTGCACTGGGACATATTATTTTAATTGTACGAATTAAACAATATTGTTCCTTCAAAAAATAACTATACCTACTATAGTCTACTCCATAGCTGTTCTGTCCTAGCTAAGCGAGAGGGATATATCCTTCGGCAGCTCACGCGACGCTAGCCACACCCCGAAACTAAAATTCATTTTTTTCTTGTATCGTCTTAACGTCGGAATGCATAGACAATGGCATAAAGCTGGGTCCAGATATGTTCTTTTGCCCATACCGTACCTCCGTTTCGTATCGCCGTCGCGATCCAAGAACGCTAGTTTGGACGCATGTTCGGTACGGGGCGGTACCGCGTCTCGGTACGGATACAGGTACGCTCCTATCCATCGCCAGTCGGTTTTTTCGTTCTGTTCAAAGGCGATACATGCAGCGACGTTACGAAGATACTGGCTATTTTTACTATCCGTCCAGAGTTCTTGGATCGCGACGGCTATACGAAACGGAGGTAGGGTACGGGCAAAAGAACATATCTGGACCCAGCTTAACATAAGAGTTCGGGCGAGGTATGCGAGGCATCTGAACGCACCAATTTAAATTCACTCATCCTTAGGTATCTTTTGTTTATACTTAGAAGAATTTAACGACATTATTTTTGTGTTTAGACTATGATAGTCGACTTTGGCATTTGGAAGACACAAAATGTTGCTATACATTCCAGCAGTAGTGTGTTAATAAAGTAAAAGTTAGACCACGGCTTAGGTACAGTCCTGCACGTTTAAGGTAAATTTCCAACATTCCAACAACCTGAGCTCGCTTAATTACGGGTGTAAATAATAAATAGAGGTCAAGTTATGGTGGTAATGTTACCTTAGACGTTCAGGCAATACGAATATCAATTTGCTTAATTTGGTGCTCTAAAAGCGACAACGTAAATTATTAAAAGCAATAGAATGTGTTTATAGCAAAACAAGAGAAAAGAATAGTTAGAGTTTAGTAGGAAAACGGATCCTGGCAATCTGCCATGATGTGGTACGTGGATGAACAAAAACTGATTTAATCCTGAAGGCTGGATGCCTAAATCATGTATTCTGACAATGGGATCATATATTGTGTGCTTTATTTATGAATATAGCGTACATAATTTAACTTCTCGTTGTTTGTTTGTGAAAGCTGTTTGTGAGTGTACAATAGGTAGGTACATATACAGGGTGGTGACGACATAGTGACAACAAATTAAAACACGATCCCTGCTAGTCAATCACAACACATTAAAATTATAAAATTAGGTTTACATCAAAGTCCAAAATTTCAAATTTTCAAACAAATTAAAGGCAATGTGCGAGCAATGCCTTTGGTATTATATGCATCTATAGGCTACGGTAACTGCTTAACATCAGGCGGGCCGTAAGCTTTTTTTTCCACCGCCGTCGTATAAAAAAAAAAGGCGGAAATAGTCTAAACGAAACACAACAGCCTTTATAAACGTCTACCGACCTCATAGACTAACCTGTAAGTACAAGCGTGGCAACATCGCTTCGGTATCGGTGTTTTTAGCGGTATCTTTGTAGGCGTAAAGTAAAAATAGTAAAAATAAAAAGCAATCCCGTGGCAATACCTTTGAATATAATTTAATAATATTTTATGTGCGAACTACTGATGTGATACCCAGTATGTGGTTTCGATTATTGTCATGATGTCGTCACCATCCTGTATAAAATACAAGTAAGTAGATCTATAAAATTGGGATGTAGACTAATATGTTTTATTGCATGTAAAGTAGGTGCCTATGTCTAACTAATGATTACTAAAGCTTGAAACGCATTGCGAGGCGTTGCACGACGATGCTGCGTGAAAAAAAAAGTATTGGTTTTGCTCGCGGCATCGGAGAGGTGCAGCGCGGCATTTTCTCCATACAGTTCGTTTACAGCGCGGCATTACTATGAGGAAAAAATGTCGTGCCGCACCGCTAAAGTGCGTAAGCTTAACAACGAAATATTTTTTTTCTCAAATAACTTTAAAATACGAAGACTTTAAAAACTCCGAAAACAGTACCGTTTACTCTTTGAAGTCATACTTTAAGCAAACTTGACCGAATATTTTTGCAGTTATTTTATATTTTTTCCATATGGAAAAAATACAACACAAACACAAACAACTACACAAAAAAACGAGCAATAAAACCTCAGTTTCCAACGAAATTTATCCGCCGATAACTCATATAAACGGACAAGATTTCATTATTTGCATGAATATTTCCATCTGTATAAAGTAAATGATAGGCGATGAATATTCTTAGCCAGTAGCTCGTTATTGAAATGTTGGTGTCCATTAGTGGGCGGGTAATGAATGAATATCGATGATTCGGGTGGCTCATTTATATTGCACTTTATCTACTGCGGGTAGGTACTTAGTATTAATGGCCACAGTGATTGATTCAAGGCTCGAGATAAACAAGATCAATGGTAGCTTGAGGAAAATATTAAACAATTTAAATATTTACCTTAAATGGACATATAAACAGTGGAACAGGATACAGATAAAATTACGGATAAAAAATAATCTTTCGGCTCTCTCACTCATCGTACTACCCCGGTCGAGCCAGCCCGTTTATGAGCTGCAGTCCATTGGCTACAGCTTGGCTCTACCACCTTGAAAACTTTCTGGTGTCGTCTTTCATCTTGATTTGCTTGGTTTATTTCTGGGTGACCATTGAAATTTTTTGAGGGCCCACTACAAAATTTTGAGGTGTACACCTCCTACAACATACCGAAGAATATACCTACCTGATCAGACAGATATAAAATATCAAAATTTTGACCCAACAGTAGGTACGAGGGTTATTATTTTGATACAATTTTCGACCAGTCGTTACTGGATGTCGAATTACTACAGTAAACGCTACAAAACACTTCACATGCAGAACATAGCCGGCATCCGGCTGACTAAGTGGATTAAGGCGATGGAGTTCGCTCGTTTAACCCAACGCTGCCGCCAATCGAGCCGAAATAACTGCGTTGAACTATGTGCAGAGACTGGACTACAACATTATGTGAATTTTGAACAAAAATTATGTGTGTAGATAAAATAAATCCTCCTAAGAATAAAAGCATATTGATATGTACTTTTATTGTTACAAATTAATATTTTCCAGTCTTAAAATATGATGACCGAACTATGATGGTAATTTAATTCAACAGATTGGGTAGACGCTGTTTTCATTTCGTCTTTGTAAATTATTGAATATGTTCATGAAATAAAATTTAATAGTATCACATTGGTAATTTGAAGGCAAAACTTTAAATTACAACCGTATTGTTTCCTACTGCGGTATTGATTTGATATATAATGACTTGAACAGTATGTATACGCCTGTGCGTGGTAACCGCACAAATTAGTTCCACTGTCTATTGTATCACGTAGATACCATTGTATAATATGGGGATTATTGATCGGTGGTGCCGTAGCATTCATAATAGAGAACTAATTTGAAACATTAATTGTGAGGAAACCTGCGCATTTGATAAAACCTCTTGTTATTTAAAAATAACTTTTGAAATACACTTCGCGTGAATAAAAAATATCATTTACGTTACACCTTCATTTCCGCATGAAATTATCTTCATAAAGCGTACCCGTGTAAATTAACCTATCTACCTACGTACGTTCTACGTTGCGTAGCAGCTACGTAAACCTTGTAAGGAAGTATGTATCGAGGAAGGAGAAATCGTTATGAAGGTGACCTATAATTTTCCAAATATATTGTACACATTTTGAATTAGTATTATGTAGCGATGTTTTGTTAGTAATGTTTTCCATGAATAAAACTGATAATAATAAAATCAGAGGATGCGAAATATCTTAAGCAAATAAGGCCCTTCTTACAACTCTATAAACAACTATTTGAGTATATAAGGCCACTCATACTCATCAGTATTAAGTAATTCCAGGTTTAATACTGTGCAAGTAAACATCGTAAACGTAGTTTGTGGAAAACCATCCAATTACGTCAAACGCCAATCCCGCCGTGTTGCCGACGGCCGTACGGTCCGCGGACACGGACGGGACCAATGAAATCATGGCGTAATAACCGACACAAAACGTACGCCAATGTCGCAGCCAGTAATTGGCAGCAGCTATTGAGCTATGTAGGTATGCCCAATAGAATAATATAGGCGGTCAGTCAGTCAGTCAGAGTCGTTCGAGCTATATTAATTTATTCACACCATTTACTTTGCCGTCGTGGATGCATGATTGGTGATATTTTTCGCCTGTCTTGTTAGTATTATAGTATCTATACCCTAGTTAACGATGAAGCATCGATTGTTACAACTACTGTTGGTATAGTAGGCGACAGGTTCGGATGACATTCGGGTTATGAGCTTTGTGCAGAATAAAATCCGAATCAAAATTAGCAGGACCCGCAACGCATCAAAATAACTTAATTTAATAATTTTGTGGGCGATTTTAATTGTTTATCGGGTCCTGCTCATTTTGATTCGGATTTTATTCTTGAAAAAGCTCATACCTACCCCGAATGTCATCCGAACCTGTCGCGGACTATGGCTTTGTTAATGATTGTGTTTTCTGCTATATATACAATAAAAAAGTATATTATATGCATCAAACAAATGAAGACGTTTTCATTTGTTCTGTGGCTAGGGATTATTGCTGAAAGTGGTACCTACTGTAACGAGATATATCCAGCTGTTATTAATTTTTGATGACTGTTATAAAATGTTGTCATTGACTTTTTGTTCTCAAGCAATTAATCAATGGGCTCTCTAGGGAGTCAAAATTGCAAGTCGTGCGTGCTTCACAAGCAGTTTTAACCGTTTAAAGAGCTCTTAACCTGTCATTGCTTCAAGGATATTTAAGAGGGCACAGTGCGATGATCTTAACTCGTGTGAATATTCTAACTATGTATTATTAATCTTATTAGGGCCTCCGCAGACTAGCTACTTTTAGCATCGGCGATCGGCGATTTTGATGCTGCGTCTCGCTCGTTCGCGCTCGAAGAAACGCGACGCAGCATCGATACGTCACAAAATCGCCGGTCGCCGATGCTAAAAGTAGCTAGTCTGCGGAGGCCCTTAATCTCTACAATGTAGAGTAATAAGATTAATATTGTGGCGTCTACATATTTTATGTGTACATTTGCATATCCTATTGGGCTTGTGGTCGCAATATTATCGCGTTAGTCGTGTTAAGGGATTTGATTTATTCTGCCCTTTAATACGTGAATACGTTATACGTCAGGGATTTCCATAGTCAAAGGAGTTCATGTCGATTCCTTCCCTTTTCAAGAGTACCTTTATGTTATCGCGGTGTCCCATCATATCACTTTGGAATATTTTATAAAGTATAAGGTAAATTAAGGGTTTATTCATAATTTGCCTCTGTGTGGTTGTGTGATGTGTTTTTGATATTGATCACGCACATTGTATTATTTTAGCAGATATGCTACCTTCGAACATTGCAATCACAAAACTTGTGCTCAGCGCACCACTACATATAGCCAAATTCACACATCTGACATTATTCACCAGAAGATGATTGCCAATACCGACATGTTTCCATTGTTATTTTCCTCGAGCGACCTATTTTAAATATTCACGTGTCTTCCTCTTTCTTGGTAATGTCTTTATGCGTATAAAAATTAGATAACTGTTTATTAATCAACGTTGTCTATGGCATGTCGCCGCCACAGCGGCGCAAATGCAATTATTGTCACTTGTTGCCTCCCTTGTGGCTCGAATTGCGTTTTATTCTCGCAGCGAAAGGGTTAATGGTAACAATTTCCACGAACAATATTTTAATGGAAAAAGAAAGATGAGGAAAATTCGCACGATAATTCCACCATTATGGTGCGAGCACGATATCTATATTTTTATGGCATAAAAAAGGTGCAAAATAAAATTGACTGTTCATATCCACTGCTGCGTTTACTTTTATTAACGTCAGTTAAGGCGTTCAATTGTAGATTTATCTACAAGATATATAGACACAGAATTAAGTAGGTAGATATACCTAATCCAGACAATGTTTAAGCTCTACCTCGGGTACTTATTTGCTAAAGATGGTTCAAAATAAATAGAATCAGACTGAAATTTTAAATATTTACTGTTCTTTTTGGGCTTTCTTAGATAAGTCTTAATGGAAGTTAAGCTGGTTTCAAACCCTTTTTCTCGTTCGTTACATTTGAAATTACAGAAGGATCGAATCAGTAGATTGATTAAATATTGGTTCACGCTAAACACCTCTTCGTTACCGTCAAGATATCTTGTATTTATCTTCTTTCAGAACTGAAATGCAAATATAGTAGGCATATATGTTAATGGAAATAAATGTAGGTGTCTCTTATAATATATCACAAATAACTAATGTCTTATAATAAATGCACGTGGTGGGCGGCATCAAAAGTAGAATAACAATAAATTAAATCGGTATCCAACCAAATAATTTTCCCGTTTTTATGACGGCGCAAGTTCGATCGAGCTTGAAATTGTAGCTTCATTGCGATCAGATGACCGGAACCTCTACCAATATTTATTGCAGCTCGAATAAATATCAAGAATTCATACTGTAAAGAGTAAATAAAATCTTTGGATGCGAATAAAATCGCAGCACATCTAGATAATAATAAACGAATCAAACTAAAAATACAGAAAATATGCGCTTTGTAGTATCATCATTTTTATTTCCAAGTTGAGAAAATACAATAGAACTGAAAGATAAAATTTTACTGAGATATCAACGTAAACTAAAGTAAAAAGTCTAATTCCATGAGTAGAAAAAATATCGGCCGCTTCTCACAGGCGCCTTCTGCCTTTTATTTTCTTTTCTGTTACGTTTTCAATTACAAAGAGACTCTTCAATATTTACCGTATTCACCGAAAATAGATTCGGGAGCACGTCTTTTGTTAGAGTTTTATTTTTGTGGAAGATGACCAAAACATATATTTGAACTCAATATGAATGGTTTTAGAGAAATCATTATGATGATAGTTGGGGGTGATTTTTGACGAGTTACTGACGAAAAGATGATTAGGAATTCAGTTCTATTTGCAAGTAGTTTATATCTACAAACTGTTCAAAAACTATCCCCAGCAATGCTTTGCTCATAATTATCCTGAATTCTAGTCGGAATTCGAAACTTAAAGTTTATCTTGGAATCATCCAAGCGTATACAATAATAGTCTCGGAATTCTAAGTTGAAAACATAATGGATACACTGTTGGCATACTACAAGTCTAGACCCAATACCCTAGTTTGCGGCTGTCGTCATTTAAGAGGAGGGTTCGAAATTTGGTTGATTTTCTATTCTTTTTTTTCTTTAAGTAAGTATGTGGACTAGGAATCTTATATTTAGATGTATGATTTTTGACTATATTATCTTGAGTATCTTTAAATCCAAATCACGATTTGATGAAATTTTCTCGATAAAAAAAATTTATGAAATGAGCTCTAATTATTTACAATTTTCCTTGCTACCACGATGTTTTTACGATTTAGATCACGAAATTATTTCTAAAACATAGCAAATAATGATATCTAAACTACCCTTTAACCATATTTTAATTCATGAAGTAGTTTTTTTTTAATTCAAGTAAATGTGGTTTGGCGCTTACGTTGTTTATTTCCGAGCGCGCGCACAATATCGCCATCTCACATTTTAAGTACTTGAACTAACCATGTCTCTCTCTAACTTTGTATTGTCAGTGTCCGCTCGGACTTGTTCGACGTCGGACCTGTGAAGGATTTTTTAAAAAATATTACGAAAAAATATTACGGTCGTGCCACATTACAGGTACAGTACAGTATTTACAGTCCGCCGACGCCTATGATAAATAAATAAATATCCTTGGAAATTCTTTTACACATGACTACCTGATCCCAAACTAAGCAGAGCTTGTACTATGGAAACCAGATAACTGATATTACTACATATACTACTTTTTGTTTGTAAATACAAACTAAATATACACTTAATTACACCTAGACTCGGGACATGCGGACATGTTCATGCACACAAATGCATGTCCTGGGCAGGAATCGAACCTACGACCTGCACTGCAGCGTGATTTTCGTTTGCTTTTCCTTGTCTTGTGTAATTTCTTTTCATCTCTTGTCATTTTGTGTCATCTCTTGTCATTTTGTGTCATCTCTTGTCATTTCATAGTTATTCGTGTCATTTCTGTAAAAACTCCCTATTTCGCTTACTGTTATATACTTGCAGCATGGTCTTGGGCCGACAGTGGGAATACATTGCTTGTCAAAACAATGGAGTCGCTTTATTGCGTTTGTTGTAGGTATGGATGGGCAAGTAATAAATATATCATACATCAATAAATTATCGTAAAAAATAACATTACAGATATGGATAGGAAAATGTTTGTCCGTCCTATTCAATCTATTATATTATAAACGAAAGTAACTCTGTCTGTTACCTTTTCACGGCTAAACCGCTGAACCAATGTTGATGAATTTTGGTATGGAGATAGACTGGGTCTTGGCGGAGAACATAGGCTACTTTTTAGGGTTCCAAAGGGTGCTAACGGGACCCTATTACTAGGCCTACGCTGTCCGTCTGTCTGTCTGTCCGTCTGTCAGCGCGGGCTGTATCTCACGAACCGTAACAGGTAGAGAGTTGAAATTTTCACTGAATGTGTATTTCTGTTGCCGGTGCAGAACAAATACTAAAAATATAATAACATTTAAAAATAAATATCAAGTCTCAAACTTGATATTTTTGATGTGTTTATTCTACGGTGGTACGGAACCCTTTATGTGCGAGTCCGACGCCTTCAGATCTTATGAATGTTTTCTTGAAATAAATATAGTGTATTTTAAGTAATTAACTGGCCAACCCTCAGGTCCTACCTACCATGTTAGGATCTTTTTCGTTCTAGCGGGTGTAAACCGTGATTTAACGAGTTAATGTGATAATTTTTGTATTTAAATTATTCAATTCAATGTATTTGTTTCAGACATAGTCCAATATTGATTATTAAAATTATTATAATTTCACAATAAATATAAAACAATAAATAAAAGTAAAATTAAATAAAAAAAAATAAAAAAATATTTTTTATTTTTCATGTTTTATCATTAAAATACAATATAATATAACATAAATTAAAATAAAATACAATAAAATAAAAACCTACCCCTAATTAAACAAATACCGTCCGCGTGGGATACTGGCTGCATGTCCTCCCTGTATTCAAGCTGTTCCTGTTGTCAAGCGAATTTTTTGAGCAAGGAAAGAGCCAGCCCTCTTGTCACCTGTGGCGGTAACCAGTCTAAGGGTGATTTTGATAGATAAAAAAATAAAGATAAAAAGATAAACAATAAATAAATGCATGGTTAAATCAATAAAATTAATAAAAACTGAAAATTAAATTAAAAAATAAATTAAATATGGTAAAAATAAATATTATGACACCGCTGATGACTTCATGATCGGCATCGAAGTTAAGTACCAAAGTATTCCTTTGCCTACGAAACATGAAAAAGATACTCATATCCGGCAGTCAGTCACTGACACAGAGTATGTACATTTTTACCCGACTACGGTGGGCGGAGGGTTATGATTTTGACCGATATGTATGTATGTTCATCTGCTCCCGTATAACGTCCAAACTATTTTTATCATAATAATTTGACTAATGAGATATCGTTGGACGCATCTGGATCGTCCGCTGGTTATAGGCTATTATACGATCGAAATATTGTTATACGTATCTATCAGCATATTGTAGGTATCGTTTGTCTTCTTTTGACTTACTTTGTCTTCAGCAATAAAAACAACATAGAAATTAAATTATTTTTTTCAAATACACTCGACATAAAAATCCCATATAAAACGAAAAAAATATATTTGAATATTTTCATCCATTTCATCAATTTAAAAGGTGCACTGGGACATATTATTTTAATTGTACGAATTAAACAATATTGTTCCTTCAAAAAATAACTATACTATAGTCTACTCCATAGCTGTTCTGTCCTAGCTAAGCGAGAGGGATATATCCTTCGGCAGCTCACGCGACGCTAGCCACACCCCGAAACTAAAATTAATTTTTTTCTTGTATCGTCTTAAGAGGCAGGTAAAAGTGGGTAAGACACACGTAACGAGCGCTGTGTACACAGCTATTAGCTGTAAATCAGCTCCGCAAACGCTTTTAAGCTGTCGAGTAATATAGGGGCTATACCTATTTCGGACTATTTTGTACACTATATGACGTGGTTTTAAGCGCGCATAATAATATACCTACTAACCTCCAAATTCATAGAAAATTATGATCGACTTGCAGTGGAATTACAAATCACATTAGTTCCTAAAAATGCTTTTCAAAACTATTGTAAACTGGCTAAAATCTCTATGAATTTGGGGATTTGTTTATATATCATATGTTAATATATTTATATCAAGTATTTTTTTTATTCGCGGGTTTTTTTTTTTCAATGTATCCGAATTTAAATAACATAGCTTTATTTTTTATTTTTATTTTTATTATTTTTTATTTTTTTATGGCCTGAATCCCCCTTTCATTGAGGGGAGGCCCGTGCCCAGCAGTGGGACGTTAAAAGGGCTATATTATTATTATAATTTTTATTTAAATACAATTTAATTCTAGTCCCGATACTCATCCAACTCCCAAGTATTATTTCGCACTTGTGAAACTTCCTTTATGGAAACTGGCTGTGAAGTATAATTCCAACGACACTGAAAGTCGTATAATAGCACCATAATAATAAAATAATCCCGTTCTTATTCAGCAGTTGGTTTGTTTTCGCAGATAAGTTTCCGGCGCGCGGCGAGCGGGATACGATCGACACAGCAGTTTGTTTATTGCTTTGAGATTGTGGCACAATGAGTGAATCATCATGTATGCATAGACATAGGTAATGATTGCCATGCTTTCCAGCCGTGAAGTTTGGACGTGACATTATTTGTGATTTGATATCAAGACTCAGTAAAAATACGGATTAGAATCTGACTCATGTGACATTTTGACAATCTGGTAAGGCACATTTTTGTGAAAATGTACCCAGTACAAAAGTGCATAAGTACCTAATCCTACGCGCGTATTATATGCAGCTATCGATGAAAGTTTAACGTCTAAACGTGCCGCGTAACACCAGTGTCGCACTAAAAGAGGTCTAAGGCGTATGGGCTCTAAAATATCATCATCTGCCTATTGCTGTCCACTGCTGGACATAGGCCGCCCCTAATGCATGCCACTGAGCTCGGTCTTCAGCTCTTTGCCTCCAGTTTTTGCCGGACACCTTCCGCAGACTGCACCTGGCCGAAGTGACGACCTGTGGATCTTAAGTATACAAGCTCCAATGTGTCTACTTTATTCACACGTTAGGACCATAAGAAGAATGGCAATGCTTGAGTTGTGTACGTGAGCAAACTCAGCTTGACTAAACTAAATGTATAAAGGTCAACGCTCACCTAACGCCTCCGCACCCGACCAGCACCGCCTCGCCGCTCGGCGTCCACTCATTGTCGCCTGGTGGTCCGCGGGCGGACGCTGCTTTTACACCATAAACGTCACGTGGACCGCGCGGGGTCAACGAGTGAACGCCGCGCGATCAGCGCGTGGTCCACTTATTTCCGGTTCAGTTAGTGGTCGCTGAGCGGCGAGGCGGTGCTGGTCGGGTGCGGAGGCGTTAGATGAGCGTTGACCTTAAAATTCAAGTTCAATTTGTGTACCACAGATTTAGCACTTAAGTACCGTCTTCAAATTATAATTGATAGAGTTCTCATTGTGTCCTCGCCTTCTATACAAATCTCTCCATCATTGACATAGCACGGCAAAACTGGGTCAATCCCCGTCTGCCTACCCCGGGGTGCATCGCGTTACGTGTTTATCAATCGCAAACAACCCCTAGCGAACACTCTGATTTGCTCGTATACTTTATATTTTCACGCTGAATCTTATCGGCGTAGGGACGGTTTTCTACTGGTTGGTTGCGTCTGCAAGAGGCGAGCGGCGTGCCCGAGCAGTTAGTTTTGACGTTTGAATGCGTAGATTAGACAAACAGTCATAAACGATGGCTCGGGTGGGGGGGGGCTCGAGGCCTCTGTACGTACCCAGTCATATACTCTACTTAGTATCATTTTGCGACTGCGACTGTAGCCTAGGGGTGAACAGGTTGGGCTAGCAATCAGAAGGTCCCAGGTTCGATCCCCGGTGGGCCATGCACCAATGGATGAATTTTCATCTATGTGCATAATTTACAGTTCGCTGACGGTGAGGGAAAACATCGTGAGGAAACCTACCTATCCCTCGGGATAGGTAATGGTCAGTTCCTGTATACACGGCGACAAGGTTCACCACCTGTCACGTTGGGTTCTGACTATCTGGTGAAACGTGGGCTTTGAGTTGGATAATACCTCCACAATGTGGTGGTGTATGGCCACTCAAGCCTCTGACTACCCCCGAATGGGGATAAAAGTAGTGACGTTACATTTTTTATAATTTTTTGTGTTATTAAGATGGAAAGCAAGCGTACGGCCCGATAACCTGATAAGGTGTCAAACTCAGTAATAAATACGGCAATTTAACAGTTATTAATCCCGTAATAAAATGATAACTAAATTCCGATAATTTTGCCACCATTAATTCCATGGGATTTGTCTTATCATTAACAGTAATCCATGTTCCATGTTTTAATTGGCCAATTTATTTGGATAGGATTTATGCGATTGAAACATGATAAACATTTTAAGTGGACTAATAGCCGGCTCGTTGGTCTAGGGGTATGATTTTCGCTTAGGGTGCGAGAGGTCCCGGGTTCAAATCCCGGACGAGCCCAAATCTTTTTTATAAACTTATTCAAACTGAAATTAAATAATTTCACGTCAATAATCATTGTCACTAATAATTATATCAGCTATAAAAAAGTGTAGTTTAATTATTATTTCGTACTATTGAACTACTCTGTATGTATAATAATGAATGATGATTAGAACTACATAACAGTCATTACGTAGAGGGTGGTTCATTAATTTCGTTAATCACTTCTCTTAATTATGCAAATGATTTCACATTTAGCACAAACTGCGCTCATAATAATCTACTGAACTTTAGTCCAATATTCCAACCGAGAGATTTTAATGACGAAATTAACATCAGAATTAATTGATTGCTTTTAATAAAATGTCGAGAGGGGTTGAGAATTGATTAACACGAAGAGAATTTTATGGGAGTGAACAATCGGGGATTCCTTATGCTACGGCAATTTTTAAGGTCAATTTTACAGGAAGCGGACTGTCATGAGTAAGTACATCAAACAGTCGGTTACTGCTCTAACGGTCCGTTAGTTTGTTGGTGAACATGATCCTAAACCATATGAAGGTTTCTTGGTGGTAGAGCCAAGCTGTAGCCAATTGACTGCAGCTCATATACGGGCTGGCTCGACCGGGGTAGTACCACCCTCTCTCAGAAGATCGGCGTAAAGCAGCTATTAAAGCTGCGTTTCTTACGTAACCCAACAACCCCCCTCCCCACCCTTCCCATCCCTCCGTCACACTCCCCTTCAGGTCGGCAAATGCGAGCAATGCCTTTGGTATTGCAGGCATCTATAGGCTACGGTAACTGCTCAACATCAGGCGAACCGTACGTTTGTTTGCTACATAAGTCCAAAAAAAACGTTTATTTAAATTAAAATAACGGTAACTATTCAAAATCACTCAATGTTACTTTATTTACTGTTTCCTCAAGTAACCTAATATATTTCCATTTGGTAACCAGGTCAAACTGAACATAGAACAACAATCATTTCAATCCTCCCGATGCACTCTCCTTTTGTTTTTCGTATCGCGTTCGGTCGTTTCTATGTAGATGACGCTATTTACGGTTTTATCACCTTAAAATAGAAGGAATAAGTCACTCCGGCGGGGTGGAAGCGTTGGGGTGGATAGGGAAAAGGGTCTTGGTCTCGCACCGTAAGATAATTTTAGGGGAAATGAATACCATAGCGATGGTAATGTAATAATAGGTAAAATACTACGAACAATAACAGTGCTAGAGTTATTACATGCATGGTCTTACTACAAGTAGAAAATCTTTTTAAATGCCATATTTCAAACGTGATAGTGGTTTTTGGTATTGGAAGCATCTATAGGTTACGGTAACTGCTTAACATCAGGCGGACCGTACGCTTGTTTGCTGTCTTAGGTGTAAAAACATACTGATCTAGTTTCATATGTTTTCTTTGTTTTGAGATTCAAGATGAAATGTTCATGCAATTTTATTACAAAATATGGAAAATTAAGATGAAAATATAACAAATGGGTAACTTCGGGAATTCAATAAGGCACCTTTTACCTAAATAATTTAAGGGCAAAAATCCTTTATAAGGAATGAAAATCTTAGGAATGTATCCCTTTTGACATTTTTTCGTGATTTCGTAGTTAGGGTCCAGTGTCCTACTTTCCTTGACAGATTTTTTTTTTTAATTCTATTGATACAGCCATAGAATGTGATGATGTAAAATATTACTAACATGAAACTTTACTTAAATACCACGGGATTATTTGTACTTACCTTATTATATTTTCCATAAATATTTAATTTAAAAAGTAATGCTAACAATAACACAAGAGGTTATTCGTTAAAACAATTCGATCCAAACAATAGTGTCATAAATATACCGCCAAATTTATAGAGAGTTTACAAGAAACAAATGATTTTTCCTAGAAACAAATGTGATTTGTAATGACAGTGTATATCCTTCATAACTTTCTATAAAACTGAAGGCTAGTGTTTATTTTCTATCATTGTAGAGTTGATTTAAATGACACATAATTATTTAAACAATTAATAATGTATGTGATTGTACCTCCATTATAATCTAAGACAATTGTGGTTCTGTTAAGCATCGCCAGATATTCTGCCAATCATATTAGATTGATCCCGTTCCGCTCAATTGCTCCTTCAGAGAGAGATACAGATCAGACAGTCTTACTCTTAATCTCGATTGGAAATTGATAGTCGATCCGCCATTCGATTAGAGAGGTGCCCTAGTTTGTAAATGAATTGCTGTCGATAGGTAGCACTTTGAAAGTATAATATTGAAGCTAAAATTAAAGTAAATAAATTGTATTAATAAATTGTATATAAGTATGTAATTATACAGGCTGACTGGTTAAACACTTTACATATTGAAGGACATGATAATTTATGGTAACATGAAACGTTTAAAAAAATAAAATTAAAAAAATACCAATGAATTACAGAGAAAACCTAAATTAAATTAATGTGCTTAAACTCTGAAATTGTGGACACCGCTATCGCTAGTACGCGTGTTCTGCGCGAACGGAGTTATGACACTTGATAGGTACATCAAATCAAGGAGGTACGATCCTGACCACGCTTATTGTTTTGAGTGGATAATCACTACATATTATAAAACAAAGTCCTCCGCCGCGTCTGTCTGTCTGTCTGTTCGCGATAAACTCAAAAGCTGCTGCACCGATTTTCATGCTGTTTTCACCAATAGATAGAGTGGTTCTCTAGGAAGGTTTTAGTATATAATTTGTTAAGTTTTTGTATACATTGCCTAAAATATAATGATATTTGTCGGGGGTGTCGGAAAAAAATAAGCCGTCTGGGAGCTTTCAACGAAAACGCTGCCTAAACTCTTTGAGATATAACAAAATGATGTATGGTGGAATTGTGTATCTTATATAGGTCAACAGAAAAGTCCGCGATGGCATATGTCTATCTCTTAATGATAACATACTATATACATTTTAATACTTTAAAAAATGGGCAATTATAAAGCGGTAATAGGAAAGCTATTTACACAAATACGGTATTAATCCTTATCATTTTAAATAGTTAATAGTTAGAGGTTTAAATAGTTAGAGGCTTTAAGCATTTCATGCACATTATTTTAGTATTTACACCATAACATTAAACGAATATCTTAGGAGTAATCGCAAAAAAATTGGGTTGCGGGAACGGGATCAAAATTTCATTATTACTTCTATAGTTAGATAGTTCCTTAAATCGTTGGAAATATAACTTTCGATTATTTCTTCCAGTGACGAATTAAATTTAGAAAGATCAGCGAGTTTATTTACATAACGTAGTTTATTATCGTATTGTTTTAGTGGAGCGTTGTCGGTTTGTCTTCGTCAAGTCGTCTGACAGATCACGCTAAAAGCAAATTCCGTCAAGTAACTCAATAGTAATTGGGTCATGTCCTCAGCACCGTTACGACTAATCGCCGAATTAAACCTCGTTTAATTGCAATCCCGCTTCGAACGGCAACAAGACGGATTACGAACGTAAACGCGAAACGCTAATGCCACTGTTTTGAATTTGTAATTGCTTCACTTCGTTGTGTTAGGATGACCAGGTTTACTGCAATCCAGTGGAACGTCTTGAAGCAAAAGATATCTTGACAGACAGAGTGACAGTCTGGCATAGTGCTATTTACCTACAATCTGGTTTTCGGGCGAACAGAAAGTGATAGGACTATACGAAAGAATAAGATACACTGTCAGCAGTTGCTATCTCTTGCTTGGCTCTCTATAGCTCTCCGTCTCCATTGCATTTTTCTTAATAATTTATGTTTAACTGATACTTTTATGTAAATATATATATATATATTGATTAGGAGTAACTGTTTAGTTTGACCAAAGGTAGTATTAGCACCATAGAGACTTATTAGCCGCAGGGAAATTGCAACGAAGAATTAATAAAATTGAAACAGTCCTCTATTGCTGTAATGTGTGGCTACCATTCGGTGTTTAATCATTACATATCTTCAAGTCTGGGAGGTTGCAGTGCATTCTGTATTAATGAGTACAACTAAAAACTGAACTGGATGGGCAATGGAACCCTCAAGTGGTATATTCTCTATGCACTTAATGTGCAAGTCCAAAATTGTCATGGCTCAAGTTTTATCAGTATCTGACAATATCCAAACCCAACTCCCCCCCTTCTTCTCCCTTCGTTCCACTCCCCTTTAGTTCGGTAACGTGTGAGCAATGCCTTTGGTATTGCAAGGATTTATAGGCTACAATGCGGGCCGTACGCTTATTTGCTACCTCAAACCCATAAAAAAATAGAATGGCGACTATTAAAAGAGGGTACTTAATACCTTCTCAAAGCGATCCTTAAATCGTTTAATACTCTCCGCTTGTCAAACAGAATCGAATTACCATTGTAGGTATCGATATTGTCAATCGTTATTGCTGTTCGACTGTCACTTGGCGAGTTAAATCGAATGCGAATTACAATCGATTACTTTTGTATTTCTTTTGGTAATTTGTTTTTCGTAAATGTTTAAGCTTTCGATGGAAATACCGCAGGAAGGGATTGGCAGGCGATATTATTGAAAAAAGTAATGAATGCTAGAGGCGTCGTTACCATAGCAATCGAGTTCAAGGAAAACGAGAAAATTCCAGCAGAAAATAAAGCCCTATATTAAATGTGAGGTGTTATGAGGAAAACCATTCAACATTTGTAATATCAGGTACAAATTTTCAACGGTGTAGATCCAAACCAAAGAATATTTTCCAAGACATTTGAAACCAATGTCCGTAAATCTTTTATGACTCTCTCGCAACGAGGTACACCTTACTCGTGCAATTATGTAGTTCGTTACTCTGTAGGCTTTTAATATGACATAAATTACTTGCCTTATTTTATAAGGAGTTTTAGCGGTAAAGGGAAGATCTTCCATCCAGGCGGGTGTTTTTTTCTGTCGGGGTCAGGGTCTTTCGAAACACAGCTGTTATAGCTACTTTACGCCGATCTTCTGTGAGAGGGTGGTACTCCGATCAAACCAGCTAACATATAAGCTGCAGTCAATTGACTACAGCTCGGCTTTACCGCCAATAATTAATAAGTGGTTTGACTTGATAGATCAACAAATTTTACTTCGCAATGGACATTCGCAAGAACATACACAATTATTTTTATAAAAAAAAAACAAACCGACTTCACAAAAACCTGGTGCACTAAAAAGCCTGAAATAATATTTCTATTACCACCTCTGCCTACCCCTTGGGGAAAACCAGACGTGATGGTGTGTTATCGAGTATTTGGGGTCGGTGCCAATCTATCTTCTTACTTTTATAGTAGGTAGACTTGGCATACCAAGATTGGCACCGACTCCAAATACTCGATAACACACCATCACGTCTGGTTTTCCCGAAGGGGTAGGCAGAGGTGGTAATAGAAATATTATTTCAGGCTTTTTAGTGTACCAGGTTTTTGTGAAGTCGGTTTGTTTTTTTTTTATAAAAATAATTTTATTTCACGATTTTTAGTGGCGCCATACCAATGAACATTTTGGCATATTGAACCGTATGAAGTAAGCCCAACAAAAGGACACTGCTGTAAATCGTTGAAGAATTCCCTCGACTGTCTATGGTCTCCATCATCAGACCTGTAATGGCACTTATAAACCATATGGGTGCAAAGCTCTCATCAATAGAAATTAATTAAGTCCAAACACAAGGTAGCTACTGTAAAACGTTGAGGAGTTCCCTTGACTGTCCTTCGTCTTCATCATCAGACCCCTAATGACAGTCACAACCCATCTAGGTGTAAAGTTCTCATCAATACAAATTAATCAAGCCCAAACACCAGGTAATTGCTGTAAATCGTTGAGGAGTTCCCTCGACTGTCATTCGGCTCCATCATCAGATCGACTCCAGACCTTCATAAAATAGTAGTGCTTTAAAATACTTAATGAAAAAATTAACAAACGCACTAGTCGCCACTACGATTTTCGAAGGTTCCCCTCGATTTCTCTGGGATGCCATCATCAGATCCTGGTTTCCTTATCATGGTACCATTTCTGGGATATCTCCTTTCCAATAAAAAAAGAATCATCAAAATCGGTTCATAAACGACGAAGTTATCCGCGAACAAACATAAAAAAAAAAATATACGGTCGAATTGAGAAACCTCCTCCTTTTTTGAAGTCGGTTTAAAAAAACCGTCGTCGTTGCGTCAGGGGACCGCTAAGTACGCCGCTCATGGTCATAATCTACAGGTTACTCTAAATGTAATGTACTTAGCGGTCCCCCGACGCAACGACGACGCTTGGGTGAAAATATTCAGTTTTTTTTTTCTTTTTAGATTATTTTTTTTTGTCGTGGGTTTTTAAAATTTTTAATTTAATATTTATTTCATGCTTTTTAAACTTATATTACCGGTTTACTAACTGCCCAGCTTGTATTAGCATGTGCTCGTCAAAACGCATCGTATGAGCCCAAACACAAGGTAGATACCGTACACCGTTGAGGAGTTCTTCTGATGATGCCTGCGCATCAGGTCAAGGTTGTCATACTTTGTAATATCATTGACAAGTGACAGGATTTCAAATTTCGTATCGATCAGACCTGTGGAAGTTGTTTATATCTTTTCATCTACTAGAAAAGAGCTGATGGTCTTCAAACGGCTGAGCAGATTTTCTTGAAACATAGCTAAGAACACTCTCGATTAACCTACCTTTCAAACAATAAAAAACTAAAACCAAATCGGTCCATCCGTTCAGACGCTATGATGCCACAGACAGACACACAGATACACAGATACACACGTCAAACTTATAACACCCCTCGTTTTTCGTCGGGGGTTAAAAATAAACCGCTTCGTAAGTCAAAGTTTATACAACTACATCTGATTCTCCAACAATACGAGAATACACGCGTCCACTTGAGATCGTGGCTCGTGGCGTCGCCGGCTAAGCTGGATTTATATCACCGCTCTGAGTGGCTCAGTCGCCTCGACTCACACTCGACTTGACGGTTTATCGTAAGGAAAAATGTACAAATAGAGGCTAAAAATAGATATTTTTGGTAAGTAGTGTATTTCAACAGACACAATTCAGTTTCGTTTAGGATAATGGCTTCACTAATTACTAGATTATGCATGCTAGATAGCAGTTTTATGCTGTACTTGCAATTCGCATTACCTGCTATCGCAGCCAAAATGCTTTGGAAATTGGCTAGCTAAAGAAAGAAAGAAAAAGAAAGAAAGAAACATTTATTCGACACACTCGCAACACATAGACAGAGGAAACAGAAAAAAACAAGGGGTCAGCGCGAACTGTGCCGAAAAGGTATTTGGCTCAGCATGTGCTGGGGGGGTACGAGACTCCACCAGCGCACGCAGATGTCTAAATTTCCTCGCCTTCGCTTTAAATATGATTCGTATATATATTTTTTTTATTTTATTTATTTATATAAAATCTATAGATCTCGAGATGCATGCCGAGGATTCAATCAACTTTGCTATGATGATGGTATTTTCTTCTGGTGACAGCTTGGTCACGTGTGGCTTGATGATTCGGCAGGGGTGCCTTTACGCTAACGCTCCTTATATATGTTTATGTTCATTTCCTTTAACTTCGACATACTGCTTGGACCATTAACATAAACTTATCCCTTAAACCGTTATACGACATTCTTAAAAAAATAGTTTTTTTTTTTAAATAAAATAAGTACTTAACAATAATAACAAATTAGTATTGTCAATTTGACTTGACACATGCGAGAAAAGTAAAACAAACATCAAAACGAACTCATTTATTTAAACCTTGTCGCACATAAGGAACATTGAAAACTCTTTACTTACGAACGAGAAGAATTAATGAATTAAGAAGATTTTACACGGGTTTAACTTAGATTCGTGATTAAATTTAGATTTTAAATAATTTGAAAACGATACGAGTTAGGCACTTAGTATTTTGAGAAATTAACTCAATAAGTCGTAAGGAATTTACCCTTAAAGTTAAAGCAAATGAACATATAAACACGGTGTATATTGAAGATTCCAATCAATGCAACACTGATTGTGACGTAGTCTTAGGCCATCGTTGGGTAAGAATACAAGGCGTACTATAGCTATCACTACATTATCTGATGCTCATTTAATGTCAAAACAGCAAACGGGACTTTCTTATTATACCCGAACATACTATCACAAACTAAGCTTCAACGGAGCTGATGTTCTCGAGTTATCAGAAACCAAATATACCGGCAGTCAGGAACACTTTCACAATAAATACGGCCGTCCACTCGTGACGGAGTTAAGCCGGATTTATATGATCGTCCATCAGGCCGGAAGAGCCCGGTCCACTCGCTCGAGTGCTGCTAATGCCGTGTGTGACAACTATCATATTTTTGGATGTAACTTTTACCCAAGCGTCGAAGGACAGTGACGTTTGATCGAATAACATATATAGTACGTTTTTTTATACTTGTCCTATTTGGTAAGCAAAGATGGCGTCCAGCGAACAAGTATAAAAAAACGTACTATACCTAGTCGACGTTTATTATGTCGACGATACATCCAAATCTCGAAAGAACAAAATTCGAGATATGAGAGATTGGCGTAAAAATTCTTTGCAGTGATGCGATGTTGCAAATTAGCTCGTGTCCATTGGAACCTATCGTCGGCAAAATGTGGATACTCAAAAAGTACGTAGGTAGTATAGGTACCTACGTCAGCTGTTTTCGGCGAAAAGCTTAACTCCACCCCCCTCGCATTGAGGAGAGGTCTGCACCCACCAGTAATTCATAACAAGTGCTAATTATTATCTCCAATACTGATATATCCCAAGCAAAGCACGTAACCTCCCACTTGACATATATGAGAATCACTCTCAGTCCCGCGAAGCGTGACCTATCACTCGCAAAGTAAACACGAGGTTGGCAGTCCGCCAACTGCCTCTGGCGGGCCTTTGGCGGGCCTCTGGCGCGATGGCGGGCCTTTGAATTGGTCGCAAGGAGCGGTCTGTTGCGCATTTAAGGATACCGTTATGATATTGGCGAATTAGATTGGCGTGAAATCGTGATCCGAAAATACTGAGCTACTTCCCCACATTAAGCTTTGTGTTAAACCATAGGGATGTCTCAACTTATTTTTAGCTACAAAAGTAGAATATTTTTTTCCATTATGTTTTGTTTTAAATTAGTTTCAGGCGTTTCTGTGACGTCTGAGAATTGAGTAAGCAAACGCTTCCTACTATCACATTTTTATATGCATTTTGTTAATAAAAACTAATTAATAACTCTTTTAATGACCACTTTTAATCCATTTAACTATTCTTAAATTTTACAAGTGATTAGCTACGTCCAGATGTGTCACATGCCGCGCGAGGCAAATTGCCTCACGAAGTTTGACTTGCCTCGCGCGAGGCAAATGCGCGTCCTGCCTCACCTGAGCGCTGTCATTTGCCTCGCCTAGTTTGGCATAGTCATCAGACAGAACGATGTCAAACGTGTCAAACTGATTGCTCGGCTATACCTTTCTCTGCCTAGAGTGTCAGTTGCCTCGCCATTTGCCTCGCGCGGCATGCGACTGAGGCAAACGTCGTGCTCCGCGAGGCATGTGGGTGAGCAGCCTCGCGCGGCATGTTTATGTTGTAGACACGTCTATTCGCCCACTCGCTCGGCTCGATAAGTATATACCTACATATTTCTTACATTTTATGATTCAATATTTCTAACAACAGTACCTTCCTGATCGTAAGATCTTACAAGTCCTAAGGGACTTAGAACCATCTGCGCCTAAGCAATTCCCATTCAAAAACCTTGCTTTCTCTTTGCATATCCAATGCGTATCGATATAAAACGCCTTGGGAGTCAGAAAATAAGAAATGTAAGCCCTGTTTCCTATTATTCTGTTTGAAGTTCCTGTTGTGAAAAACAAGTGGAACAATAAAATTAATTCAACGACACAACTCCGTAGATCAGAGTGTTACTACTGTTGGCTGCTATTTATGTTGAGTTCCGATAATTTTACGGTCGAATACTGAAACACTACTGAAATGTTTGTGCAACTTCTGAATATCCGTGCGTCAGCCGCACAGAGTAAAGACTAAAGAAAGAGGTGCCCTTATTAGATATATAAAAAAAAAAACGTGGCCATTGTTTTTTCATTTTCATTGTTCTATCTACCGGTAAATAGTTGAACTACTCGCTTCGTTTTATGTCGATGTTAGTACTAGGCCGACCACTCGGCCGAGTTGCTTAGGGCCAGTCCCCTTAGTAATTGGTCCATGGTCAGCCCTATAAAAAACATGCCACGCTCAAATGTATTACAAAAGTACTGATCCATCATCAGCACCCCTCAGTCGCGACAATACGAAGAACCAAAACAATGGAAACACGCCTGAAATTGTTTACATTGGCTGACAAACAACATGAAAGGACACGCGCCCGCTGTTCCGGCAAATTGCTCAAAGGCATTTAAAATGTAACAATACTTACGCGAAGCAGCGATAAAATGGGCATTTCTGTTTAATCTTGACAGCTGTGGTAAATATAATCTGAAGAAGAATTAGCCAAATCATTGAAATATTGTTCAGTAAAGTTTTGCTAAGTAAGGTAGGTACCTAAGTATTGTATGTAAAGTAGTGTTGTTCTTTTAGGAATAGGTTGGACCATGGACCAGTTACTAAGGGGACTGGCCCTAAGCAAGTCGGCCGAGTGGTCGGCCTAGTACTAACATCGACATAAAACGAAGCGAGTAGTTCAACTATTTGCCGGTAAATAGTAAAATGAAAATGAAAAAACAATGATCACGTTTTGTTTCATACCAATATCTAATAAGGGCACCTCTTTATTTAGTCTTTACTCTGTGGGTTGGACCGTATGTATCCTCGAAAATTAAGAGCTTTGTGCCAAGATCTTCTCAAAGCTGCTCCAAAGTACTCACCCCAATAAAAAGAGGCCGTCAAGAGATTTAATATGAAATTCCCAAACTTCCCGCGGTAAGGTAACGCGGGTAACGTGCATAGTTCCCGCCGCCCGCCGCGCCGCCCGCCGCGGCGTGCTGTTTGTTTGATTACTTTGTACTGTTATTGCACGCACAAAGTTAGCGAGGACTTTGTAATTCGTAATCAAATGTTTGTTGTGTTCTTATACCTACTTGTAATTTGAATTGTCGACATTCGCTCGAGGGTTGTTCCGCGCGAAATTACGAGGGAGATGTGTAAGTTGGAAAATGTTTTTTGGAAACCGATGCAATAATAAATATACCTACTTCATGTCAATAATAATATAATATATAATGTTCATGTCATGCCAATAGCGTGAATGTAGAATGGAATGTTATCTCCACATTTTTAACAAGAGCAACAGAAGGGCTAGACAAGTGGCTGACGTCTACAAGCGTTCGTTCAAATCGCTACGCTTCATGTATGGAAATTACATAAGTCACGTGATCTACATATAGCAACTTGTTATTGATCTACATAGCGACGTTTGACATTTCCATATACATTGTGAAGTCTATTCTATTCTATTCGATTAGCGTTCATGCCACGTCTATGGGGGCAGGTACTTTTGAGCCGTTAACCACCAACCCTAACATAATGAAATAGGTGCGTCGATATGAGCCGAGCGTAGCGCCCGAGTTTTGACGTCTGAACGTGTAGATACATTGTGAAGTCTATTCTATTCTATTCGATTAGCGTTCATGCCACGTCTATGGGGGCAGGTACTTTTGAGCCGTTCATCACCAACCCTAACATAATGAAATAGGTGCGTCGATATGAGCCGAGCGTAGCGCCCGAGTTTTGACGTCTGAACGTGTAGACACAATGTAATTACTGCCTACTCGGCGCGCTGCTCGTCTTTTCATGTATTTTCGCCTTTTGGGTATTATTAAATACTGTTCATTCTATTCCCCAGTCTATTGTACTGAAGCCAAAGGTAGTACAAGCGTTACTTAGTTTGGGATCATACAGTTGGTGTGTCAATCTGACGATGAGAAGACCTAAGTATTAAAATCTCACCATGTATACCCTTGATAAAAGCTTCCACGAGTAGGTACATTGTTTAACAAACTCACAACTTTCTATTAACTTTATAATTATTTTAACTTTCATAAATTCATACTCGGCCGAGTTCGCCGGTTGAGTTGGCTACAACTCCAACTTACCCAGTTACTTCGTTACCAAATAATTACGAGTTAGGAGTCAACATGTTTGCTGGGGGATTATTAAATAAGGTAAGTCAAGCGTTCACGGAAGGCGGGACGGACACGAGCCATCTCCTAAATACGTTAAATTCATGAAAACGAATTGAAATTAGAGATACACTGTAGTGACTATGACATCTAAGGGCCTCCGCAGACTAGCTACTTTTAGCATCGGCGATCGGCGATTTTGATGCTGCGCCTCACTCGTTCGCGCTCGAAGAAACGCGACGCAGCATCGATACGTCACAAAATCGCCGGTCGCCGATGCTAAAAGTAGCTAGTCTCCGGAGGCCCTAACTCCTCCTATAGTTCCTTTTAATTAATTCGTACGGGTTTCAGCTTTATCTCGGCATCGCTGAGGGGTGAACCTTGGCGTCATCGTTGCATACGACTGTCGATCCTGGCTTGCAGTCACAGTGGAGTGTGGTAGACCGACTAAACCTATAAAACTAGTTCAAGAAGTGTTCAGAATTTGAAATACCACATATACTCAGATCTGAAAGTTGTTGGGAGCAAGTGACGACCAGTACCAGGAAAGGCAGAAGACGGAACGCATAGACATTATTGTCATAACATGAGTGCTCGAGCGAGGCTATGAGACATGTGGTGGTACGTCCAGATTCTGGACGCACGAACTGATGAATGATACGTAATGCAAAGGGTAGTACCACTCCACCAAGCCAACTAGGCGCCTGTCGAATGTGACGACATCCGCACAAGAAGGCGGAAGCGGTGTGCGGGCGGAAAGCCGCAAGCGGTGGCCAGTATGCGGGCGGGGAAGCCGCATTCCGCCCGAGTGCCTAGTTGGCTTGGTGGATTAGTATATCTGTAGATCTGCCAATCTCTTTAGGAATACAGGCGATTATTCTTCGAATATCATCGTTTTACGAATGTCTTTATTACAGATACAAATGTAATACTACCCTCACTTTATTAGATATATCAAAAACCGCTCGGCCGTTCCACATAAAAAAATATTTCACATTAAGTGTTCTGATTCTAAAAGTAAGGGCAACAACCCTCATCCCTTATACACTCGTAATCAAAAACTAAATAAAATAGCAGTCAAAACATTTTTTATGGCACACATCAAAAGTTTATTGCCAAAATTAACTGCGTACGCGCGGGCGTGTGGGAGAACGTATGAACTAAGTACTGCTCGGTACATGTGTACTTAATAATACGTATCTTTTTTATTTTGCGTCGCTTTGAATTTGAATACTTAATGTATGTCTGTTTTAAAAATTTGGATCCCCGACTAAAGGGCGACTACTCGAATAAGTCCCTCGAATACAACCTTCCAAATCACGTAATCGTATTGCCTTCGAGAAAGCATGCTATCACTGTATTTCGTATGTATAATATCTATCGTTCGAGCGAGACGGAATACGTTTACGAAACAGTGCAATGCCCTGCAGGGCTATTACGTATCTCAGTTGATAATTGGCTTCGGTTGTTCACCGAAATTTGATGGTAAATTAGAATGACATAACATTGGTATTACGCATTTCTTGCAGGGCTAACCTAACTTAAACTCACTGTACCTTGATATCCATTCACCGAAATACGTAATACCAATGTTATATCATTCTAATTTACCATCAAAGTTCGGTGAACAACCGAAGCCAGTTATCAACTGAGATACGTAATAGCCCTGCTGAGCGTAATTTTTTCGCAAGCTAATATAGTCTGTATTTGTAATTTTGTATGGCACATGGAACCCTTAGCGGATCGTATCAAAAACTTTCTCCATACAAAGCGGACAAACACAAACTATAAAGTACTCCACCAAGCCATGTAGGCGCCTATCAAATGTGACGTCACCCGCTCAAAAAGGCAGTGGCGGGGTGCGGGCGGGAAGCCGCAGGCGGTAGCGGGTGTGCGGGCGGTATGCGGGCGGGGAAGCCGCATTCCACCCGAGCGCCTAGTTGGCTTGGTGGAGTAATATACAGCGTGCTTACGGGAAAAAATACACTATAGGCACAGTTGAGCAACAAATCCGTTCTTGTTTGACGAATGATCTCAGCATGTCTCACAAAATAAGAAGTTAAATTATTAAATACTTAAGTACTATTTCAGGAGGAGGTCGTAGCCTAGTTGGTAAGACGCCCGATACACGTTCGGCTCGGTTGGACCTTGGATGGGTGTCCGAATTATAACATATGACCTCCTCCGTGCTTCGGAGGGCACGATAAGCTGGCGGTCCCGGGTGTCATTTGAAGATCTTTGACAGTCGTTACAGGCTGTCAGAAGCCTGAAAATCTGACAAAAATGGTCTTACCCTTAGGTTGCCGATAGTCCCACTAGTTGGTCTCGGAGGGCAGATGGCAATCGCTCCGTGTAAATATCGGTGATCAGCCAAATCCGGGTAGACTGAAAGCCGACCACTCATAATGGTATAATGCTAGGAAGAAGACGAAAAAGTTAAGTACTATTTCAGGAGCGGGATATAGTATCGTAAATCTTGCAGTATCCCAACTGCCCTTATTTCGCGTGAGCTCTTAAATTTTTACAACCAAATACGTAATAAACCGTACTGTAGCATAACCGTCTTTATATGTAAATGAGCTTATATTAAGAGTTTATTATCCCTTTTAACTTAATACTGTGTAGGTAAGGGCCTATTAGACCTATCCTTTATAGAGTTTATGTTTATGTAATGCGTTTTATGTAAACACATAACAGTAAATACGGACTAATAAAAATGAATAAATACAATTTCTACCATCACGGTATTCCCCGGATTGTATGGCTATTTGTTTTTTTCAAGGTAGAGAAATAAATGGGTGCGTCTACAAGAGGCGAGAAGCGCCCGAGCAGTCAGATTTGACGCTTATTTGACGTTTTATGCGATCAACGAAAATTTTAAAATCACCAGCCCCCTAGACAAGTGGCATGAACGCTAATCGAATAGCATAGACTTCACAATGTATGGAAATGTCAAACGGCGCTATGTAGATCAACAACAAGTTGCTATGTAGATCACGTGACTTATGTCATTTCCATACATGAAGCGTAGCGATTTGAAGGAACGCTTGTAGACGTCAGCCATTTGTATAGCCCTTCTGAAATCAATAAACATGCTTGAATATCTATTTGTTACTCTGCTCGATTAGTATTTAGTAGAGTTTATTGGCGGTAGAGCAAAGCTATGGAAAATTGACTGCACCTCACAATATGGGCTGGCTCGACCCAGGTACTACCACCCACTCACAGAAGATCAGCGTAAAGTAGTTATTACAGCTGCGTTTCGTACGATGAGTGAGAGAGCCGGAAGCCCAATCCGCCTTCCCCACCCTTTGTCCTACTTCCCTTCGGGTGCGAGCGATGCGTTTGGTATTGCAAGCATCTATAGGCTAAGGTAACTTAACATCTGGCGGGCCATACGCTTGTTTGTCACCTTATTTACTAAAAAAAGTAAGTTTAAAAACTAAAACCCGACTACTGAAAAATCGCGCTCTAAAAAGTATGAAACAAGAAAATATTCTTATCTGGAGGATAGCCGTGGTCCGTGTAGGTCGTTTAGGGCCAAATGGCATATGACGTTATAGGTAACAATATATATATTTTTGCAATGTACTCATCCAGCTCTTTCATTTGATACCCCACACGGTTTCATTAAAAAATGTTTTTTTTTATTTCATGACATTATGTCCACTAGAGGGCGCCATATGCAATTTTATGTGACGTCACATAGCCTATAACCAGCGCGCCATTAAGCCGCTTCTAACGATACCTAATTTGTCAAATTACGACAAGTCGTTTGGAAGTTAGGTGGGAACAGATGCACATACATACATACATACCGGTCAAAATCATAACCCTCCGCCGTAGTCGGGTAAAAAGATCCAAAATACCGACGCTACTTGTCAGAGAAACATAAAGCTTTAAATACAGCGCCTCGGTACGTAATAGTCATCGTTCCACTGAAAAGTAAAGGCTGTTGTTATGAAAATTAAAATGAAATTTTAATAGGCACCTACCTAACTTCAGTACCTACGTTTAAAATATGAAATTTTATTACCAACTTCTGTTTATGTTCATGATAATAATAATTAAACTGACACTATGATGATATTAAAGAGATAATAAACTGTAAAAGCTAGGATTATGAAAAGGCAAGATAATTAAAAGTTTAGTACTAAAATACCTGCATCAAAGTGCGAAATGATGTTCGCATTTTTAGGGTTCCGTACCCTAAGGGTCCCAACGGAACCCTATTACTTAGCCTCCGCTGTCCGTCCGTCCCTCTGTCAACAAGCCGGTATCTCACGAACCGTAATAGGTAGATTATTGAACATTTCACAGAATATTTATTTCTACGCGACAAATACTAAAAAAGTAAGTTTAAAAAAAGTAAGTTTAAAAACTAAAACCCGACTACTAAAAAATTGCGCTCTAAAAAGTATGAAACAAGAAAATATTCTCATCTAGAGGATAGCCGTGGTCCGTGTAGGTCCTTTACGGCCAAATGGCATATGAACACGGACCACGGCTATCCTCTAGATGAGAATATTTTCTTGTTTCATACTTTTTAGAGCGCAATTTTTTAGTAGTCGGGTTTTAGTTTTTAAACTTACTTTTTATTTAATTATTTTGGAGTTATAGGTAACAATATATATATTTTTGAAATGTGCTCATCAAGCTCTTTCATTTGACACCCCACACGGTTTTATTAAAAAATGAATTTTTTTTTGTTCATGACATTATGTCCTCTAGAGGGCGCCATATGCAATTTTATGTGACGTCACATAGCCTATAACCAGCGCGCCATTAAGCCGCTTCTAACGATACCTTATTTGTCAAATTACGACAAGTAGTTTGGTAGTTAGGTGGGAACAGACGCACATACATACATACATACATACATACATACATACATACATACATACAAACATACATACATACATACATACATACATACATACATACATACCGGTCAAAATCATAACCCTCCGCCGTAGTCGGGTGAAAATTAAATCAAATTTATCCGGTGGTACGGTATATGCGAGTCCGATACGCACTTGGCCGATTTTATGGTTCCGTACCCAAAGGGTGCGAATGAGACGCTATTACTAAGCCTACGCTGTCCGTCCGTCCGTCTGTCTGTCTGTCAGCGGGCTATATCTCACGAACCGTAATAGGTAGAGTCTCGAAATTTCCATAGAATGTGTATTTCTGTTGCCGCTACAACAACAAATTCAAAAACAAAAAAAAGTTTAAAAATAAAGGGATCCCCATATAAGAAACATGATATTTTTTACTTTTTATTCTACGGTGGTACGGAACCCTTTATATGCGAGTCCGACACGCACTTGGCCGGTTTTGTCAATATACTTATTGTCTTTTTCCTAAGCAATTTTCTGGTCACGCACGATATTTGAAAACCGTCTGTTTGGGTTTGTGACGTTGTTCACATTGATGTATTATTTTAGTAGATATGGTACCTCCTAACATAGCCATCACCATACTTGTGCTCAGCACACCACTACATGCAGCGAAATTCACACTTCTAATATCACTCTCGCAATTCGACAATCAACTTAAATGCATTTTAATGGTTGGCACTCATCTATCAATTCGGCACCCGACCAACACCACCTCGTTGGTCGGCGTCCACTAACTGAACCGGAAATAAGTGAACCATGCGCTGACCACGCGGCGTTCACTCGTTGACCACGCGCGGTCCACTGGGTGATCACGTGACATTTATGATGTAAAAGCAGCGACCGCCCGCAGACCACCTGTCGACAACAAGTGGACGCCGAGCAGCGAGGCGGTGCTGGTCGGGTGCCGGGTTAATAGATGAGTGCCAACCTTAATGCGTGTTATTCACCACAAGAGGAGCCGTATATAGCCGATACCGACATGTTTCCAACATTACTTTCCGCGAACGACCGAGTCGTACTGTGTCCATGGGCTCCGTTTAGGAGGACATACTGTTTTAGGCAGTTATATGTCTCCCTCTTTCTTCATAACGTCTTTGTGTTTTTCAGTATTCTTTGTACGGTGCGTAAAAATAAAGTTGTACGTTATATCTTAACACCTAAACGAATTTACACATGTATCAAACGGATTATTTTTAGTGTCCGACCGAAGATTCGGTTTCGGTTTCGGTTTCGGCCAGTTTCGGCTCAAAAATCTAGTTTCGGCACCAGTTTCGGTTTCGGCTGAAAACCCACCGAACCTTTCGGCCGCGCCGAAACTCTGCGTTCGTGAATTATCGCGCGTCACTCGGTTGATTTCGGGAGAGTTCGTGTCTCGCGTTACATCCTCCATCGCGCATCGTCAGCTGTCAGATCGCCGGTCGGTACGGCGTGATTGTTTTGTGAGTTTAGTGTTATTTCTCGCTTTATTGGCCTCTATTAAGCAATGAAGTCCTTTCCGTTGAGTTATTCACTCGGATTTATGAATGATAGAATTAAGTATGTAAAAGAAAGAGGTTATATTATATTTGATTCACACATTCATCATTTATTTATTACTTATGTTACGGTACATTTGTTTTAGGTTATTGTTGTTAGATGAGGTTACAGTACTCCAACAACTACCAGCTATGATTTAGCTGTGTGTGACCTTCGATACATCATTTTTTATTGGTAAAATAATTTGCTGTTGTCCGTATATTTTAGAGAATCGATCTGAACGTGACATACCTATCTACTTAAGTAGAAAATGAAAACAGGGGTTAATATATTACAATTACGATTGCCACCCTAAACTATAAAAAAAATATGAAAATCCCACAAAAACCCTAAATTAATTAAAAAAAAATAACTGCAATTCGCCGACTTAGAAAGCCCTGTTTATTACTTAATAACGACGTATTTTGGTTGTTATGTAGAGTGGATGCGATGCTACATAGAGTGTATCAATGAATGGAATACAAGGTAAACCAACCAAAGTCACGTAATTTCAACGTTTTAGGGAGTTTGACGTTAAATCGAGCAACGTTAAATGGAGATTACACTGTATTACAATTACGATTGCCACCCTAAATTATTAAAAAATATGAAAACGCCATAAAAACCCTAAATTACCAACTGCAATTATAATTTAAAATGATCTCAATTAATTTTAAATTTAGTCTAAACATGTTGTGATTATAAAGGCAATCGAAATACTCAATTAATGAGGTCCTTTTTTATAATGTAAGTGTTGATTATTGACAAATTTTTGTTCCAAGAAGTGTTAACATGATTGTTATAATTATAGTATTGTTAATAGTAATAATATAATAATATTATTAATAATAATATTAAAATATTTAAAATATAATTATTAATAATAATATTATTATTAATAATTATATTTTCACATACTTCAATTATTGTTTTTTATTTCATTTAACATATTCTAACATTTCTAACTGTCAATATAAGGGTACGAAATAAGCCAAATTACATTAAACAAAAGATTTTTAACTTGTCTGAAAAAGGTTCGGTTTCGGTTTCGGTTTCGGCCGAACCTAAAACAGATGCCGAAGATTCGGTTTCGGTTTCGGCAGAAAATCCTGTTTCGGTCGGACACTAATTATTTTGAGTTTTCAACCCTCGATTCACCTCCCCTCAACCCTTAATGATTAATTGACAGTATAAACTAACTTAACCCTTTGACGCATACAGTGCCATTCATTCCGGTCGGCTCAATGGAGCCAATCTGTGAAACCGATTAATTGAGACTTGGAATACAAATCCTGATGGCGGTACGTGAAAGGGACACCAGACTCGTATTGCGTATCCAATAGCGTCCACAAGCACCGAGCATCCGCGCCCGAGCAATCAGATAACGTTATGTAAAAGTGATTGATCGGTAGCTCGGCTATTGAAAAGTCGTGGTACAGTCGCCTGCACGTCTATAGTAACGGTGGAACTGTTACCATGTGCAGGCGACCGTAGGTACTATCAGGTAGGCATATTAACCACGGGCAAGGAAGGAAATGTTGAGTATTTTTGGAAGGTCTCCTTGGTGTTTCGCCAGATTAAAATTTCGGAAACGGCATTTTCATAATTTGCCCTAGTCTGGGTGTCAGTGGGATGGCCCCCAGTTAATAGTACAAGCGTTGCTTAGTTTGGGACCAGTTTGTGTTTGTCTGGCGATATTTATTATTGTTTTAAATCCTGCAGTCAGTGCAGTGCTGTTTATTGTTTTAGTCAGATCCTGTATACACGGCGACAAGGTTCACCACCTGTCATGTTGGGTTCTGACTATCTGGTGAAACGTGGGCTTTGAGTTGACTTAATACCTCCGCAATGTGGTGGTGTATGGCCACTCAAGCCTCTGACTACCCCCGAATGGGGATAGAAGTCGAGACGTTATATTTATTTTTATTTTTTTAAATCCTAGTGGACAGGACACAAACCTAATAATGTGCTAGGCTTAACCCATCTTCTAAACACCGAAAAATGTACAACTTATTTTTCTTTTTTTCAGGTAAGCTGAGATTTTCAGTGAACCCCGTAACGCGATTAGGTAAGTTAACCCTGTTGTTCGGTTCAAATCGAATCGGCCCAGCAGTGATCCCATTGTTGGATCCCATTCGGAAGGTATCTTAACATGATATAGAAACTGGAGCCTTCGATAATCTAATAACGTATGTCTTGGACGCAATTTTATTATAATAGAAAATAATATATAAAACATTCGCCAGACTGGCACACCAACTGTATGGTCCCAAATTAAACTGCACTTTTTTTTATAGGACTGCGGTGGCATAAAAGCGTACGGCCCGCCTGATGTTAAGCAGTTACCGTAGCCTATAGATGCTTACAATACCATAGGCATTGCTCGCATATTGCCGACCTGAAGGGGAGTGGGATGGAGGGAGGTGGAGGGGGGGTGGGCTTTCGGCTCTCGCACTCATCGTACGAAACGCAGCTGTAATAGCTGCTTTACGCCGATCTTCTGTGGGAGGGTGGTACTACCCGGTCGAGCCAGCCCGTTTGTGAGCTGCAGTCAATTGGCTACAGCTTGGCTCTACCACCTTGCACTTGGGCTATGGCTACTATACAATGGACTGGGGGCGATCCTAGTGCATCCAGACCAGGGCAAATTACTTTAAGGCCGTTTCCGAAATTTGCGTCTGATGGGAATCGAACCCGCAAACACCCGATGCAGTGAGCCAAACGGCCTACGCTCGAATCACTGCTCAAGCAGTCGTCATACAGTAAATAAAATCCTATACTGTCTATGTCATATCTAGTATGCGGAATTATTACTAAGGCGTCTGTAAGAAAATCAGAAAAATAAATTGCGTTTGCAGAATTGCCACATGAATTGCCACATTGCCCTCCCTTCATCCCACTCCCCTCCAGGTTGGCAATGTGCGAGCAATGCCTTTGGTATTGTAAGCATCTATAGGCTACGGTAATTGCTTAACATCAGGCGGGCCGTTCGCTTTTTTGCCACCGCAATCCAATAATAAAAAAGTGGCGTTTTAGCCCCTCAGTTCAAATGCCACTGAGTGATTACAGGCTGAGAATACGCCAGACTTCTTCAAACATCTTTATTTTATTAGTAATACCAGACTGAATCCACAATTTTTCATAAAAATATACGTAAATAAATCTGAAAATCATGTTCGGAGAAACCGCGCGCGTGAAATCCTGTCACTGACATAAAGTCGTGTTTACACGCTCGGATATTCCGCCTGCGGAGGCATATCTCGCGACGTGTGACAGCCCGTGACCGCTTAGCCGCTGTTGTGGGCTTAGCTTTATGGAGAATCACTCCAAACGAAATACTGGGGCTCTTGCGGGAGTTTGGGCTGCAATTTCGTAAAGGTATCAGATTTTTGGAGTTATACATTTATTTTTCTTAAAAAGGTTAAATACCTATACTATGTCTAGCGTGAGATAACTAGCAATGTCATTGTACCTATTTGAGGTTGTGATGAAGAACAGCATAAAATATTGCCTAGCATAAAATAGCCTTTAAAAATAGTGTTCATTGTCGTATGTATGTATGTATAGCCCTTTTAACGTCGCACTGCTGGGCACGGGCCTCCCCTCAATGCGAGGGGGATTCAGACCATAATCCACCACGCTGGCCCAGTGCGGGTTGGTGGATTTCACATGTCTAAAGACATGCAGGTTTCCTCTCATTGTCGTAATGTCTACTTTTCAAAACAATGAATACTTTTTAAATGGGATACATTTAAAAAGTATTCCTGTAATAAAATAAAATGTACAAAAGCAGCGAGCCCATTTCACGGGTTTAAAAATAAATACTGAAGTAATAAATAAAATAATAATCTAAAAGACACCTCCTGAAAAGGAAGGAATCCTCACGAAACATTACTGAAAAAAATGTATTGAGCCGACGCTACATAAATCAATTCTCTGATAAAGCATTGTGAAGCGATCCTTTACAAAGTTATTGCAGGTTTCAGGTTATTTTTTTTAGTATTATTTGGGTTTCATGCTGAAGTTGGAATATGACAAATAACGTAAATCAATTTGTACCCTTTTGCTCTGTAATCTGGACATAAGGGTCTTGTTGGCAGTCCACAGGGCGATAGGTCGGCGTTAAGACATTGGGCTACTTAAGGGGCTGACCTCTTTGCTTCGGAGGGCAATGTTTGTTTTTTTTTTTAATTAAAAATGGGCTTGCTCTTGACCTCAATCTTACCGCAGGGGCAGGTCGACGGTGGAGTGAACGCACCCAGAAGATTATTAATTTATTCTTACCGGTAGTATTACAGTAAGGGCCTGTTTCACAAACATCAAAATACATAACTTTAATTCACCGAACAAATCTGACATTTTGACAGTTTTCCCTTAGAATACTTTGTCAAAACGTCAAATTTTAACTTTATCTGTCGATACTGAAACAGGCTCTAAGTCTCAAAGGGTAGACGACAGTCGTTCCGTGAAAATATTGGCAACTAAACAAAAAAGGGCCGACTGGAGGATATTACATTCAGAAATATCATATGTATCACGCGTATTTCCACACGTTTTGTGACAAATTATGATACAGCGGCGAATATTCGCAAGCTCTTCATAGAAATAACGGTAGATAGATAACAATGTTCGTTCTACTAGTGCGCTCTCTGGACATCTCTATTTGCTCTACGATACGAAATTACGCGCGCGGAATTCCAGCGCTAAAATTCCGCTAGATTTGTCCCTCGCCAGTGGCACTAACATACAGAGTAGGGTCTTGGTATTCGACTGTACAACTGAGCTCGCGATACAAGAGGGCCTACTCTGTTTCAAACGAAAACGAAACTTCGGACGAAATACGCGTATTTCCTACTACGTTTCTCATTGATTCCGATATTTCTTATGAACGAAAATTGTTTAACGTTTAGATTCGACGACGACGAAGACGTCAAACAATTTTCGTTCGTAAGAAATGACGGAATCAATGAGAAACGTAGTAGGAAATACGCGAACTTCGTCCGAAATTTCGTTTTCACTTGAAACAGAGTAGGCCCTCAGTATCGTTTAAAATACATAAACCATTACTATTCAAAGTCAAAATATTTTACGAATAGTCACTTATGAATAGTTAACATAATATTATATATTTCAGTATAACCACCGGTTAGTAATGCTGCTTCCATTGAGAAGAGACGGCAAGAAGCTCAATGGTTACTCTTTTCAATAGAAACATATTAAATGTAGTACATTTTCAAAACAGCAACACAATGTGAGCTGCCCTCCCTAGCTTAGTGGCTTCTTCTACCTAAACTAGCGTTTCTACATATCGCTTAAATGTATGGAAATGACATTACAAGTCGATAAGTAGATCACGTGACTTATTTCCATACATGAAGCGTAGCGTTTTGTAGAAATGCTCGTGGACGAAGCCACTTGACTAGGGGGGCAGGTATCACAATTGTTGCTAGAAAATACAGTAACTCAATATTAGTTACTAAGCAGACAGAACGAGTTCCTATACGAACAATGACACATATAAAAGGAAACCCCACAATTACTTGTAATATGATTTCTCATTGATTCATTGATATTCGATATCCTTGGCTTTCAATAGGCGACTTCTGTAATTATTTGGAGTTCGACGACAAAATAAATGTTATACAAAGAAATTGGGGCACGAAGTAAATAAAAAAATTGGTCAAGTAGAATTTTATCCAACGTTCTAGGTTCTATACGTTATCATCTTAATATAAGATTATATTCGTAAGGCAAGTGGTGGTATGCACGCGCTTTGGGGACAAGGTTCAAACCAGCCACTCCATGGGATTTCAGATTTCATACCCAATCCTGATTTTAAACAAAGTTGATTGCTGAACGGTGAAGGAAATCATCGTGAGGAAGCCCCAGTGTCTTTCGAAAAGACGACTGTATTTCGCAAATCTCCACTGAGCCAGCGTGATGACCCGGCCCAAATATCCCTAGTAAGTATTGACGGGAAATATGCCTTTAACCATAAAAGGGAATCGTTGACGAGAGGTCATAGATAAAGGTTAATTTTAGAAAATGTGTATCGTAATAACGCCTTTAGTTTTAGAAGTCTGACTGTTCAAGCAAGAATTTTCTTACATCAGGTACCTAGACTTCGTATTGGAGTTGTACCCATAGTTCTTAATATTATGATATCGATATCGATAAACAGTAAGCGTGAGCCTGTACTAGCGATATCATAAATCGCGCCTCGAACGCCAATCGTCATCAAATTTAAATTTCATCGGCCGCTATTCTGCGGACCGTGAATTTATATCACTTTGGGGCCGCGAAGTTAGCGCCTGCGAAGATCACTCTTTTTGGTAAAATAGAAGTTGTACCTACTTGCCCTTTCATACATAATGTTCTACCAAGATCATACCTACCTATGTAATTTATATACATATAAATAAATAGGTAAGTATTTAGTTGGTCCCTCATTTCGTGATAAATGGTCATCTCACGTTTTTGATTATACCTACTCACAGCAATAAGCAAAATCTACAGCCGTAAAACTACGAATAAATGACAGAGAAAACTTAACAAATAATATTCGCAAATTAGCTGTCCTTTGAGAGTTTATACTTGTGTAAATGTCCTTTGTCTGTTTTCTCTTCATACTTCATTGGCGGCGTCTTCATCAGGCGCATGCCTCGCGCGAGCACTCACTTTTGACGTCGGAACGCATAGACGTAATGTCATAATATGAGTGCTCGATTGAGGCATGCGCGCCATATGGACACATCTATTCAACTTATTTATTTTTCATTTTTCATTCCTTCATATTTTATTGAATAATTCGGCATTTCTGGTAGGCGAGAAGCGGTTTAATTCGGTTCTGCATTTTCTATACGATATTCTTATGGCCCATCCCTAACAACTACATCACAGAAATCGAACATCGATGTTTATTGTCCCACCACTAAAATGGTGAACGATATTTGATAATTTATTATCAAGCCGGACCACTCATTTAGTTTACTACTAAGACTTTACCATTACCAACCCATTAGTAATATCCTACTAATCTGAGGCCATGAAAAGTACGACTGAGTCGTTCGCGGTGTCGAAAATATGTCGGTATTTCGAATACTGCTCACCTGGTGAAGGTTGGCACTCATCTATCAACTCTGCACCCGACCAGCACCGCCTCGCCGCTCGGCGACCACTCGTTGTCGACAGGTGGTCCGCGGGCGGACGCTGCTTTTACACCATAAATGTTACGTGACCAGTGGACCGTGCGTGGTCAAAGAGTGAACGCCGCGTGGTCAGTGCGTAGTCCACTTATTTCCGGTTTAGTTAATCGCTAACTAACTGTTAGTGGATGCCGCCCGACGAGGCGGTGCTAGTCGGGTGCCGAGTTGATAGATGAGTGCCAACCTTTATACGCATCAAAATGCCTTTGAGCTGATTGTCGAATTGCGAGTGCAATATGTGTGAATTTCGCTAAATGTAGTGGTGTGCTGAACACAAATCTGGTGATTGCAATGTTAAGGTACCATATCTGCTAAAATAATACATCAATGGTTTGCTACTATTTTAGACTTATTCAGATTGCAATACGCTTTAAGATAGAAGGATTTTTATAAAGACAGTAAATAAACATCTTGCTGAGGTAACGAGGTAACAATTAGATGTGAAATTCACGAGAAATAATAAATATATATTTCAAATAACATCACCACCATTTAGCATTTTATTACTAGAATCTTTCAGTATAAAATCCTATAATAGTAAGGTTTCAAGGATGACATAATACCGCGAAAAGCTCGCCAACCACTTAAGAGCACTAAAACAAAATCGCATTTTATTGCTACATCATTAGAGTATAAAATGGTGTGCGTCGCTCATAGCCGCTACGTATTCCCAGTCATTTCCTGCTTAGTATTCGGAGCGCGCGGACGTGTCGGCCGCTGTCGCCACCACTGGCTTTTTATTTATTCGCATAAGAAGCACTGCTCGCTCTATTTATTGTGTTGCCGCGTTATTTGCTTTACGAGTTAGTAATTACGTGATATAAATGGTAAACATTGCTACTTTTGTCGCAAAATATGTGGCAAAAGTTTCTTTGGTTCTTTTATGTTACCTACTGTAACAAAATAAATAAAATTGAAGTGTATTGTCAAAATAACAGCTTTTTACTAAATGCATAATAATGCAAGTAGTATATACGGAAGTTACTACTCCACCAAGCCAACTAGACACTCGGGTATAAATATCAAATGATATTAAGTCAATGATTCCACGGTCCGTCCACAACATAGCTTTGCTCAGCTAATGGAAGTACAGCGGAGAATCATTGATTTATTATCATTTGATATTTATACCCGAGTGTCTAGTTGGTTTGGTGAATTAGTATGACGGTACTCCGTCATGCAATGCACAATATTTTAATTTAGGTTGGTCATCATGGCAGAGATAAATTATAATTTTGTATTCTCTGTGAGCATGTTGGCTGTCCCATTAAATATGATATTCCGTGTATGTGACAAATGTTGCCTTGCGTATGTACACCTTTCAGTTGGTGTCAAGAGCAATTTGTGAGTTCATGTGCAACTGAAACACTCATGTTTGTTGGTCAGACTATTTTTGATGTAGGTAGTATAATTCGGCATTGTACAAATGGAGACTAACATCGAAATGCTTTCAGTAAATAAGCAAATCAGTAGCTCCGGATAATTATCTTTTGATTTATCTGACAGATTCATATCATGTTTTAAAAGTCAGGATACGTAATGATAACATATAGTAAGAAACATGCAGAAGGGCTAGACAAGTGGCTGACGTCTACAAAATCGCTACGCTTCATCTATGGAAATGACATAAGTGACGTGATCTCAAGCGTGATCTTCATAGCGACTTGTTGTTGATTTACATAGCAACGTTTGACATTTCCATACATTATGAAGTTTATTCCATTCTAATCGATTAGCGTTCAT
This sequence comes from Drymonia ruficornis, assembly GCA_947859195.1. NCBI lineage: Eukaryota > Metazoa > Arthropoda > Insecta > Lepidoptera > Notodontidae > Drymonia > Drymonia ruficornis. The sequence continues at coordinate 12,346,437 of OX401919.1, forward strand.
GCTACTTGGCTAGACCTTCTGTTATGTTATGGATTCCAAAAGTACAGATTACAACGTAAAAGAAATCACAAACAATATTATTCATTTGAGTCATAAAGCCATTAAGTATAATAAATAACGGTCGTTAAATTTCAGCAACTGAAAAAAATGCGTAGTGTCAAGCTAAAATATATTTTATTGCAGAAACAAAGCAATATAAGTAATTAGTCATTCTCTTAAAAACACTAGATAAGTCAATAATTAAATAAATGCCTGAACATCTAACAAAAAGGTTCTCTTCAAAACACTTGGAGAGTGAACAAAGAAGAGAATTAAACTCACGTTTGTTAAGCCGTACGTTTAACATTAATCCTTTTAAGCGAAGGACCATACTTTTGTTTCTCTCGGCCTTTTGTGACAATTTGATATCTCTTTGTAAACGATACATTTCTTGCGCGTTTAAATTCTAAAGGAAATTTTCATACAACAATTTCGATGATGACAAACAACGTATTTGTAATTGCATACCTATTCTGTAGATGACGTTTTAAAAGTTACAAAACTTAAGAGAAAGGCTGGATAGTGAACTAATAAATTATAATATTGATTTAATCGGGCCTGTATTGTGAAGATCATAATCCAAATCCTGAGATAAATACTATCGTGTGATAGTCGTCAGTAGTGATGGGATGTTCTCGAGAACATTCTCACCCTCGGAAACTTACTCGTGAGAATTTTCGAGAATTTATCTTCTGAAGCATGTTAAACTTGTCATAAACCTCATTAAACATGCAAGTATGGTGGTTTTAATTGTTTTTAAGATTGAAAGTTAGGATAACGTCACCCAAAATAAAAAAATCTCACGAGTAAGTTTCCGAGGGTGAGAATGTTCTCGAGAACATCCCATCACTAGTCGTCAGTATTACAACAATTTCCATGTAAATAGCCTTACATAGCGCAACTTTTATGAAGACGAAGAAATAATTATACGAAATAAGTGTTTTACAAAATAATTACCCTCTAGGTAATATAAACGAATGAATATGAGAATCTGCAGTGTACTTTATAAAACATAGCAAACAGAATATCTGGCAAGGTACCTGCTGTTCAAACCAAAGTAATCCGTTCATATTTCGTTCGTCTTCGCAGCCATTTGGCCCAGGTCCCTAGTTTTATTGCGTGAACTTTACCGTACACTGAACGAAGTTATGCTCGCCAGATTTGTTTATTCCTTTTGGTAAGTAGGTATTTACCTTACAACCTATTTTTCTTAAGCAAAATTAGGCAGCAATAGCTATGCATACGGAGGCTAGAATTTGTGTTACATTCTGTATTTTTTAATTATTTGGGCTTGGCTTGCAGATGTATTTTTCATGCGTTACAACTCTCAATTATTATTAATAAAAAATAACTAGAATAGGCCAAGTATTTCATCCCCTAAAAATACCCCATGAAACAAACAATATACTTAACATTTATTTTGGCAATGCCGGTTTCTTCGATGCCAGTTTTGAAATACTTATTTTATTTTCACCTTTAACCTACTTCGTGTCTTTTTGGCACGGGCTCGACGTAGGAAGCGATATCCCAGCATTGAAACGCAAACTACGTAATTTTCCACTAATAGTTTCCGATAAGGCTGATTATGCCATTCGTGATTGAGCTCTCATAAAAAAATGCTGCGATAAAAATAAAGGTCTTTAGAATCATTTTGGTAGGTCTTTTAATCTTGGTTACTTACGTAATAATTTCAATAGCTTGTTTGAATAGCTAAAATTATGTAGGTACGTTCTTTATACTTCATTATGATATAATGAATATGACGGGTCGGTAATGACCGCTATTGTTCTAAATCTGTTGAGCGTGTGTTGACTACCGCTATTATGCGTATCTGTTTAAATATAGTAACGTATTTAGGTACCTACTTGGTATAGGAATTAAATTTAACGCATAGTATCTTTTATCAATAAACACAATTACAATGAAGGTATATAAGGTATGTACCCACGAATAAACTCGTCATCATAAATCAGCTAGATTGAGCGATCGGACCGGTTTCTTGGTTAAGAACCACGTGTCAGCTGCGTCTACAAGAGGCGAGCGGCGAGCCCGAGCAATTAACGCGTAGAAATTATGTCATATCTGATGGCTCGGGCACGGCGGCCCGGGACTTGTGTACGCACCCAATTAGTTTATTTCCAAAATTTATAACTGCCGCAAGATGTCCAATGCCGGACATAGGTCTGGAATATACTTCCTAACCTTAATTTTCGTAGTTTTACCTAGGTATTAATCTGAGTGAACATTTAATTCCAATAGAGAAGTCCAATGACAGGAGAGCACACTATCAGAGTAGTTACCGGCCTAGTTTGAACTCAAACCTGAAGGGCTAGACAAGTGGCATGAACGCTAATCGAATAGAATAGAATAGCCTTCACAATGTATGGAAATGTCAAACGTTGCTATGTAGATCAACAAAAAGTTGATATTATGTAGATCACGTGACTTATGTCATTTCCATACATGACGCGTAGCGATTTGAACGATCGCTTGTAGACGTCAGCCACTTGTCTAGCCCTTCAGAAGACTTAAGTACGTGAGATGTAATTTAATACTTTGACACTTATAATTTCGACCTCAGATTTAAGACGCCCGGTGAAATTTGTATGAGTAAATTCTGGATACTTTAACTGGTTTTCTGTTGTTAGACTATAAAATATCACCATGTCATTAACTTTCTAACATGCCCACCAATAATAATAATAATATCCTGGGACATTTTTACACACGGCTACCTGATCCCAAACTAAGCAGAGCTTGTACTATGGAAATCAGATAACTGATATTACTACATATACTACTTTTTTATTTGTAAATACATACTTAACATACATATACACCCAGACTCGGGACATACAGACATGTTCATGCACACAAATGCATGTCCCGGGTAGGAATCGAACCTACGACCTGCAGATGAAAGCCGCCACTACGCCAACCACGCCAACGGGCCCGTCAAACAATCAATCAACTAATCAATCACTAACAAGTATTTCTAATTATCTATCTATAAGTATTTGTAAATTGAATACACCCCAACATCATGAGTCATTCAGAATTCAGATCGTTATGGGAAATAATCACAATTCCCGCAGCGTCTTGCCATGGCATGCCATGGTGGTGTGTGCGGTGTCAAATATACGGGCTATTAATTTCCCACCTGCCTGTTTTGACGGGGGAACTAAATTAATGGTATTTAATAAGCCATTAATCATGGCTTGTTGCGATGGTTTGGGTGAATTAATAATTTTGTGTTCTATTGGTTTAATTATTTAGCAATGTATGGTGTTACCTACTCGAGAAAGTCGATACGCGTCAATGAGCAGGGCAATAAAAATTCAAATATTATTTTTCTGATTATCAGATAGTAGTCTTGTTTATCTTGTGTGCACTGAGAAAAATTTTACGACAACAAAATGGTTTTTGTAATTCCTAGTAGTGTTTTCAATATTTTTTACTAAAATTTTTGTATTTACAGCAAATCTTTTATGTAATGTCTCGCATTTATAAAACATTTGCTGTAAATACAAAACTTTTAGTAAAACATACTAAAAAGACTACTAGGAACTACAAAAACCATTTAGCTGTCGTAATTTTTTTTCTCAGTGTGTCATTTTACGCAGACGCTAGGGACTATAGCAAGCGTACAACTCACGGTAGATTTTCTAGTTGCGCTTCTCATTAAACTTCGTAAACTTACACACAATTCGGTGTTTTAATCCATCTATGATATATTTTCATTCGTAAATTCCACTTGTTATTCATTTTAAAATAAGCCAACGGAATTTCAAGAATTTCAGTTTTATACCGCATTATTATAATTCAACGGGAGCGCTCGTAAAATTCAACTCGTATTTTCTAGAATGTCACAATTTTATTCCCAAAATGGCGGACGTACAAAATGGCCGCCGTCCGTTTATTGCTTATTTATTTAAATTAACCTTAATTAGAGCACGGCCGATTTGTTTTTATAAATGTAAGTAATTTATTGGCGATGGAGTTGTATTTTTTTCGTTTCAGTACTCCATCAGATTTTGAAAAATCCTAAATACTTAAATTATTTAGATTAGGTCGTGAGAAAGTACCTTATCTACTCTTTTGTTATTTGTTATTACCTGAAAACAATTGATGATAAAATCATTTAGGCCGTAGCAAATTTATTTAATGCAGTAGGTATACTATACCTCATGCAATCTCCCATTTACCCCATCCTCATGTATAGAGCTCAGACAAGGTCTTCGACAAAGCAGCAGAAGTCTACACTCGCAGTTTGCCAGTGGGATGTGGAGAGCAGAAAGCTGGGTGTCAGATTGACTGACCGCATCAGAATAACGCAAAAAAGTTCTGCAGAAAGGATGGGCCGTTATGGATACATCCATCCATCCATCCAAGGAGTTCCATCCATCCATCAATAAACAGGGAAGATTGGAGGAAGGAAATGACGGCATTTCCATAGTGCAACCCGCGTCGGTTGAAAAAGTATACCTGGGTACCTAGGAATGGCAAATAGAAATGTACCTACTAACTACCTACTTGTTCTAGATAAGTATTTAGGTACTACAATAAAACCTTGACTTTTGCTACAAAACTGAATTAAATGGACCTAAGTAAAATAAAAATAATAATTAATTAATTTGTTTCGAAACCTCGTTTAAAATTGAATGCCACATTTCTTTCTACCAAAAAATTCTCCAAAGTAAACTTGACCTCGCCCGAGTATGTCACGTGCAGATATTTCAGAGACGCCGACAGAGGGCGCTCTTTCAGTGCTGAAAAGGAATTTGAACAAAGGCCGGCCCGAATGCCGAGCCGAGCCGGTGGCCAGGAACTCGCGGCCGCTACAAGGAGTGCTATAGGGTTGCCAAAGAGAAATTTATATATTTGAGCAAATTTTTTAAGGTTTGCTTCAAATTATAATCTGAGTCAAAATATGTAGCTTGGCCGTTTCTTTACTACAAGAACTATTGTATAAATGTTGTGTTGTGTAAGTGTGTAGTGTAAAAGTAATGAAAAGTAATAAATAAATTGATAGCGAAACGGCCAAGCCACATATTTTGACTAAGGTGTAGAGTTAGAAGCTTGGCTCTACATGCAATCTGATAACTTTTTAAGAGGTCTCGTTCTGGCAACATTTTTAACATGAAATTTTTTTTGGTGGGATGTAGGTATTTTGTGATGACTATGGCAGGTAAATGATATTTCAAGCCCAATATCTATCTTATTTGTAGTGTGTACAAAGGTTTTTTTATTATTTTCAGTTATGCATCCCTTCTTATTTAATTTGCTGCGTCTAAATTCAATCATTTGTAATGACAGTTTGTCTACGTGTTCAAACGTCAAAACTGATTGCTCGGGCGTGCCGCTCGCCTCTATTAAACGCAGCCATTAACTTAGTGGTTCACTGCAGTTGGTTTCACACATCTTGCCGATGATATAAATAAAGTACATACTCTCAATAGTTTTGTGCATTGTGACTGTGTACATACAAAATAGGAAACCCAGCTTTTGCTTTGTCATGATGACATGCTGGTGACAACTAGACGAGCAAGACAACGAAGTAAAAATCTTAAAGATATTAGTTTCCTAAGTGTGACAGCCCTAGAGACATCGCAATCAAACCGCGCATCCGTTCGGAAGAGCCGCTTAAGATATTTCGCGTGATCGCAACACAATGGAGTAGTTTTTAACTGAAAGTGCACAGATACAGCACAAATGTGCCCAGCAGCCAGCACTGAGCGCCGTTTATCATTCCATTCATAAGTTGATTCAGTCCTGAAATAAAATGGAGCTTCATGACAATGATGCATCAATTCTTGATAATTATGGGTGGAAGAGCCAAGCTTTAGCCAATTGACTGCAGCTCGTATATAAACTGGCTCAACCGGGGTATTACCACCCTCTCATAGAAGATCGGCGTAAAGCAGCTATTCCAGGTGCGTTTCGTACGATGAGTGAGAGAGCCGGAAGCCCAACCCGCAACCCCCTTCCCCTCCCTCTATCCCAATCCCCTTCAGGTCAGCAACGATGATGCCTTTGGTATTCCAAGCATCTATAGGCTACGGTAACTGCTTAACATCAGGCGGGCCGTACGCTTGTTTGCCACTTTGGTCACATAAAAAGGGGCCTCCTTTCTAACCGAGAGTTTGAGTGAATTACGCCAGCAGTGGGGTTTTTTTCTGCTGGTCTAATCAAAATTTGAATGATACAGATAATTAGTGCTCCATCTTGTGTAAATGTGCCGAAAATTTTAAATTTGTGCCTATAGCCGTTTTGGAGTTATTCACGAATATATGATCTTGCTGGCGTAACGTTACCGCAGCAGTGTGGTTTTTTCCTGCTGGTCCAATCAAAATTGGAATGATACAGATAATTAGTGCTCCATGTCGTGTAATTGTGCCGAAAATTTTAAATTTGTGCCCCCTAAGGTTTCAGAGTTATTCCAAATCTTGCTGGCGTAACGTTTTGCGAATTCCTGTATCTCAAAAACTGTTTGGCACACAATCATGATTTTTCGTACACACATTAGTGTTAATTTGTGCCCATTTGTGACAGTTTTATATTTCAATAAATCAGAAAGGTTCGGGTGTTATAAGATTTTTCCTAAAAAAACTAAAATAGCTCCTAGCTCTTAAACTGGGAAACCTAGAAACCAAATGTTAGTGCTAGCTTGTATTTCTTATTGATCCTAAGCATTTCTATAATGATCGTAAGCCTACTCCAAGGAATTTACGATTTATTACGATTTTATTGCTATCTCGCGGTGAAATTATTTAAACCCTAAATACACGAGTTTCTTATGTTCCGATTACTTTTATTAATATACAAAAATTAGTGCCCTACTTCAAATATACGTGTACGAAATATCAGCTCTGTAAACCGTATAATTATAAAATAATTAATAAAAACCACCATGACAAACTTTCAATGGTTAACCGACCAAATTAAAATGAATTGAAAAAAGCGGCCGCCCGATACATAGCGCCTACCATCTTAAATGTATACAATAAATTGGCTGTGTGCTAACAGTTCTGTAGAAAAGTGAATGAGTAATATTTATTTTTATATTTTCTTTGTAAAGGTTAAACTCGACTACCTACCATTGCCCCCTGTCTAGCTAGACCCCTTCGTCCGCTCACTGTATGTACTGTGCTACTACCATAAGTTTTTTTTATTATTTCTAGTATCAAGTTTTTTTTTGTTTAATGTAAGTACCTACATTATTTTTATATTTTTATGTTGTGTCAATGAAGTGATGTTGTTTTTGTTTATAATTGTTGAAAATACTAATATTTATAAGTGTTCATTCGTTTTATATCTCGATGATGGTGAATGATTTCGATTTAAAGAATGGATATTATTTTTCAGTCGTATTGCTGTTTATAAGCGTCGATTTTTTATCTCTAGAAATATATAAAAGAAGATACTGTTACTGTTGTTGGGTGTTATTAGTTAGAGTTCATTTAGCTACACGAAACATAAAAGGAATATTAAGTAAGGTACCTACATATTCAAATTTAGCATACCCTGTGATTATACATTTATTTACCTTATTTAATAGTTTATAAATACACTCCAAAGTATTATGTACGCGTCTGTACTCATTACAACGCTGTCAATTGAAATAGGATAGCTTGAAGTACGGAGCGTTCGCTTGTTTCTATACATTCCAATTCCGTCAGTTAACCACCGAAAGCGCTTCGTGATGGTTATTTATTAATAACATTTTAATTATAAGGTTTACAGAGCTGATATTTCGTACACGTATATTTGAAGTAGAGCACTAATTTTTGTATATTAATAAAAGTAATCGGAACATAAGAAATTCGTGTATTTAGGGTTTAAATAATTTCACCGCGAGATAGCAATAAAATCGTAATAAACCGTAAATTCGTTGAAGTAGGCTTACGATCATTATAGAAATGCTTAGGATCAATAAGAAATACAAGTTAGCACTAACATTTGGTTTCTAGGTTTCCCAGTTTAAGAGCTAGGAGCTATTTTAGTTTTTTTAGGAAAAATCTTATAACACCCGAACCTTTCTGATTTATTGAAATATGAAACTGACACAAATGGGCACAAATTAACACTAATGTGTGTACGAAAAATCATGATTGTGTGCCAAACAGTTTTTGAGATACAGGAATTCGCAAAACGTTACGCCAGCAAGATTTGGAATAACTCTGAAACCTTAGGGGGCACAAATTTAAAATTTTCGGCACAATTACACGACATGGAGCACTAATTATCTGTATCAATAAAATTTTGATTGGACCAGCAGGAAAAAACCACACTGCTGCGGTAACGTTACGCCAGCAAGATCATATATTCGTGAATAACTCCAAAACGGCTATAGGCACAAATTTAAAATTTTCGGCACATTTACACGAGATGGAGCACTAATTATCTGTATCATTCAAATTTTGATTAGACCAGCAGAAAAAAATCCCACTGCTGGCGTAACTGACACGAGAGTTTAGGGTACGAGCCCCGCCCTGGCCCTATACCACCTTCAATTGTTGGGAGATTAACTATACTCTACTTTTGACGCTTAAGCACAGCTCTTTAAAAGCAAATTGTATATAAGACAGTACCTAGATGGTGTTACAAAAAAACCCGAAAGATATTCGCAAAACGTTACGCCAGCAAGATTTGGAATAACTCTGAAACCTTAGGGGGCACAAATTTAAAATTTTCGGCACAATTACACGACATGGAGCACTAATTATCTGTATCAATAAAATTTTGATTGGACCAGCAGGAAAAAACCACACTGCTGCGGTAACGTTACGCCAGCAAGATCATATATTCGTGAATAACTCCAAAACGGCTATAGGCACAAATTTAAAATTTTCGGCACATTTACACGAGATGGAGCACTAATTATCTGTATCATTCAAATTTTGATTAGACCAGCAGAAAAAAATCCCACTGCTGGCGTAACTGACACGAGAGTTTAGGGTACGAGCCCCGCCCTGGCCCTATACCACCTTCAATTGTTGGGAGATTAACTATACTCTACTTTTGACGCTTAAGCACAGCTCTTTAAAAGCAAATTGTATATAAGACAGTACCTAGATGGTGTTACAAAAAAACCCGAAAGATATTTAAATAAAGTCTAAATTTAGTCGATAATTACGCGGCTAAGTACCCTTGAGAGACAAAATAATAGCAAACCGACCCTTATCACCTACACCCTGTCACACGCATAATACGCGACTCTGGAGACGCGTAATCGAATTAATTACGCAGAATAAAGCTGGCTAGTGACGCTGCGACTACATATTGCAACTTTAAATTGGAATTGTAGAGTTAGGCGAAGGCTAGACGTAAAGTAAATACTGTGGTCCGTCATTATTTACCAAAAACCGTGGTCCAAACTGATCGTGTAGGCTAGTGTACTGATAGATGACAGTATTTACCACGAATTTCAATTCCAAAATGACAGTTTGTGGTAAATACGCCGCGAAAGCAATAGAGTGGACATGTCTTCTGAGATTGCGGATTAAACCAAGCGCTAAGGTAATATCCATACAAGCTTTCGTGTTTCATTTGACGTCTGCACTGTACGAACTGCGTCACGATACTGACGGAATAAATACTGAACGTATAGCCCGCGTCGATGAAATAACATCCATCATTATTTACCATACTGACGGACCACAGTATATACTTTATGTCTAGCCTTCGCCTTATCATGCGACAATCTTGCTTATTTTGCTATTAGATAACTGACTGATGGACTGGACTGGATGACTGGAGAAGAATGCTTGGGATATCCTGGACTCAATTCAGAACTAACCAGTCTATTCTTGAGGAACTTTGCATCAAGCAGCGTCTATCCTCCATCGTACAGGGCCGCATTCTCACTTTCTTCGGGCACGTATCGAGGCGTGGGGACGTCTCCGTGGTACGACTCGTAGTGCAGGGGAATGTCGAAGGCAAAAGGGCACGCGGCAGATCACCTATGCGGTGGACCGACCAAGTTAAGGCTGCAATTGGCGGCCCCTTCTATGAGTGTACCAGAAGAGCAGCAGTGCGTGAGGAGTGGCGATGGGCTGTTAAGCGTGCTACTAACGCCTAAGTGATGATCACGACCACTCTGCCAAGAGTGTTACGACGAAGAAGAAGAAACTGACTGATAATTCTCTTTTTTTAACCTACTTCACGTCGCGCCGTCTTCTCTTTAGCCTTAAATCACTTAGGAGTACTAATTTTGTACGGGATATTGCAGTCAAACGTTCCACATGACCTGATGATAAGGCACATAGCTATGGGAAGAAAGAAAACGACATACCGTCAGCTAAGTGTTTTTTCTATAGCTACGTCGCATTCAGATCTATCCATCTAGCCAAGTCGATTTTTCTACCTGAAGGGTTAAACAAGTGGCTGACGTCTACAAGCGTTCCTTCAAATCGCTACGCTTCATCTAAGGAAATGACATAAGTCACGTGATCTACATAGCAACTAATTGTTGATCTACATAGCGACGTATGACATTTCCATGCATTGTGAAGTCTATTCTATTCTATTGGATTAGCGTTCATGCCACTTGTCTAGGGGGGCAGAAGCGTTTCTAGAAATCATTCCGCTGAAATGTATGGACATAACATTAGCTGTCAATACGAAGATCACGTGACTTATGTTATTCCCATAGATACACTTTGACGGCCGCTTGGCTCAGTGGTTCGAGTGTAGGCCACTCTGCTCTGTCTATCGGGCGGTTGCGGGTTCGATTCCCGCCAGTAGCAAATTTCGGAAACGGCCTTTTCGTAACTAACCCAGGTCTTGGTGTTACTGGAATTACACCCAGGTACTCATAGTACATGCTTTGCTTTTTTGGGACCATGCAGTTGGTGTGTTTAATCTGGCGATATTTGATCGTAAAGGTTTGTAGAAATGCTCGAAGAAATCTGCTCTTGGCTTGGGGAAAGGTCATCAGGAATGTGTTTATTGTTACATCTATATGCATACAGTGGTATTCAAAGGCTTGGAACCGATATAGTGTTCTGGTACATACATTATTCATACCACAGCATGGTCCTGACACTCGGTCGCAATCGACACGCGAGGGTGGCTTGTATTGGCATTGTGTGGCTTATAATGGAGAAATTTGATTCTTTTGTGTCCTTAAGTAGTAATGTGCGATTTTAATGGGGCTTTGTGCGAATTTTCTCAGTTTTGTATCGGTCTTTTGGAGGATTTGTTAGATGATAGACTATGGTAGGCGACTAGTTGTGATTTGAACATAAGGTAATCCAAAAGATCGTGACTTTGATTCTAGCTAATGGCGTCAGAATTAAGTATAGATGTGTCCATATGGCGCGCATGCCTCACCCGAGCACTCATATTATGACATTACGTTTATGCGTTCCGACGTCAAAAGTGAGTGCTCGCGCGAGGCATGCGCCTGATGAAGACGCAATAATAATTGAATAATTTCGATTATTATTATAACCTAAAGTTATCACACCTATGCAAACAGGCATGGTGTATTTAATATTTTTATAAGGTTATCATTACTCCTTATACTATGAATATTCGACGTACAAGTCTCCTCAAAATCGCACCTTCAACAGCTTGCTTTTAGCTGTAACCTTGCCTGTAAAGGACCTCATAAATCCTTTTATTAGCAAGTAATAAACGATGAAATTAATTAGAATGAACATCAATTATCTGGAATCAGATATTTGAGATAAAAATAGCTCAAATACTAGACTTTAATCGAATAGATTTATAGCAGTCAATGGAACCGTATTGATTGAAAGGTCATGTACCTAACTTTTTACCTAGTGTTATACAGGGTTATTGGTGAAACACTAACAACCTTGCAGGACTGTATTACTGACATCATAATATGCGTTCTATGACTTTTTACAAAACAAATTTAAAAAAATCACACTCTAAAATTTATGAAACAAGAAAATATTCTCATTTAGAGGATAGCCGTGGTGCGTGGTTGTATTCCACTTTGCCCTAAAGTACCTAAACGGACCACGGATATCCTCTAGATGAGCATATTTTCTTGTTTCGTACATTTTAGACTGATTTTTTGTTAAATTTATTATTGTTTTGTAAAAAGTCGTAGAACAAAAGTTGTTATTATGATGTCAGTAATACAGACCTGTAAAGTTATTAGTGTTTTTCCAATAACCCTGTAGTAAGTGGTTTACCACCAAATTTATAGAGATATTTAGCCTGTTTACAATGGTTTTAAAAAGAATTTCTGTAATAAATGTGATTTGTAATGCCAATGTAAGTCCATCGTAACGTTCCATAAAAGGGGTTAATGCATTATTCTGTCTGTAAACATAAATCCAATCCCCGACTTATAAAACAAAGAATTCCATCATCTAATGCAAACACACTGAAAAGCAATCATTCACTGTCATTTTATAAATTAAAATCATATCCGAACGGCACATACAATAACGCATTAACCATATCCCACAACATCATACCAATTTCAACTGTAACACGTAACATATAGAATTTAAAATAACCGTAGCAAATTGAGTACAGTCAACACATTATTGTTAATGCAATTAATCAACAATTAAATTGGTTAACGATGAATCCGTTTGAACTATAAACTGTAACGTTTATCTATACATAACAAATTTAATTGAAGTGTCCTTTTGTAATGTCAAAATAACAGCTTTTCACTAAATGCATACCTATGAAGTACATAATTACGGTACTTATAACGTAAACGCGTTTTTTTGTCTTTCTGTCGGTCTGAATGTTTGTTCCGGGAAATCCGGATTTTGACGGGACTTTCACTGGCAGATAACTGATGTTACAAGGAGTAACTTACGCTACTTTAATTTCGAAAAATAATTAAGGTTCCGCGTAAAACCTAAAAAAACACGGGAAATTTCACGCGGGATTAAACGCGTGAAATCTATTTCTAAAATGTACGCGTACGAAGTCACGGGCACAGCTAGTAGAGTATAAAATCCGCGAAGCAATTTGGTTGAAACATAATTTACAATCAACAGGTGTTAATCCATGGTCTGTCCGGATCATAGGGTTTGTTCAAATTCAGTGTTAATTTGAACTGTCAGAGTTAATTATGTCGGGACCCTTGTCAGTGTCGGTTTGTTATCGTGAACTGCAGAGGGCGCTAGTTTTCGGGATGAGTTCTATGGTTTATGGATTAACCCTTTTAACACTTTGCATGTGATAAAAACGTATTAGTTTCAATTTATATTAATTCGTAGGGCCTTTTGTCCTTAAGTACCAAGTCATCGGCAAAACTATGATTTTGAAATCCGCTTGGCATAACGTTTGGCAAAACGCGTGCAAATATTTATTTTTGATAGTTACATCAATATTTGTATAAGTATGTATACATGTATACATAATTGACGGGCCCGTTAGCGTGGTTGGCGCGGAGGCGCCTGTCACGCTGCAGGTCGTAGGTTTGACTCCTATCTGGGACATGCTTTTTTGTGCATGAACATGTCTGTATGTCCCGAGTCTGGGTGTGTATGTATATTAAGTATGTATTTACAAATAAAAAAGTAGTATATGTAGTAATATCAGTTATCTGGTTTCCATAGTACAAGCTCTGCTTAGTTTGGGATCAGGTAGCCGTGTGTAAAAAATGTCCCAGGATATTATTATTATTTATTATTAACTAGCTGTGCCCGCGGCTTCGCCCGCGTGGAAATTGATGTTTATGATTAGTCTGTCTTATTCCAGAGCCTACACTATCTGCGATTCACATTAAAATCAGTTTAGTAGTTATGGAGATACCGACGTGGCAACAAACATTCATACATACAGACACATACACTTATTTAGCTAAGCCCGCGACTTCGTAGGCGCAAAATTTAAATTAAAAAAAAAACGGACTCGTTCCCGTTTCCCGGGTCCCGGATCCGGTTTGCTGGATCCCAGATCCGGTTTGCCGGATCCCATATCCCAGATCCCGTATCCTGGATCCCGTTTCCTGGATCTCGTTTCCCGGATCCCGTATCTCTGATCCCGGATCCAGGACATCGTATCTCGGATCTCGTTTCCCGGATCCCGGATCGCGTTTGCCGGATCCCGACAAAAACTGAAACCGATCCCGAAAACTGACAAACATCTATGCAAAATAACATACAAACTTTCATCCCCTATTTTACCCCCTTAGGGGTACAATTTCCAAAAACGCTGAATATATTTTTTGACATATATAGAAAGAAACCTAAACACCAATTTTCACAATTCTAACTTCAAAACTGACAAACATCCATGCAAAACAACATACAAACTTTCATCCCCTATTTTACCCCCATAGAGGTTGAATTTTAAAAAACGCTGAAATTACTATTTTTAAATTTTTTAAAGACACCTAATTACAAATTTTCATAATTCTAACTTGAAAAATGACGAACTTGCATACAAACTTTCATCCCTTATTTAACCCCCTTAGGGGATGAATTTTCAAAAACCCTGAAATTATTTTTTTACATATATAAAAAGAAACCTAAACACCAATTTTCACAGTTCTAACTTCAAAACTGACAAACATCCATGCAAAATAACATTCAAAGCTTTCATCCCCCATTTTACCCCCTTAGGGGTTGAATTTTCAAAAACGCTGAAATTACTAATTTTTATTTTTTAAAAGACACCTAATCACAAATTTTCGTAATTCTAACTTCAAAAATGACGAACCTACATACAAACTATCATCCCCTATTTAACCATCTTAGGGGTTGAAATTTATAGGTATGATTAGCCTATGTCTCCTTCCAGAGTTTACACTATCTACGTTTCAAATTTCATTAAAATCGGTGCAGTAGTTATGGAGATACGTGGTAACAAACATTCACACACACACACACACACACAGTTACTTTCGCATTTATAATATTAGTAGGATATACTTGTGGTTGACTGTACGTAGCTGTAAAATCAATCTACGCTTTACTACACCTCACTTGTTTCTTCAAAGTACCGCAGACTAAAAAGTTGCCTTTTAAAAAGTCAACTCATTCCAAGTATTAAAAATAGTATTTTTCTAATAAAACTTTTAAAGTTAATCTGCGAAGTAGCACCCAACGAAAATACGTAGTGCAAAGTCAGATTTTCGAACATATTTTAACTTTCAACCTTATTAAAAAAAATAACTCTTTAGCACTCCACTGGAAGTTTTAACACCGGCCAGACTTTATCGTTTTTATAGAGTTTTATTTTAATAAAAAAATGGTGATGAACGACTGAATCCACCAGCTGTTATAATTAATTCATTTTTTTAACTGCGCGCCACTGAAAATGGTAATTTCTTACAGATTGTTACAGAGTTAAACCCTTTGCTCTAATTGGTCGGTAAAAATGGTTTAGTTCTTACGTTAGTTTGAACACACAAACATATCAACACATCTAAGCCTTGCTATATTTCGAAAGTTTATTTTCTTCTGAGACGAACATCTTAATTAAGGTTTTTTCTTCGTTGCAATAAAGCCTTTTGAAGAGGCAACAACGTCTTAGTGATGAGGGAAATTGTGGCAAAAATCTCCCAAAGTTGAGATCGATCTTAAGATGCAGTTTTGACGTTTAGGTAATGTATGGAAAATCTATCAAAAACAGCATCCCTTAAATCCCACCACACACATACCTAATGTCAAAGTTAACAATATTTTTAGGCCTAGAACGTACAAATTGTCTGATTTTACTTGTTTTCCTTTTAAGTACTTTTTATTATCCAGGACTTGAAACATGTTATCCAACATCTTGCAGAAATAAAAATACTTGAAAGACGTACATAGAGATCCTAATTAACCCGACGGAATTGCGACGTCACCCGTGTGAATGAGATATGGCACAATTAGTGACCTCGCCACTCGGCCGGGGCGAGCCTTTGTTATGGAAATTACGGGGACATGTTTCCCGGCAATAATGTCTGACTCCTAATTTTATGGGGTTCTTAATAAATTAAAAGGTAAGTACCCACAGCGGGGCTGGTTGTATGAAGATTACGTTGGAAACTGGACCGAGGTCGTGTCTACACCGTTGGGCAATTCTATTAAATTACAAATCTTCTGTAATCTGTCCGAGCAACCGGAATCAACCTCTTGACCAGTTCTTATAGTCCTCCCTCTGCCACACTCCCCATCAAGTCGGCAACTTAAGAGTGATGCTTTTGGTATTGTAAGCATCTATCCGTACGCTTTGTTGCCACCAGTCACATAAAAAAATTAGGTACTTACCTAATTTTTTTCTCGACACTTGAAAGTTATTTAAAGCCCCCACTGAACTTCAGACTCAAAGTCTTCAGAGGCATCGGGGCTATTAAGAACCAGACCATCTGTTTCGTTCATTTATTATGTTTGACACTAGTTAGCTACGGATAAATCATAATTCAAAATTCGATGCTCTAATTATTATATTGCTTTCGTATCGACTTTGTATTGTTTTCATCTATGTGCATAATTTACAGTTCGCTGACGGTGAGAGAAAACATCGTGAGGAAACCTACCTATCCCTCGGGATTAGGTAATAGTCAGTTCCTGTATACACGGCGACAAGGTTCACCACCTGTCACGTTGGGTTCTGACTATCTGGTGAAACGTGGGCTTTGAGTTGGTTAATACCTCCACAATGTGGTGGTGTATGGTCACTCAAGCCTCTGACTACCCCCGAATGGGGATAAAAGTCGTGACGCTACATTTTTTTTTTACATGTCATAATTCAAGATTCGATGCTCTAATGTAACGGATTATTATATTGCTTTCGTGTCGACTTTGTAATAGCAGCCCATGCGTCCATGTGCGTTTCTCCTTTGATTACGAATTAGTGCAATATTTGAAGGGGTACATGAACGGAGAGCAGGCTGAGTAGACCCGTGCAATGTTGCCACATCACTTCATAACGTTAATTAACCTAATTAAGCCTCGCTTCTAACTTCTCACCCCGTGGTACATCGCGCTGCCATCACGTAATTAGAATGCATTTAATTGATTATACAAGTAACACGATTAATACGAGTGTTCAATTAAATTCAATCCTCACTTGTAATCTCGTCGATTTAATGAGTAATTAATTCACTGATTTAGTTTGAAGTTTCTGTACTTAGTGCAAGGCAGCGTGTGAATTAATTCACACACCATTTCTAGCATTAAGGTGCTTAGGCCTAGATATCCGCAGAACTTTTTCAGGAGGTAGTCTGCGAGTGACAATTCACATGTCAGGGGGCTTACCACAAGCTCTTATTCCGATTCAAATACAGGAACGTATTAACGTTTCAGCGACTTTTTGTGCAATGACGTACCTTATTGTCATGACAATAAGAAACGTCATTAAAACGTCGTTAAAACGTTCCTATAATTGAATCGCAATAAGAGCTTGTGGTAAGCCCCCAGATCACTGTTATCACGTACACTTCACGAAAGTAGTCCAAACCCCCTCCCTCTGTTCCACTCCCCTTCAGGGTGGAAACGTGCGAGCGATGCCTTTGACATTGCAAGCATCTATAGGCTAGGTACTTTTAATCACCTTACTAGTCACATTAAAAAAACTACATAGATACCTTTGAATATTAATTTCACTTATCTTACTAATATAAGTTTATCTAGTCAACAATCTTTACAATATTAGTAACGCATAACCAAAATCGTATACAAATGACAGGCAGCTTGTCTCAAAGATTACCATCCCAGAGTACTATAAATTAGCATCGCTCCTTTAGTATTCGTTTCCCGCCCGAATCCCACTTTTTCCTGTCAGATCGCCGCTAGCAAATCGTGAGCTGACGCCAGCGTCAATGAGTTATGACGTTCACGCGTCAACGTGACACGTGTCACGGTAACTGGGGCGATGACCCCTTTCCTACTTGATGGATACGATTTCAATTTGTGATTTGATTGGAGATGGTGAAGTATTTCGGATCATATTGTCCTCTTATACAAAAAGATTTTCGTGTAGCATCGGTAAAAACATGATCCTCATTCATATTTTTTTCACGTATCATGCATAAAACAATCCATAACACCGATACAACCACAAATCATGCACAAATTTGACATCACCCCCGCATGTCGTCTCGCTATAAAAACATCACGACAATTCGTATTACGAGCACCTTATTACGAGAAACGTCATCGTCATTGAGTTATGACGCCACCCGCGTCAGCGTGACATATGCCACTTTGACGCGGGCCCCACCGGCTCCATTGACATATCGATGTGTGATTGTTTTGCCTTTATAAATGAAGACCGGACTATAAATCAGAATAATGATGAAGTCTATGATTTGTTCCTTTCAAATGACATTGTCCAATATTCGGATGAAAGTGGAACTACCCTCAGCATTGAAGACACACTATGAAAAGACATTATTGTCTACCCAGTCCACTACTGGACAACCGATATATTAGTCTAAGGAATAATGCTAATATCCATTCAACTGCTGCAACGTTTTTCAAAAATATCCCAGAGAATACCGTTAGCAATCTTGGTGCATTGACCAATGTGCAAGCTGACGGTGCAAAGTCCCTAAAAGAACAAGAATAAAATAAAAATTCTTGCTCTCTCATTCCCCGACAGAGCTACGTGTCAACCCTGCACTATCTCGGTGTTGTCGTCACTACCCACTGCTTATAATGTAAACACTAATTAGACGCGAAACTGAAACGAGACAAAAAGAATACGTGATCACTTAGTTCAACCACATTAAGGTCATGTTCATAGTGTAAAGGAGCAAGCGGAATTATAGCTATAAGGCTATTGAAATCAAGATTTTAGAACCAGAAGTAAACAATTGCGTTACCAATGTAAACAAGATAACAAAATATAGATTTCTCTAATCGCTTTGAAAATATTACTATGTCCGCAGTCGTTTTAACTAGGGTTGTCTAGCGAATTAACAGTGTCCTCGGAGGCTAGTTCTGCAAGTCGTGACCGCAGTGCTATTTGAACCAAATTAAAGTTTAATCCAGTAATGTTAATTTTCATTTTGACATCTCATTCGAATATGCTGAACATAACGTCTGATTTGGACTTTATATAACCTTTTATACTAGGACTGTTCATACAGAGTGATTAAGTTAATAGTTAATTTATTTTTTTTATTGAAAAGAGTAACCATTGAGTTTCTTGCCGGCTCTTCTCAATAGAAGCAACATTACGAACCGGTGATAACGCTAAAAAAATGTTGTTAACGATTCATAATGCTACCCCTAGCTTACCTGAATAATAAAAAATACTTTGGCTTTAATTAAATAAATGTTTTGGAAATGTTATTCTAATGCCATTCTAGTAAAAATAATATTTCAAGAGCATGCTCAAGTAGGTGCGCTCTCAGGGTTATGATAAATTTCTATAGCAGCCCAGGGCTGCACCGCGGCATATGTTTTTTAATTCCGCGAAAAAAAACAGCAAAGTAAAGAGCTGACATGGCACAGTTGCATTAATTATCCGGACGGGCGGGCGAGCGTCCGGACGGACGCGGACGGACGGCCCGACGACTGCGTCCCTAATTGCCTCACTTTGTCGCTCCGACCGAGGCGCAGCCGCGAGCCGCTCAATTTGAATTCTTTTCACTGTTATTCAATTCTCTGTGCTATTTTCGGACTTTTGAAATAACTTGAGGGGGCTTTGTTGCTTTAGTTCTCGCAAGCGCGGCTTTGAACCATGGGATTTTAATTTTAGTCACTATCCATCCACCAGTCGGAATGCATCAACACCTGAGCATAAGGGTTCTTATTTCAGTCACCACACATAAAGGTCACTCCAAACTTGCATTTCAATTGCACCGAATTTATATAATAATTGCGATTTTATGAAATGACCTTTATAGTACGAGATACGCTTAAGGACGACCTTCACCCATCGACTTACCGGAGCAACCCTAGATTTTATCAAATAAAATATGTTTCTAAACATAGCCTAATAGGGTTACCGTAAAAAACATGGTCATGGCTATGATTAATTAAAATTATAAAAACCATTTTTTTTTACAATTTTTAACGACTTGCTTGCAAATGAAAATTATATCAAAATGAAGGCAATTTTATTGTGAATGTATTGTATAGTGTTGCTTACGAAAATCTAATCAAGAATAACGGTAGCCGGGCTTTGAAATGAAAAAATTGAAATTGAAAAATTGATTGACAGAGAAGCATTGCGCATCCGAGTACTATTACTACTATATTTCATGCGATAGAGGAGGATACAGTACAACAGCTGCGCGCGACGAAGCCGTGCATGCTTTTAGCTCTTTTTTTTTATCCTTGACCATATTCTTTATGGCAACCCTATTGGTATATGTTCAGACACATATTTTATTTGATAAAATCCAGGGTTGATCCGGTAAGTCGATCGGTGAAGGTTGCTCTTCAGTGTATCTTAGACCATTATGGCTGGTTCTACACTACGTCTTCTGGCTTGTAGGTGAATGAATTCAATGCTAATAGGTGAAATTTATTTATTGTATATCGCAAAGTCTTGGCGGCCGGCAAGTTGTCGGATTGCTAACAGATGATGTCAAAGTAGTTGAAGCCGCCCGATGTTTATTTTACTACCGAAAAAATTAAGGTTTATAATTACTTACTTAAAAAATTGCAACAAAAGTCATTCTCCAATGTTTTACCACTTAGAATGTGCTGAAAATAAAATATCGTGTTTCAGCAGCTGGGACCCGTGTTATCGTTTCATTCGTTCCATATCGGCATGTTATCCTTTAATTCCGCTTGGCATTGGCAACGCGTGTCTTGTGAACGTTGTCTGAACCACCTGTGGGGGCGACCTGTTGACGGTGCCGCCATATTCCACGTTTAAAAATCGTTTAGTGTCTAAGCAAAAGTAGTCTGCATTTGTTTCATAACAATTTGAGGTTGGTGTTTGGTTGGACCCACAGAGTAAAGACTAAAGAAAGAGGTGCCCTTATTAGATATATGTATGAAAAAAAAACGTGGTCATTGTTTTTTCATTTTCATTATTCTATCTACCGGTAAATAGTTGAACTACTCGCTTCGTTTTATGTCGATGTTAGTACTAGGCCGACCACTCGGCCGACTTGCTTAGGGCCAGTCCCCTTAGTAATTGGTCCATGGTTGGACCTCTTTATTATCTTCTCCATGTGGACAGAAACTGACGTATATGTCCAATATCCAATTAGAGCAGTGTGGGTGATAATCACCCAGATGTTTGGAACTCATTGACCAACTCTTTATGTATTTGTTTGAGAGTACTAATATAATTATTGTAATGGCGATGTTATTTTGTAGTTATAACAATATAAATAAAATATCTATTGTAATAATATATTCGGGAACAATATTGAGCTATAACTAGTAATCATTAATGATCAAATGTCAAAGGTGGATTAAAGGCAAATAATCGAATACCCACTGTATTGCTGTCTTCCATAGTGTAGAATTATTTTTAAAAATTTGTAAATGATAATTGTTTTTATAGTTTAAAAGAATACTTTAATTTTATAAAACCTAAATTAATTCATATTTACTATAAGTACCTCAATATTACAAATCCTATTGCATGCCTATTTAGGTAAATTGTGCTGTACCTACCTTTACTTTTAACACCACAAATTATTGTATTACCACAATTAACGCAATAAAGTTATTTGAATTTGAATTAGGTATGTGATAAAATGAAATACCAAAGTGCCAATCATACTCATAATATCCTAGAGTACCTGCTTCAGTTATTTTAAAATATAAAATGACCAAAACAGCCTCATTGCTTACTTCAACATATACAACATCACACACTTGTTGTCCAACCCAACAACCGCACAGTCCCCTGTGTGCGGTCGCCGCGGCCAACGACAGGAAATTGCCCGCCAGCCACTCTCTTTAGCACCCGTTTGCACCCAACTATACCGCCTTGTTAACGGTGCGAACTGTACTGTGTATTCAGATTCTCGGTGAATATCGGAAAGATTTGTAAACTTTTTTGTTTATTATGTATAATATTGAAGCAGTGGTAGCCGATTGGTTAAGCATGCGTCTTGCGGGCTTAAGGTCCAGGGTTCAAACCCTGGCTCACACCTCTGGATTTTTCGAAATCTATGTGTGAATATCTATCACTTGCTTACGGTGAAAGAAAACATCGTGAGGAAACCTGCATGTCTTTAGCCATGTGAAATCCACCAACCCGCACTGGGCCAGCGTGGTGGATTATGGCCTGAATCCCCCTCGCATTGAGGGGAGGCCCGTGCCCAGCAGTGGGACGTTAAAAGGGCTAAATTATTATTTATTATATTATAAGTATAATATTGTTGTACCTTTTAACATAATCGTTGTGTGTTATCTGCGAATTACGACTATAATAATTAAGGAACATGCGACTAGGATATCGTGGAGACGTAGGTATAATATGAATATTGCATACACAAGGGTCAGCAACAGTACACAGAAATATCAAATTAAGCAATTTGTTCTAACTATTACAATGTCTACCTAAGCGTGTATCTCGCTTACACAGAAGTAAAGTCCGTTTCACGAAAGAAGTCCCACGGCAATAAGTGGAACTAATTTAATCTTAATATTTTTTTTTCTGTTTTAATGTAAATAAATTTCAATAAATTACTGAAACAATAAGATCGGATTATCCTACAATGATTAAACATTTAATTTTTGGGGAGTTAAAACGATAGAGGGTTAACAACATTCCGTCGCATGACTGTGGCGCCGCGTCTGCGGGATTTCTTTCGTGAAAAGTACTCTAATAACTATATTTCGACTTTTAATTGTATTCAGTAACTTGACAGTTCAAAGAGAAATAATGTTACCATACCAGCACTAATAGTGTTGGGGTAGTGAACGATTTTGCGTAAAGAACGAATGATAAGAATGGTTTAATTAAATAAAACTTCGATAATTCGTATGTGAGATGTGGAATATAAGAATATTTAATAGGTATTATTAAACGTTAGTAGCTTTTATTATTTTCTTTCTAGAAACGAATTAAAAATAAACATCGTGTAATTTTAATAAAAACATTTCATACGAATAAGACATGGTGAATAAGAACTCTACAACATGATGAGTTATTACTAAAATTAATAAAATGCTCGCATATAAGTACATTATTTAAGTTCATTCAATTTCGTTCATTCTTACACCACCTCACTATTTTTTTGTTAAAAACTGGTACCCTTTTACTGTCAAGTTACTGAAGTAACTTAAAAGTCGAAATATATGAATTAGAATTCCGGGCGAGCATCATAGAATGAAAATTTTATTCAGGGCTTATTTTGTTAGTTAATTTACCATTCGGCAGGTAAATACATGATTACAGGGCTGCCAATATAAAAAAGTCAAGATAACGAGAACGAACAACGAAATAATTTAAAAAATGCGGGTATTCCTTTAAATTGTCGAGTTCTATGAGCAGATTTTATTGAAACGTTCTACTGAATTTGCTTTTAAATTAATTGACTAGTGTATGTATTATTGAATCATAGATAAATGCAGTGATATGGAATAAACTAAACATGATAGTGCCAGTGGAGGTGAGTCTGGATATTGATGATTTTGAAATAATAAGTAATTTTGATTTGGTATTACTGTTTCTACTAGAATTGTTATACTCCAATGTCAACACGGGATGTAATTTAGGTATACGCATAACATTACGACTGTAACCGTTTAAAGTACGGTCAGAGAGGAACTTCAACTTGGAACCGCTAATGTTTTTAAATTCATATTAAATCTATGTCTTAACCAGTTAAACAAATGGACTACAAGTATTAAATTGATTCCAGTTTGTAAGGAATCTTTGAAAATTCCAAGTATTTTCGGTACTTTTGTGTTGCATCTGAAGTAAAACATTCGGCGACAAGGTGTCAAAACATTTGCGGCTTACGAGCGCATGTACGACGCTCACGTTCCTCGTACACTTGGTGCCATAGAAATATACACCTGGAAATAAACAAAAAAATAAACACTAATGCCAGATTTTTGACTTTATGAAATGTTCTAAACTACCTATTTTATGTATGGAATGCATGTAAAATCATTATTAATATAGGTATAAGTACCTACCTACTACAAACCAGAAATTTTGAACAAGTTTGATGCAATATTTGATAATTTCGATAAAACAGGATTATTGGCTGCGTCTACAAGAGGCGAGCGCGCCGCAATAATGTCATAAATGACGGTCGAACGCGGCAGCTCGGGGGTATAATGTACGCGTACGTGTATCTACAGAATTCTGTCTGCATGCACCAAGCACCAGTGCACATTACCCATCAGATGATGTTAACTAACAACTTTTCACTTACACCTTAAATATGAATACGTGCACTTACCACTGGCCAGCAGTGTAGCCTCCTGAATACATTGTACTAATGTGGTTGGGTGAGAACACGGTTTCGCTTTTTGCTAAGTCCGTCGCAGGCACCGCGGCCTGCTCGCCCAACTCCATACCGTTACGTGGGACGAAAGCCGAGAAGTAATGCGACGTCTTGTCACAACTAGCCTAACTTATTTTGTGGTCTGTGGTTTTTAAGCCGAAATAGATTTTGGACACCGGGCACCGACGCAATACGATACATTGCTAGGTTTGCGACAAAAAGCGTAACCTTTTACGAAATTAATAATAATGAATAATAATAATATAGCTAAGATTTGAAATTATATTTAAAAAACTATTACCACAGCTATTAGACACTAATTTAATTATTATTGTATCATTATAAGCTCATAATTTATTATTTTTTTAGGTTCGTTGCATTGTCTGTCAACAAATATTCTGCTGCAGCGATTGTCGTCGGACACACGAACGATCCAGCCACAATCTGACCTACGACTGCCCTATTTGCCGCGGCTTCCCGTTCCTTTGTAGACCCGACCAACTAAACCAACATTTCATCAAACATTTGCAAGAAGAACACACGCCATTGCAGTGTAAAAAGTGCAATAAAATATTTAATACTATGGAAGATTTCGTTAACATCGACAAATGTACTAGCATCTCTGAGTTGGTTGGCAAAGATACTGAAGAAACAGTCCCAAGGGAAGAGGTTGACGTTAAATTTGATTCACTGTATGATAAAGTAGCCAACAATGATGCAGATAACTATGAAGGTATTATATCTATAAACAAAGCTAGTAAAACTGCGGTTATAACGCCTATAGTTAGAAAGAAACACTTAGTTGATTACGAGTCCAGTGACAGTGAAGATGAGAAAGTAGCTGTGAGGACACGACATTCTAAGTTTGGGTCTAAGACCCCTAAAGTTGCCGACAAGAGAAGGGCTGCAACTCCTCATACGAAGAAACTTATGAAGTTCAAATGGCAGAATGCTGTCGATGAGTACGATGAAACTGTTGATTATGATGGTTCTCCTGTAAATAGTAAAACTACGCCTTCTAGAAGTGAGAATGACTTAAGTAAGTATGTTAATATGATAACGTAGATATACTTAAAACTGAATGGCGTACAAATACTTGATTCCTCTCAAAAAGTTTGGATGGGATTTCGAAATTTTCCAGTGACAATAAAAATAAGAAGGATGTGTGCAAAAACAATGGATGTATCTTTTATTATCCTCAGTTCTGGACTCCCAAAAGCAGATGACAACGCCGACCTCCCACCTCCCGCACCTCATGAAGCTGGCTCAGACGGTGACCACCAGCACTCCGACCCACCCTGCCAGCGCCTGGTCCCTGTTCCCAGACCAGGGAGCTGACTCCCCGCTCTCGGAGATTGAGAATACTGAGAGTCCTGCGCAGAGTATTAATAATATTGAGGTAGGATGGAAGCACATGATAATATTACTAGTTTTTAATTTTCCTGCCTTTTATGAAGTAGTTTAGTAACATTCGAATATTGACGTTAACGATAAATGATATCTCTAGCTTACATGAATATAAAAAATTACTTAGACTTTGAAGGTGATGAAAGAGTCATAAACGTTTACTCTAATTTTAGCCATCCAAAACCGAGCTAGACCCAGTGCCGCCAAAACTAAAGAGCATCATAATGACCAGCAAGCTCCGGCTTGGCAGCCAGGACAGCTCCGAGAAGCACGTCACCTTCCAGGACTCAGTCAACAACGAGGCCTCCATCAAAGCCAAGAAGGTCAAGTTCGCTGATGACACTGTGTTTGATCAACAGGCTAGGATGAAACGTGGTAAGTGGGAACCACTGATATTGGTTTACGTGAGTAAAATGAGTGGTCGATAAAGATTTATTAAAATAAATCAAATGTGGTATAAACGAGCTTCAAATTAAACAAAGGCAAAACAGTTTTCTCAAAAAATGCCCAAACGCTTTTGAAGATTCTTACAAAATTTATGCATTATTGTACATATTTTTATCAAATCCTTAGCTACATATTTCCACAAGTAACTTGATGTGTTTTCAACTGTTCATAGTTTCTTATTCGTACCGTAAGTGGATTGCATGCCTTTCAGTCGTTTCACGTTAGTTCAGAACCAGACTCATTTGATTTAGTTTATAGTAAAAAGTTAAATTGTTTTGTTTAATTAGATTGCGTGCGAAATATCTTGATTTGTAATGTTCAAAGTTCAAATTGTAAATGTTGAGGTTCAGACATTATTAAAGAGACTGTCCTATTTATTACATTCATTAAAATTTTCTCAGATTATATGGCAGTTGTTTATCTAATCGCTAAAGTTTGATCAAATTGTTCAGAAAATTATTTCAAACCAATTTGCAGAACACTGCGTAGTAGGTAAATTTGTTTAGACAAAATTTGAAGTAACTAATAAATACTACTTTATTATTTTAATGATTAAATTCGTTGATATTCTGTTCTGTGATTGCAGTATTCCGAAAACCAAAACGAATGTTAACGCCAGGCCCACAAAAACCAAAGTTCTGTTACAACCCCCGCTTCCAAGCGCTCATCAACCGCTTCGAGAACCATGGGATCATAATGGCACGAACCCCCAAGGCACATAGAGACAAGCATAGCGAACAAGAAAGCACACCACCTGTCGGCGAACCCTCCAACATGCAAGCCCGAGCTATAAATTTCAAAGAAGACAGTCCAATAATCGAATCAGATTCGAAAGAATCGAATGAACTCTTCAAAACCTGTATCGATTATCCAGAAAGCAACGCAATCACAGCGCTGACCGCCAACATCGCTGGCACAATGCAACACTGCCTAACTTCAGTTTTACAGAATACGACGGAGGAGACTGAAATACAATTCAAGTTTGTTATAACAAAAAGGAAAGTTAGCGTGAAGAGAATAGCGGAAGACTGTAAAGGTATAGATGAGAAATCGAGTGCAATCGATACGAATCAGGGATCGAATAAAGAGAACATATGGTCGAGTGTGGCTAGGGCTGTGAAAAATGTGTTTTGGGGCGACCACTCAGATAATTTTGGTGAGTAGATTTTATTGCGATAGGCTTTTATTAATGGTCTGTGTGCTTTACTACGCACGAGTAAGCTTAAGGTAGTAATGTAATTGAATAACATTTTTACCCGACTACGATGGAGGTTTATGATTTTGCCCGGTATGTATGTATGTGCATCTGTTCCCGCCTAAATTCCAAACTACTTGTCGTAATTTGACAAAGGAGGTATCGTGAGCAGCGGCTTAATGGCGCGCTGGTTATAGGCTATGTGACGTCACATAAAATTGCATATGGCGCCCTCTAGAGGACATAATGTCATGAACTAAAAAAAATAGCCGTGGTCTGTTTAGGCCCTTTAGGTCAAAGTGGCATATGACCACGTACCGGTTAAGTAAATATATTTACAGTTTGAAAACTTAAATTGAGTAAAGTATTTTCCATGGTATTCTAAAAAAACCTTACATTGTTCTGAAATAATAACTTTTGTCTCATTGCCATACCGTTAATAGTTAATTTTCGTTGCTGTAATATGATACAATATCATTAACCGCATCCAAACTGCATATCATACAAATGCAGGAATTGTACTGGAAAAATACAGAACATAAAACCCGACTACTGAAAAATCGCGCTCTAAAAAGTATGAAACAAGAAAATATTCTCATCTAGAGGATAGCCGTGGTCCGTGTAGGTCCTTTAGGGCCAAATGGCATATGAACACGGACCACGGCTATCCTCTAGATGAGAATATTTTCTTGTTTCATACTTTTTAGAGCGCGATTTTTCAGTAGTCGGGTTTTAGTTTTTAAACTTACTTTTTATTTAATTATTTTGGAGTTATAGGTAACAATATATATATTTTTGAAATGTGCTCATCAAGCTCTTTCATTTGATAACCCACACGGTTTTATTAAAAAATGTTTTTTTTTTAGTTCATGACATTATGTCCTCTAGAGGGCGCCATATGCAATTTTATGTGACGTCACATAGCCTATAACCAGCGCGCCATTAAGCCGCTTCTAACGATACCTCATTTGTCAAATTACGACAAGTAGTTTGGAAGTTAGGTGGGAACAGACGCACATACATACATACATACATACATACATACATACATACATACATACATACATACATACATACATACATACATACATACATACCGGTCAAAATCATAACCCTCCGCCGTAGTCGGGTAAAAAAATCAAATAGTAATGTTACAACGGAATATTAATTCCGCTCGGTGTCCAGTGTCGGACATTATTGCATTTTTCCATTCATGGAACGCCGCCGCTTCGATCATTTTGTTCTGTCCGGAGAAGAGCTTTGTCATTTTACTCTTTAATCTTTTTAAGTTTTATTACGTTTCGTCTGCCTTTTTAGTGGCTGCTCTTTGTTTTCTTTTTAATATCGTAGATTTAGAGCAGAGTTAGCAAGACGGTTTTGGTTGAATTTCAAGCTATAAAAAAGTAAAATGAGCGTTGCTAGTATTAGTAAAAATAATTCTAGGGTTTTGAAATATCATATTATTTTTTTTAATATTCCCTCGGATTATCATCTTGTCTACATAAAATATTAAAACTGTGACATTTAATATATTATTACTCTCAGTAGGAGCAAAAAAATAGGGCCATACATTTAGTTCAAGCCTATCATTTGTTAATACTGCCAACCCTATTGCAGACTCAACAACGCCACACCGTTCCATGTCTTCCCTGGACTCATCCTCATCCAAGCGCAAGTGCGAAGAAATGTCGGACACTGACAGCCCTATACACCGCAAGAGGCACAAGTACGAAGGCCGGATCCGAGGCCGGCCTCCGCTGAGGCGCAGCAAAACGTGCGTGGCCAGCCTTAGATCCTCAATGTCTGCTGAACAAAAGTCGCTCATCAGTGAACTGACTAAGAGCCATGAGGAAGCTATGAATTTGAGTTTATAAAGATCCTGGTAAAACACCTTATTGATATTGACATAATTTGATATCTAAGGGGACAGAGCTAAATATAACTACTTATACGAAAAAACATCAAGGTGCTAATTCTGATGTCAACTAATGACGACTAAACTAAAATAGACATAAATAAGTTTAGGCAAGTTTAGTCATACTAACAAAATCAGCACTAATGTCTTATTTTTTAATACCTCTGCACCTATAGGCATCAAGATTATGAAGCCTAATTGAGAATTCAATATTTATAATAACTTGAGTAAATGGATCTTGAAAATTGCTAAAAAGAACAAGAAATACAATTTTAAAAGTAACAAAATAGGAATTTTATCATATTATAAGTAAGTAGCTAGTTTTAATATTTTATTGAACATGATTATTAAAAATATTAATATGAAAATAGGATTGTGTGTTTTCTTTATGTGGATTCATTTTCAGTTCCAGCCCTCTTTGGATATCTGCGTTATTAAGTTTTTATTTATCTAAAATTATCAACATAAGTCAAGGTTTCATTGATCGGTCGCTACCTTCCCAATAAATCCGGAACAATATTACATCAGATTAATAACCCAACTCCCTAACCCCCCAAACAACAGATCACCGCACTCTTAAATAACATATTAACTTAATAACATGGGTACCGATGACCGGGCACTATTCCGATATTACGGTCTAACCCTGCGAGCGCCGGACGTGCGCCGAATACTGGACCGTCTTAATACCAGGCTTTAGGGTTAAGTCTATTAATGGCTATAAGTGCTCAATACGTGCTTTTTGGGAATCGATAAAAAAAACGGTATTCTAATATTATATGATTGCTATTACTTAGGCCTGCTACATACATACGGAATTTCCGTACGGAATTCCGTTTCGAAATATCGAATTGGAGTTTCCGAACGCGATACGTCCATACATTTGGATGGATTTACTGCGTTCGGAATCCCCGATTCGATATTTCGAAACGGACTTCCGTACGGAAAATGCGTTTGGAATCCCCGATTCGATATTTTGAAACGGAATTGCCAAACTGACTTAAATTGTCGTTAAATTTATAGAAAATTCAAGAATCTATTCTTCTGCGAAACAACGGATGCGTCCAAAAGGTGAGCAATCATTATATAAAATTATCTCTATGCGTTCAGGCTTCAAAATTGATCGCTCGGGCGCGCCGCTTGCCACATTTAGACGTAGCCAATAACGACACACTCTCCCAATATTACATGTGAACCCTCAAATGAGCGCAGCCGAGCCGACAAAGACCTAATACCGACCGTTTAGCCGGAATCAATAATCAATCAGCGAGGTATACGGTTGCCGCGCGATCACGACTCGCTCGCTTGACATTTATGGGTGTCCTATGGGGAACGGATGCTGATATCTTTATTGAATGCTCCATTTCTTTATGGTGTGTTTAGATGTTAGATTGGACAGATTTATAGTACTTCATCTTGTAAGAAAAGTGTTTTCACTAGAAGGTAAGGCAGTGTGCACTGGTTGTACACAAATACTGATTATACTCCAACGGACTAAGATTCTAATGTGCTTTGGGGTGGAGATATTGCAATGGACCGGCCACGGCTGTAGGTACCTAAGCTTTTACTTTCATCATGCGTAGTAAACGCAACGCAACGCTGTATGAAACATTCCAACAAAACCTATTGTTGCCTCTATTTTACGACAGCAATAAAAAATAGAGACCACCAACGACATTACCAAGAAAAAGGGAGACATGTGAATCTACTGGACACAGTACGACTCAGTCGCTCGCGGTCAATAATGTTGAAAGCATGTAAGTACATCTTCTGGTGAATAATACGCATCGAAATGCTTTTAAGCTGATTGCCAAATTTCGAGTGCGATAACAAATGTGTGAATGCGCATGTAGTGATGCGCCGAGTACAACTTTAGTGATTGCAATGTTAGGACGAATATTTTGTCATATATATAAATAAAAAATTGAAACCTCCCTAATGTGAAATATCGATAATTATTCTCAATCTCACCTAATTAATTCGGATAGTCCGAGGGGTCAATATGCCGAGCGAGTGTATTGACAAACGATGTTTATGCAAATACGAGCACCCAATTACCGTGTGTGTTATGGCCAGCCTATATTTGGGCTAGTCACACGCCATATGGCTCCCTGACGGTTTACATTATCAAACAGTATCCTGATACCGATTTACGATCAATTGCAGTCCAAACGCTAATCGATTCGGGAGAGTAGTAATCGATAGCAATAGTCAGAATTCTGGAGGTTGGCCCCAAGAAAATTGGAAACAAGCGAAATAACTTCGGAATTAGTTTTTCTCCCTGTGGGAATATGTATAAAACGTACATTTTTTATAACTTATAAAATGTTACAAAAATATTTCTACATATTTTTTATATTTGTCGCACTTTACCCAAAACCGTGTACCAAATGGATGGCTCTGCCCGATAAACCTATGAATTTACCCAAACGTACGTGACTCATGCCCGTACATAAATTAAGCGAAATTATTTAAATTTAATGATATATAGGTATGTCACAGTCATCCTGATATACACCTCCTAAACGCATAATCTTTCTGACGGTATGGATTCCCCTTTCGCTAATTCGTCTCTTTACCTAATAGGTCACTTTCTGTAGTTGGTCACTTTCATGACACGTCTAATTGTGTATTTCGTCTAATTCCCAACTCGTTCGACCGACGATGTACAATAAAGCACAAAAGAAAGGTCATCCGTATAACATTCAATTGTAAATTTTGTGGGATTTTCCGTGCCCAACTCCTATAAAGCATTTACTTTAGGTAGGTAAAATTATATAGGAATTTATGAAAATGTGCAATAGCACATACCTGAAAGCCTGAACTACCTGGCAACACCACTTTTATTCGTAAAACACCTCGAGCTGCTCGTTTCTGCAAACCTGAACCCAATTTAACTTACTGTCACAAATACACTCAGAATTCGCAGCATGTCCCGATGCGAGATTTACGTCAAGACCCGACTTCGATCATACCTACACGATAAAGTATTGCGCCAAATGTGACATTTCAAATGTCACAGCGGCATAAGTGACGGTAGTGTGCGACAAGGCGATGTGGTGGTGGATATTCGAATAGAAAATTATTTTGGTCCAAACCAAGTACTAATCCACCAAGCCAACTAGGAACTCGGATGGAATGCGGCTTCCCCGCCCGCATACCGTCCGCACACCCGCCACCGCCTGCAGCTTCCCACCCGCCACAACTCCCGCACACCGCTACCGCCTTTTTGTGCGGGTGACGTCACAATTGACAGGTTCCTAGTTGGCTTGGTTGAGTAGTACCTACTCATTATTTTGTGACTATTAATTTGCTTATGCGGTAGATGATCCAACTACACTAAGACCTTTTTAGCCGAGGATATAATTATGCTAAGCCAAAACTTTCTAGCTACCATGTATGCCACTAAATGATTTATTTTATTGCGAATATATAAATGCTACCATAGGTTTACTGCATTATCATCAACAATGATAAATATTCGAAATGATGTTCCAAATTTGCAACCTATCCAAAGATAAAGAACATAGCTTCAATATGATGTTACGAATAAAACTAATAATACCGGAAAATATCCGCGACCCCACAACCCTAAGCAAACATTCGCATCACGTATCCACCGCGTGACTGTATTATTTCAAATTCAAAGGGTAAAAACTGAAGGCTGTATCATAAAGGATGGGCTCAAGCAGAAGGCTCGCTACCATTCTACTTCACTACGATTGGCGGCCGCGGTGGGAATACTGCTACAAACTTAACTTTTCGAATTATTCCAACTCTCTTCTTATTCTTATAAAGTCGGTTTTCGTTTGTGTAAGTAACATATTATTTTTGCATGCCAATTCTGCTAGAACTAACAGCTTTTGAATACGAAAAAATCTTAAGTAATATAGTAGTAGTGCTGCTGGGATTTGGGCGTAGCTCTTGCACGTTCCGAACGTTAAATAAAATTAGTACTAGATATGTATTCAGAGTGGATTTTTATACATAAATGTTAAGTGAACCTTCTGTCCGTACTTATTCTATGGTCCATCTCGTCTCGCTTATTTGAAGTTATTCGATTTATCTGCTATTAAAGTATTCATAAAATGGCAAGTCTGATCGTGCTTTGGACCTTAAATGACGGAATATTCCAAAAATTATTTCAATGAGTCAATAAACATAAGCAAAACTTAATGTTGGAGTATTTCCATAGCCTAACATAGTTGAAATGATATGAAAGTTGTTCGTCTCGTTATTATTCGCTCATTCCATTTCTATCAGGCGACTTTTACTATTATTTTTTATTTTTCTGTCGATAATCAAGTATATAAGACCAAAAGCGCCACAAATTACTCCACCATAACCACTAAAAAGCAATCCTTTCTTTCACAGAAAAATATACCGAACCGATAAATAATACTGACACGACGTAATAATCGTCCCGTAGTATCGTTTACGACTACCCCCATAGTTTGATGGTATGCCATCACGATTCCACTGAGATACGGCAATCGCCGTCGTAAAGCGACTGGCGGCTGAGAAGACATAGCTAGGGCTGCTACACTGCTACAGTGCGACAGTTGACGGACAAACAAGGTTTTCAAGGTGGTAAAGCCTAGCTGTAGCCAACTGACTACAGCTAGGACTACAGCTCTCACAGAAGATCGGCGGAAAGTGGCTATTACAGCTGCGTTTCGTACGATGAGTGAGAGAGCCGAAAGCCCAGCCCCACCTCGACTTCCCTCCATCCCACTCCCGTGCAGGTCGGCAATGTGCGAGCAATGCCTTTGGTATTGTAAGCATCTATAGGCTACGGTAACTGCTTAACATCAGGCGGGCCGTACGCCGTTTTGCCACCGCAGTCAAATAAAAAAAAATAAAAAAAAAACAATCAAAAAAACTTGGAATGACGGATAAGCTTATACTTAATGGACCCGGACAAGCGGGCTAAGACGTTGATGAGTGGTTTCCGAAGAACAAAACCTATTGGGACAACCCTTTGCTCATCTTGGGAATGAAATATGTTCCGCTTGGCGCAGTCGCATCGAATGCGGGTTCGATTCCCATCAGAGGAAAATTTCAGAAACGACCTTTCGTAATTTTCCCTGGTCACAGTCTATTGTATGGTACATAGTACAAGTGTTGCTTATTTTGGGATTGGTGTGTAAAGTGCGAACTGATGATTTCTTTTGTTATTAACCTTACCTATATAAAACCCGCACATGATTATGCATACCTATATATAAAGTTACATATCTTCGAATGCACAAATAGTAGGCAAATATTTAGCAGAGTCCGAATTAGGGCAAACGAACAAACTTTTACAGAGAACTGTTGTTGGTTTATTAAGTTTAGGGCTTATTGTTTGTTTAGGCTATCGTATAACCGATACACAGGGTTCCTCCTAGAAGTTTACTATCCTAATCTGCTGGCCTACTCCGAAATACGGACCTAACGTTTCGGCTGACGGATTGTCGTGATTTGACATTTCTTCTTTCGTTTTTCTCTACGATTTGACATTATTTGATCGTAAATCGAATCCGTACTTCGGACGATCCGTCAGCGACGTATTTCGGAGTAACCCCCCTGTATCATATTGTTATTTACTTAATAACGATTAATGTCTGATCGAACAGCTTCGCGCGGCACGTACTGACAACCCGCAGCTGCCTTGCGGGTTGTCAGTAAGTGTCTCACACGCGGCAAACGATGGCACTGCCTCGCCCGGATGCTATCACTTGTCTGTATCCATCTGTCTCTCTGTCTGTACACGGCTATATACGCGCCACATTAGCAGCAGATACGCAATTTGTGCAACAATTAACGTTTCTTTTCATTATACTGTTTCTCCAAAAATAAAATCCTAACGGAACATCTATTGGCGGTAGAGCCAAGCTGTAGTCAATTCACTGCAGCTCATATAGTACGGGCTGGCTAGACACGGGTAGTACCACCCTCTCGCAGAAGATTGGCGTAAAGCAGCTTTACAGTTGCGTTTCGTACGATGACTGAGAGAACCGGAAGCTCAACCCCTAATCACCTTCCGCACCCTCTATCCCGCTCTTCTTCAGGTCGGCAACATCTTTAAGCTATGGTAACTGCTTAACATCAGGCGGGCCGTACGTATGTTTGCCTCTTTACTCACATAAAAATAAAGGCATTCCCGCGCCAACCCTGCCTCGACCCGACAATCCACAGATAAAGATACAATTATTCGGTAACCGAGTGTCTGTGTTCTGACAATGCGGCGCTGCGTTATTCCCCGCTGTTTTTCCTTAAAACCGTTTATTGGATAGCAGGGTACGTGTGAATGAGTGCAAATTGGGGTACTTACGGTTTTTATCCTTTTTATTAGGACTCCCTTTTACTATGTTATTGGTGAACTGAAATTGGACGGGTACTGTTTTACCCATAGGGCCATAACCATGGACCAGTTACTAAGGGGACTGGCCCTAAGCAAGTCGGCCGAGTGGTCGGCCTAGTACTAACATCGACATAAAACAAAGCGAGTAGTTCAACTATTTACCGGTAAATAGTAAAATGAAAAAACAATGACCACGTTTTGTTTCATACAAATATCTAATAAGGGGACCTCTTTCTCTAGTCTTTACTCTGTAGCCATAACACACCTAGTAGTCAGGAAGACGACGCCAACCCCATAGCCAAGTGAAAATATGTCAAAATATGACAGGTAACTTACCTGGCGACTGGTTTTACCATGGTTTTATCATTATTTATCACGTTGATCCAGTAAAAAATGTGATGATAACAAATTAGGACTGTAAAGACCTTAGAAGAGGTTCTCAACGGGGGTGTTACCACCCCCACCCCCCCCCCCCCTAAATCTCTCTTATGGGAGATGGATTGGGCTTGCAATCAGAGGGCCCCAGGTTCGATCCCCGGTGGGGCATGAACCAATGGATGAATTTACATCTATGTGCATAATTTACAGTTCGCTGACGGTGAGGGAAAACATCGTGAGGAAACCTACCTATCCCTCGGGATCAGGTAATAGTCAGTTCCTGTATACACGGCGACAAGGTTCACCACCTGTCACGTTGGGTTCTGACTATCTGGTGAAATATGGGCTTCGAGTTGGTTAATACCTCCACAATGTGGTGGTGTATGGCCACTCAAGCCTCTGACTACCCCCGAATGGGGATAAAAGTCGTGACGTTACATTATTGACGTATTATATCCATTGATTGTATCACTTAAATGGAAATTACGAGCTAGTTTGTTTCTTGTTTGTAAGATAAAGAGCTTTGTAGAATGCGTCGAGAATCGTGTCGTCTACTATAAACCGTAACCTACTTCCTAGGAGGGGACAAACTAATAAAAAGGGGGGACACAAAAGAGGACAATGGACGCACGTAATGTCCGCCGGATGCCGTCGCCTGATACCGGATGTCGTCACGTGTGACGACACGTGCCTTTCGACAACCATTAGTATGAGAATGTTGGTAGTAGGTAGTTTGTATTTTTACCGTGAACAGTAGCAAATTTCTACCAAATCGCTGATTTTTATATCGTCAAATATCTAGTAAGTACATGTTATTAAACCAAAATTGTATTTGCAGTACAAATATTTCTAGATATTTAAATACAGTCTTCGTAGTGTGCTTACATCACATATACGGCATTATGAATATTCAATCGCAACTGATATCGAACCCAATACCCCAGGGTGTAACAGTACAGCCTTATGAAAGTAACGACGTACTTAAGAATACGGTATCCCTATCTATATTCGTAATATCTCTTTTATAAAAGCATTGAAGCTTCAACCTTGTGGTTAGAGAGGCGTTCTTGCAACCCAAGGTCTCCGGATTTTGATCGCCATCGAAAATTCTTATATTGCAACCAGTTGGTAATAAAGAATATTATTTCCTGCATCACAACTGGTTGCTATGACGGCCTGAAGTATCCTGACCAGTAAACTCGACATAAACCCACTCTTATAAGCATTTAGCCTGATGGGGACTACTAATAACGTGATAACCATTGCAGTAATTGTATTTTTGGAAAGTACCTAACTAATTTTTAATACTTTTGTCAACAGGTAAACGGCTCGTGGGGCCTGCCGGCCGTCGTGTGCGACGTGTACATAGCCATGGACGTGACGTCATCCACCTCAAGTATATTCAACTTAGTCGCCATATCTGTTGATAGGTGAGAACATACATGAATTCTGTAGCTTTGAGATTTGAGATCACTCTTCTTTCAGCAAGAATTGACTTTCAGTCTGTTTATTGGCGTAGTCAGAGTTGGGCAAAATTTAATTGCAATTAATTAATTGCTAATTGTAGGTGATGTCACAATTAACAATTAATTGTGATTTTTTCACGATTAACAAACAATTAAAAATTAATTGTTAGTTGTGCCACCCTATGCAATTTGCAATTAATTAATTGCAATTAAATTTTGCCCAACCCTGGGCGTAGTACCACCCGTCGTTCTACTAGTGGTGCTCTGGGTAAATTTTCTTGCCCGTAATAACCTAGAAGGTAGTCCAAGACTTTGATAAATTGTCAGAAGTTTCAGATGATGCTATGGATTATGTATGGAAATGACAGTACAAGTCGATAAGTAGATCACGTGACTTATGTCATTTCCATACATGAAGCGTAGCGATTTGTAGAAACGCTTGTAGACGAAGCAACTTGGCTAGGGGGCAGTTCTGTTTCTTTTGGAGTGAAGTCATGCTGTATTATATATTATGATCACTTTCACTTTATCAAGCCTAACTAACGCAAAATGCTAAGTGTCAGCAGATAAAGAAAATAGGACGTTTTTTGGTAAATTTAATGTTTTGTCACACTGGAATACTACTAGACAACATAAAACATGACCCAAAATCACCTATAAGCCTTTATTAAATAAATTCCCCCCACCAGGTACATCGCAGTAACGCAACCAATAAAATACGCGAAACACAAGAACAACAAACGGGTCTGGTTCACCATAGTGCTGGTGTGGCTCATCTCGGCAGCCATCGGCGCGCCCATAGTGCTCGGCCTGAACGACACGCCCGACCGGAACTTCGACGAGTGCCTCTTCAACAGCCAGAACTATGTCATATACTCCTCGCTGGGGTCCTTCTACATACCATGCATTATGATGATGTTCCTCTATTATAGTATTTTTAAGGTGCGTATACTTCTGTATATTTCTTGGCTATAGGAACATCACTTTTTGAAATTGTCTATAGACATGATAGACATCATGCAATCAACCGGTCAATAGCAAAACTACTCGCTTCGTTCTATGTCAATGTTAGTACGTAGTTTAACTTTTTCACACTAGATGTCACTAAGTGTAGGGTGATGAAAATGACGTACAAAGGGACGCCATCTAGTGTCGAATAGAATTATATTTGGGATGCGAACGTTGGCAAGACGTCTGCACAGGACGAACGCCAACAGCACACTGACTTAAGCCACACCTACTCTGATGACGTCAACGGCTTAGTTGACCCACGCGGCCGGGTAGCTTAGACCCAGTCCTCTTAATATTAGGTTCATGGTATTTATCCTAACCAAATCCTACCTTCTCCAGGCATTACGAAACAGAGCGAAAAAGCAGAGAGCGGCGAAAAAACCACCAGTATCAGGAGACCCCAACACTGGTGCGACCACCGCAGTGGTCATAGAGAATGTGGCGCAGACGAGAAGACTGGCGGAGACAGCGCTGCACGAAGACAGGCCGACTAACACTGGCTCTGGGAGTAATGAGGAAGATCATGATGATAGGTGGGATACGGCATCATCAGAACTTCTCTAGGCTTAACGAAAGTAGTTGATCCGCGTAATAAATTGAGTTATAATTTATATGTGTTTGTCGTGTGACTTAAATCCACTATTAAGTGGAACTCCTTGACATCGGAGAAATGTGTTCTTCTTTTGACATCTCCTATCAGAGGTTAACGGCCATGAGCGCTATTTTGGCTTTGACGAATTGTACCAGAAATAGAGCTCTAATACTCCGCCTCATCTTTACTCTCATAGGTTACAATGAGTTTGCAATGTATCTTTAATAGTTTCCTAGCTATTGTCAATAAAGTGTTCCATTTTAATCTGCACAGTTTCGACAAGAGATCAGCGGATCTAGAAGCGGATATCGATGACTGCCACGTGATACCAAACGACAAGTCCACGGAATTCATGCTGGCCACTGTCACGGAGGAGACACCCATGTAACTATTTAATTGATTTTACTTTAATTGTATAATGCTTTGTCTAAGCTGGGTAGTCTTGTACGAGCATATTAATGAAATACTTTAGCATACTAGCAGCAGCTCATGTAAGAACTAATATTATCTACGCGAGACATCCAGAGGCTTTGTCTTATAATATGGTTTGTGATTGATACCTTTGAGGAATGAATATTAAACAAGACGTACAAACGCATCTTAATACACATAACTAAGAAACAGGATAGGTGTGTAAGATAATGATCTCATTAAAATTTACTACTATCTATAAAAGATGAATATATTGCTTAATTTCCAAGGGATATGTATTTAATCCAAACAAAGAGCGATGAAGCTGTACTACATTAGATTTTAAAACACGTTTATTTTATATGCAAAACTCTTAACTGTATTTCTTATCTCCAGCACTCCGAAAAGAATCAAATCCCAACCAGTTCCTGACCCCAACGGGAACAATGACTCAGGGTACGCGCCCTCCAACCTCGAAGACACCATCAGGGAGCACGTCTCGCCTCCAGGATCACCAGGCCTGAAGGACGCCACCGTGCTGAGGAACATCGCCTGCGATGGCTCCAAGTGGAAGAAGAATGGGAAGACTGCGAAGCTCACAACAGATTCCAGGTTTGTGGGACAAACTTTACTTATGGGTTAGAGTTTTGTTTCATGGCTGAAATGAAACGGACTGTGAATTAGGGCCTCTGCAGCCTTGCTAATTTTAGCATCGGCGACCAGCAACATTATGACGTATCGATGCTGCGTCGCGTTTCTTAGAGCGCGAACGAGCGAGACGCAGCATCAAAATCGCCTATCGCCGATGCTAAAAGTAGCAAGTCTGCGTTGGCCCTTAGGCAAGTTAGTTGAGGAAGAACTACTTAACAAGATTCTTCATATCAATCACAGTGTTATGACTCTGAGATGCTGCATGGATTTAGAGATATGAAGATGATCTAGCTCTAAACATATTATCTGCTCACGTTTGAAATCTTTAAGTTCCCTTGTAACACAACCTTTAACTTCTGACTCTTTATTATTATGAACAGTTCCTTAAATCAACATCTTTTTCCAGAAACGTCTCCTTAGCCCTTCGTTCGGACGATGACGGTGACACAGCGAGCCAGTACGACCCTCGGGACGGCTCCAGCTCTAAGAAGGAGAGAAAGGCGAGCGCAGCCACGGCCAGGTTCACCATATATAAAGCAAACAAAGCCAGCAAGAAGAAACGGGAGAAGTCCTCGGCTAAGAAAGAGAGGAAGGCTACCAAGACGCTGGCCATAGTCCTAGGTAAGAGAGAGTAAAGAGTATGGACATTAGGCTTTTAATTATTGGTTTCAAATATAAAAACTTTGAGGCTCTTCTTCTTATCGTGTGGTTAGTGGGACTAAGCCCGCCACACACTACCACCACTGTTACTTCTGTAAGCCAGGATCGACAGTGTCCAACAATGACGCCAAGGTTTGACCCTCGACGAGTCCCGGGGAAAAGCTAAGTTGTCTTGGACCCCGCACGAATTTAATCAAAAGAAAGAATAGGAGGAGTTGGAAGAAGATTATCCACTTCCCTCCGTGGCAAATGGGAGACAAAAATCGTGTGGTTAGTGGCCAACTTGGATCGAAGTTGTTCAATCTGCCCGAAGGCCTCCTACTGTCTAGATGATGAATTCAAAATACCACGAAATGGTCACCGATTGACCTTGCAAAGCGTTGCTTAACCTCCGATCAATGATTACAGCTAGTTACATATGAGCGCCTATTGAGATAAAGAAATCTAAAGGTTTTATGTGCTTTACGAATAAATTTTACTTTAAGAGATTGGTCAGAGTAACTATGAGATTTCAGAGCAATAAAGCTGAAGTTTTCAGAACTTATGATTTGGGCATCGCAAATCTCGGCTCTCAGTGACGATACGCAATAAACGGCTGACAGTTTATCTCGACTTTGAACGAATGCCTGAACTCAGTGGCATTTGGAAAACGCCTAGTTGCCTTAATACTTAAGACTGTACAGGCACCTAACGAGGCATGTTTG
This sequence comes from Drymonia ruficornis, assembly GCA_947859195.1. Classification (NCBI taxonomy): domain Eukaryota; kingdom Metazoa; phylum Arthropoda; class Insecta; order Lepidoptera; family Notodontidae; genus Drymonia; species Drymonia ruficornis. Next base: position 12,387,975 of record OX401919.1, read on the forward strand.
AAGGCTATCTCCTCTTAGACGAGTGGAGTAAACATTATGAAAAAATATCACCGTATTTATTGAACCCTCATATTTAAAAAATAAGCACGAAAAAAGTGCTACATGCTCTTTTACTATGTGACAAAAAATATCAAAGTGAAGCTTTTTTCGTCTTAAAATTTCTATCTCCTTCTAAACGGCTTCGAATTTTTAATTATTTTTTTCACCAAAAATGGAGAAAAAAAATCTGTTCAATTTTAATGATGCAATAGTTTTTCACGTCACAATTAATGATTTTCGATATTTTCGCAACAAAAGTGGGCGGGGTTTGTGCGCTCTCGACCAATCCAGACGGCCAAAACGCACGGCCGGGAAGCAGGGCCTTAATGTATACCAAAGTTTACACCAAAATTCTATTCCAGGTGTGTTCCTGTTCTGCTGGGCGCCGTTCTTCACGTGCAACGTCCTCGGGGCGATCTGCGATAAGCTGCAGCTGTCCTTCGACCCTGGGGTGACAGTGTTCATCCTCACCACGTGGCTGGGGTACATCAACTCCTTCCTGAACCCAGTCATCTACACCATCTTCAACCCTGAGTTCCGGAAGGCGTTCAGGAAGATATTGCACTGCGGCACTTAGCCCGTGGACTATTTGGTCGTCTTTACGCAGTAGATCTCTGTGTGAGGTTTCGTGTTTTTAATAAAGTGTACAGTGACTAAATCTGATTGAGTATTAACTTATCAGCATACTAGAACCTTAAATTGGATTAAGTTCTGATTTACATATCAAATAAAAACTCTTTTCACTTTAGTTTACTACTGGGATTAGGATCAAAGAACTATAAGTTATTTTTAGAGAACAAATCATTATTATTATTTACCACTGTCTTTATCTATCGGAAGTACAATCACAAACACCAATAATAATCAATTAGAAATAAGCAATTAATTAATAAACTAAAAATACTACAACGAACATTTTTCCTTTTTCTTTGAACTTTCACACGAGATCTTCTTGACGACCAAATTGTAAAGGACAATCGCGAACAGAACTGTTTATATTTATTGTGATAAATTAATAAATGTTGTGTCGTGTTAGTCGTAGAACGTATCATATCATTGTAAAATGTAATAACATTTTAAAATTACTGTAAAAATGTATGTAAACTATTAGCTTGCTTGTAGTTAAATTATATTCTAGTCCATTTAATAGTATTAAATTTCCAAGAAAGGATAAGGATTAAGCTTTATTATTTTTGAAGATGTGATTTTTTAAATTTTACATTTATTTTTTGTGTGTAAAGATATTTAAGTATTGTTATAAATCTGGAATAGTAATACACAAGCAGTCGTTATTTACTTTAATTATCTAAAACTGTAATCTAGTCACTATAACCAAAACAATGCTATTCTTTATTTATCAGCAAAATAAAATTGTTTACTTATTGCTGTTTTCCGTCCACATTCCAGTTTATTATGTTTATTTTAGTTACATGTTATTGTAAAAAATAGAAGTTTAATTAGATGATACCTAGTAGTTATAATGTCTATCTGAGAACGACAATGCACTGCGTGATTTGACATGGTAGAATGTAATTACAATGCCAAATAATTTCTGTCATATCAAACAATTGTTTTGTACAGTAGTTGTGTATAGATGCTCATTTTGTAGTATAATCAATGAAATTCCTAAAATTTAAACAAATTTAATACTTGCAATCAATGATCTTCCAACAATGTCATCATGTAATGCTCAATTGGAGTTAGCTCAAAGTTTAAGCGATAAAAATTCCGACATATTTTGGAGTGATTAGGTTTTGGTTTAAATTATAACCAAGTATATAAAAAACTGTTGCTACTTTTTTGTATCTTATTATAAATTGCGTCCTTAATATACCTAAATGTGATTAAATTTAAACGTCTTTTTTCGTAGCAAATTCTAATAAAATTTATAAAAATGTGTTACACGTTTAAAATGAAGTACAGACGTGTTTCGGCGTGACACATGTCCCTGCCTAGATTACCCTCCCAGGGAAGGGCGCGTGACAGATAAGGGTCTTTCTTCCACTTCAATATTGTCAAAATTAAGGGCTGTTATCCCTCGTATTGCGTATGAAGTGTTATGATTTCGACAATTTATAGCGTGATTTATTTTCGAGACAGATTTTTTATATAAAACTTTGGCTATTTAGTCTTTATTATTATAAGCTTGTTATATCCCACCGCTAGACAAAAACTTTTCTCTTATCCTATCTACTCTGGGTCATGATGGGTCACTCTTTATGCCACGATTCCAGTTCATCCCGCTATTTCTTTAGACTGCCGCGATGTCGTTTGACATTTTGGTTCCTATTGCTAAAATAATCTGACATTCCAAATATCGCTCAAAATATTAGTTTTAAAGAAAACTGGGGAATTTGCTCACTTGTTTATTTAATGTAAGAATTGCAATTTTATTTGCTCAACTACATAATATTTCCCTATTTGTTGTAAAAAAATATTTTGTAATAGTTTTTCGTTAAATTTCATAACAATTTATGCATCTAATGGAATATTATCCTACGTAGATTATGAAGAAAAGAACATACTGTATTTACGTCATTGTGAAGCATTCATTGACATTTGTTTAAGCAATATAAATAACGAAACAATAATAATTGATGTCTGTTTAAACTATATACTGTTATATACTACTGTAAAATTGTACATATATAAATAAAAAAATATAACAGGGTTCCTGGTCAGAATCCTAAATAATCCTTCTAGTCATACAGTATTGTTAGTTAATCACATTAAATTTATTAAAATTAAGACGTTTTGTCTACCTGTAATATAGATAGAGAGAATATTTATTAAATAATAAGGCTATAAACACATGCAGTCATGCTAAAATGTGACACTTTGTTACTAGAACCTAAGTAGGTACAAAGAAATGAAATAAAATTTAACAAACGCACATCATTTTTTGCTAATCAAAGCGCTAACACTAAAACGCTACATGTGTTTACAGCCTGAAAATGTAATAATACTGACGGGCTTAATAGTATGTTTTAGTACACGCAATTATCCCTCGGTACCTAAACCAAAGATCTAAGCAAATTTATTACTAAAGATTAATTTAAAAAAAATCCAATGTAGGTATAATAAAGTGGAATTATGTTTAATGTGTAAATATTGCAATAAGTATTTATTAGCGATTTAAAAGGTTTAACTATTCTTTTTATATTTTTGAGCGCAAATGTAATGCAATCAATAATAACTTGTGAATAATCGCCAACTAATAATAATTAACAATAACAAAATTACTTATGGACTACTTACGTACATTTGTTATTTTTTGCTTAGTTTTGTTATTAACTAGTAACACAAAAATCGTAGCGTCTACAATTCGCTGCAAAATTATGAAACTGTAATTTATGTTAATAAAATAATATTTTTATTTCTCTTGTTAGATCCTTGTTAATGACTGTATGTTTGGGATGGACTGTATCTTGGTTCCTATTCTATCTTGGGTTCCTATTCTTCAGGCTTCTATTTATATCTTCAAAATGAAACTCGTCTTCAGGAAAAATTGGTAACATTTATTTACAAAAACACATTTCTTATATATACAATTTGGGGGTCACAACTAGTGTGTACCCTACCGCACATACGTTTTCTTATGTGCCAATCACGGCGCGCTTGAATTTTGAGAGCTCGGCGTCCGCAACATCTCTCCCCCCGGCGTAGCCTGCGCAGCCTCTTCTTCTACTAGGACGGCGAGCTTGCTGGCGGGGCGTCGGAACGTTCCTGTCTTCGTCTTCACATCAGCGACGCGAACTGCGCCGTCCGGTCCCGGGTAGGTGCGCTCCACTATACCCAGCGGCCACACGTTCCGTGGCAGCGTGTTGTCTACCACGACCACGACGTCCCCGACGCGCAGACCTCTTCGCTGGTCGGCTGAGTCCCCGCGTGGCACCAGCACGGGTAGGTACTCGCGCAGCCATCGCCTCCAGAAGTGGTCGGCGAGCGCCTGACTGGCCCGCCACGTGCGTCGATCGGCCTCGTGACATGGCCCGGTGGTCGGTAGGCCCGTTGATGAGCCCAACAGGAAGTGGTTGGGTGTGAGCGCCTCGGGGTCGTGCGGGCTCACGCTCACGTAGGTAAGGGGCCGCGCGTTGATGGAGTGCTCCGCTTCGGTCAGCAGCGTGTGCAACACCTCCTCAGCCGGCGCCTTCTCGTTGAGCGTCGCGTGCAGCGCCGTCTTCACTGAGCGCACCATTCGTTCCCAGGCTCCGCCCTGGTTCGGCGCGCCCGGCGGTATGAAGCGCCACGTCATGCGGTGCATTAGTCCTTCGTCGCGTAAGGCGGGCGCCCACTCAGCGTACGCCTTCCGTAGCTCTCCATCCGCGCCTCGAAACGCGGTTGCGTTGTCGGAGTACATCATGCGCGGCCATCCGCGACGCGCAGCCATCCTCCGCAGCGCCATCAGTGCAGAGTCCGTCGACAGTGACGCCACCAATTCCAAGTGGACGGCGCGTGTGGTGAGGCAAGTAAACAGTGCCCCCCACCTCTTCTCACGGCGCCTGCCCACCTTCACGATCATCGGCCCCAAGTAATCCACGCCACAGTTGGTGAACGGGCGGTGGAATGGGTCGAGACGGGCGCGCGGCAGGTCCCCGGTGACTGGCGTCCGTGGTCTTGCCTTCCTTGTCTTGCACGTCGCGCAGCTGTGTTCCACGGCGCGCACGGTCGGTCGCAGATGTATCACCCAGTAGCGTTGCCGTAGATCGTTCGTCACGCGCTCCCTGTTCGCGTGTCCGGCGGCGCTGTGGGCCTTGAGCACGATTAGCTTGGTGATGGGGTGGCGGCCGTCCAATATGACGGGCCGCTTTGTTTCAGCCGGCGCGTCCGACGCCTCGATGCGTCCTCGTACTCGTAGGAGGTCGTCTTCTATGATCGGATCCAACTTGTACAGTTGGCTCGCCCTAGGTATTGGGCGGCCGGCCTCGATCTTCCTCCACTCGTCCCCGAAGTCGTCTTCCTGGGCGCGCCGTATGAGCGCCTTCTCCGCCCGCTCGATGTGCCTCAGCTCAAGGCGCGTCGCTCGGCGTCGACATATGTCGGCGAACGCCAGCACGCGCGCTGCAGCTCGCACCAGCGTCTCGTACTTGGAGAAGCGGGCTGGGTCAGGTAGCCAGCTGTCGATCACGTCGTCCCGCTCGCTCGTGTGCAGGACCTCTTGCTCTTGATCGGCGAAGGCTTGGTGGGTCGGCCACTCTTCTTCCGGATCGCGGAGGAAGTCGGGCCCCTGGAACCATCGATCGGTCGCAGTGATGGACGTGCGGTCAAGACGGGTCGCGTCGTCCGCCACGTTCACTGCCGTCGGCAGCCACCTCCACTCGCGGCGATGGCTGAGCTCGGCGATCTCACCCAGCCGGTGCGCGACGAATGGTGTGTATCGCCGCGCGTCGTTGTGGATCCAGTGTACCACGGTGGCTGAGTCAGTCCAGTAGGTTGTCTTCTTGACCTCGATGCGGTGCTCTCTTCGTACGACGTCCGCGAGCCTCGCACCGATGACCGCCGCCTGTAGCTCGAGGCGTGGTATGCTCAGCGCGCGTCGCGGCGCCACCTTGGCTTTGGCAGCCACCAAGGCGAGCCTTACGCTGCCGTCGCGATGTACAGCCCTCCAGTAGGCCACCGTCGCGTATGCTTGCTCGCTCGCGTCGCACAGGATGTGTAGGTCGACGCGCTTGTATCCCTCTAGCGCGTAGCAACGTGGGATGCGTAGGCGCGTGATCTCGTCGAGCTGCTGTAGCCACGCCGCGAAGTGTTCAGCCTCTTCTGCAGGTATCGGTTCGTCCCATGGCATTTGTAAGCGCCACAGGCTCTGCAGGATGATCTTCGCTCGTATCGTGTAGTGACTAAGCAGCCCGAGCGGGTCATAGATAGACATGACCGCGCTGAGCGCCTCTCGCTTCGTCGGCGCGCGTGTTCGCTCGCGCACTTCAGTCGGCACCCGATGCATGGCGGTGTTGAAGCCCAGCTCGTCGTCTTCAGGTGTCCAGCAGAGCCCGAGTATCTTGTTCTCAGGGCCCCCTGCTCCCAGCTGAGTGGGCGTCGTCGCTCGTAGCTCGCCCGGCACGTCGCGTAGCACCTCCGTCTTGTTCGCGTTCCACCCGCGCAACGTGAAGCCTGCATGCGCGTGTACGGTGCGCAACTCGTGAATAGTGCACCGAGCCGATTCTTCATCACTGTAGCTGTCCGCGAGATCGTCCATGTAATGGCTTTTGGTGATTGCCATTAGCGCGCGGGGGTGTGTCTCCGCGTGCACGCGTGCGTTGTGGTCGCGCACGCTGTGCGCCATGAAGGGCGAGCTCGCAGCACCGAAGATCATCGACGTCATCTTGTAGTGGCGGGGCGGGGCGGATCGGTCGCTCCCGCGCCACAGAAACTGCTGCGCCGGCTGGTCTTCTGGGCGAATCTTGATCCGTAGGAACATCTCCTGGATGTCGGCGGTGACGGCGATCGGCCGCTCACGGAAACGAAACAAGATCCCCTGCAGCGAGAGCAACAGGTCCGGCCCCTCGAGCAGTCGGTCGTTCAGGCTCACGCCGTGGCTTCGGTGCGCCGCGTCGAAGACCACACGCAGCTTGCCCGGCTTGTTCGGGTTCTGTACGGCGAAGTGTGGCAAGTACCAACTGACGGCACTTTGTTGCTCGGTGCCGTCACATGGCGCGGCGTATCCCTTGGCGAACAGGTTGTCCACTTGCGCGGCGTACGCCTTCGCGAACTCGGGGCTGGCGTCCATTTTTCGCTCGATCCCTTGCAGCCGGTGACGCGCAGCGTTGTAGCTTGGCGGCATGACGACGCCGTCGTGACGCCACGGTAGTCCCACTTCGTAGCCTGCGTCTACTTTTTTTATGGTGCTTTCGACGATCCTTGATGCCCGTTGATCGGCGTCGCTCACTCGTGGCTTGAGCGCGACACCGAGCGCGTCGATGCCGAAGTGCGCCTCCACCAACTTGTGTAGGCGCTCGTCGTGAAGTCCGTCGTCGTGCACGCGCCGATCGGGCACGTACACATGTAGCACACTTTCACTCCCGTAGATGACACTGCGTGGCGCCGATCCGTGTACCACCCATCCGAGGCTCGTCCTTGACGCTGCTGGCTGATTGGGGCCGCCGATCCGAAGTTCGCGGGATACGATCAGCTCCCAATTATCACTGCCCACTAGGATAAGTGGGCGCGCCATCTCGTAGCACACGTCTTCGCTTAGGCCGCGTAGATGTTTGTGTCGTAGCAGCGCGTCCGGAACAGTCTGTTGGTGCAGCCGCAGGTCGCGTACGGTGCGTGCTCTTATTTTGTGTGTTGCGCTCTCCCTCACACCTCGCAGAGATAGAGTGACGATCTTGCTGTCCTTTTCTTGTTGCGACATATTCACACCGCTTAAGTGCAGCGGTTGCGTGGGTCCCTCCGCGCCGATGCTCTCCGCCAGCTCATGGTCTATGAGCGTGATGGTCGCACCTTCGTCCAGCAGCGCGTGGGTCTTCACCTCCCCCCGTGGTCCGGTGATGACCACGGGACAGACTTTCAGCAGCACGGTCTTCGGGTCGGTAGCGTTGATCGGAGCTACTGACAAAACCGCCGCCTCGTGGCTCTTCGTCTGTTCACGTTGAGGCTGTGCTTCCGCTGACTCGTTCGGTTGTCTCGTCCTCTTCGTCTCGTCGTGTAGCAGCGCATGGTGCGGGCGTCCACACTGATTGACGCCGCACGGCTTCGCTTTGCACCGGAAACGTCGATGCTTCTTATGTGCGCACTTGAAGCAGATGCCCTTCTTCTTCACCAGCTCCCATCGCTGCGCGATGTCCAAGGCCCGAAAGGAGGGGCACTCGAATAGCGCGTGCATCTTGTCGCAGCTGGGACATCGGCCGGCGTCGTCCTGTTGCTCCGCGTCCTCTTCCGTCGCGTACACCGCACCAGCTTTCTTCTTCGGCGCGGCGGCTGCCTTTTGTTCCCGGGCGGGCGTCGTCGGCGGCGCGTACGTATAGCGCAACGCAATGTCCGCCTCCCTCGTGAGGAAGCGGGACAACACGACGACTTCCGGGTCCGACGTACCTTTGTGCTGGTCTGCGTAGTCACACCAGCGCGACTTGATGTGCGGGCTCAGCTTCTCAAGGACTTCCCGGGCCAGCATGGGGTTGTGTAAGTAGCCCCGCTGGTCCATGTTCTGCAACACGCAGACGACGTTTTGCAACTTTACGGCGAACTTGTTTAGGTCCGCCGCCGCTGTGCCGGGCTTCGGTAACTTCTTGACGTCTTCTAGGGCTTGGTCGATGATCAACTCCGGCCTCCCGAAACTTTGCTCCAGAGTCTTCATTATCACGTCCGGGTCGGTCGCCGTGTGTAACAAAGCGACCACAGCGTCCCGGGCTTCGCCCTTCAGGCAGCTCCGCAACCGCTGCAGATTTTCGGCGGCCGTGATGCGGTGCAGCTGCGTGGTGTCCCTCACAGATGCCTTGAACGGCAGCCACTCGCCCGGCGCTCCGGAGAAGGACGGCAGGTCCCAGTTGAAACGGGGCCGCGGTCTGGCCATCCGCTCAATGGCGTCGGCGAGCTGTTCTATGCCCGACCGTCTTCCCGGCGTGGGTGATCGTTCACGCCGCTCGAAGTGTGCCCGCCGTGGTTCGTCAGCGTGCCGCGGTGTGTCGCCGCGCTCCCCCCGTAGCGTAGCGGGGTTCGTGCGCAGCCACTCGTCCACCCGCTGATGGTCGTCGTCGCTGGTCTTCTCGGGGACTGGTGTTTGCTCTTCCTCGTCCTCGATTGTCGCCACTTGCGCGGCGAGCCGCTTCTTGATAAGATCAGCTTCTATCTCCAGCTCTTTCCTCCTCACCTCGGCCATCTTCTCTGCGGCCTCCAGCTCGGCCAAACGTAGCCGGAGCGTGGAGCCGGTGGTGCGTTGGGAGTGTGCTGGCGACTTGTTCCTCTGCGGTCGAACGGTGGTATCTTCGGTCGGTGCTGTACCGGCGGTCCCCTGAGCCGACGGCGATGCCGGTGGTTCTTGTGCTTGCCGTCGGAGCCTTTCCCCTTCCAGCCTTCGGAGTTCCTCCAGCTCCGCCAGATCGCCTTGGCTTCTCGTAACAACCATTTCTTCTATGCGGTGGCTGTTACTCGTTCAATTGAAGTCTTCTTTGGTGACTGGCAGATCTTCCACTGGAGTCCTTTTTCACGTTCACTTGCTGGTTCTCTTCGATCCGGCCTTCGCAGGACCAGAACTGTTTGGGATGGACTGTATCTTGGTTCCTATTCTATCTTGGGTTCCTATTCTTCAGGCTTCTATTTATATCTTCAAAATGAAACTCGTCTTCAGGAAAAATTGGTAACATTTATTTACAAAAACACATTTCTTATATATACAATTTGGGGGTCACAACTAGTGTGTACCCTACCGCACATACGTTTTCTTATGCGCCAATCACGGCGCGCTTGAATTTTGAGAGCTCGGCGTCCGCAACACTGTACTTACTACACGTAAGAACTTGTGAATGTAGTCTGTATCTAATGAGCGCATTGTTTTCTATGTGAGGTAGTTGCGACTTTCTATGCGAAAATGTGATGATTTAACAAGAACATTCTGTTTTTAAATTAATTCGTTTCATTTACTTGACCCTGAAAATAATACACAAAACAATAAAAAAATTATAGATAGATAGATAACTCTTTATTAATCCACCACTAGAAAACAAACATTTATAAATTATTACATAATTTACACAGAAAGTGGAAAATGGGGCGGCCTAATAATTATTAGTTCGGAAATATTATAGACGAGACAATAACTTTTAATCGGGATAACTTAATACCTGCCTATCTATATTAATATACAAAACACTCTGAAAAAACAGGCTTGATAGTCTGGCTAGACAATGGTCGGCTAGTAAGTATTTTTTATACCTAAGGGTATATCAAAAAAACTTTACAGATTAAATTAAAAGCGAGCTTAAGTTTGGCTGAAACAAATAGTTAACACTTTTAGCTTTTTCACTTTAACGGTCGAGGTCTAAGCTTCACTGATCTAATCAATAAATCACCCTGTAGATATCTGGCTCATTAATCCTGAAGATTGATTGGACTAGTTTAGATTAAAGCCCTGTGGACTAGAGAAAAATCTATCGTGTTTCTTTCCAGACTCCCACCCCCCCTACATTCAACATTAATTTTAAATAAATACTAATAAGGTCTTTACAAAAAAAAAACAAAACTGCCACAAAAATTAGGTAAGGTACATACTTTTTTATTTTATTTACACCTACATTATCCCTCTGCTGGTCAAAGGTCTCCCCCAATTTACTCCACATGTATCTATTTGAGGCCGCTCCACATACTTCTTTTATGCAAATAAATAAAATGTCAGGACATAGGAATGTAGAAAACTGGAAAACTTGGTTCCTTGCCCTGGAAAATAATTTTCTACCTAGTAGAATTCGTCTTAGGGCTGTATCACACCTGGCGACGGGTTTGGCGACCGTCGCCAAGTAGAGTCCTGTCATATTTTAACATAGTTCAATACGAATTATTGGCGACGGTAGCCAGCGACGTCGCCGGCCACGTATCCAAACAATTGGTATTACCTGTCAAATTCAATACGAATTCGTTGGCAACGGCGGCTGGCGACGCGCTTGGCGTCCCGGTGAGATAGAGCCCTTAATTTACCTCCAGCCATGTAACGATAGACACTAATGGCTAATTGCTAAAGATAAATCTATTACCCACATTATTGTGTGTTACCCATCTATGCGTAGATAAATGACAGCAAATATCTTGATTTAGACCTAAGTGCTAATACATCAGGCTAACGTAATCCGAGGCGTCTTGATCCAGAGATTGATTGGGCTGGCTATCGGATAGACTTTTATCTAATACTCGAGTTCTTAGACCTTTTAGGGCACGCATTTGTTTAGATTGGAGAAGAATGAAGCAGGTTCCTCGAGGTGGCTGTGTAGGTGGATAACATATGCAGATTCCTATACACGGTGTAATTTTTATCGTCTTACGAAAGAAAACCAAAGTATGAAATATCCTATCCTACTAATATTAAAAATGCGAAAGTGTGTGTGTGTGTGAATGATTGTTACCACGTATCTCCATAACTACTAATCTGGTTTTAATGAAATTTGAATCGAAGATAGTATAGGCTCTGGAATAAGACATAGGCTAATCTAATTTCCACGCAGGCGAAGCCGCGGGGTACATTTAGTTCATGAATAAAGAACAAAAAAAAACTAATCTTTTTTGCAAAATATTCAAAATCTTTTTACCAATGAATATTAAATATTGGATAATTTAACTGGTTTGCTTTTGTAAGGCGATATACCTAAATGACACCATGTATATCACCTCACTTAATCACCCTAGTTTAATTGAGAGTTTAAATACCTAAATCTGCCCGAGACTTATTTAGATCGGTAATGATGCTTATCTAAACTTACATAATATTCTTATATTCTTGACTTGTTCATACGATACGACTATAAAAAAGATGGTAGGTACCTACTCGTAATACTGTCAGTATAATCCGGTTTATTTTATAATACCTACGAACAGAATCAGCACCTAGTACAAGAGTGTACCTATTGTGTTTATTTGTCCATACCGTAAACAGGTACAGTATGGACATAATACACACAGTATACATGTGTACAGTTAGCAGCAGATATCGCGTGGCTTATATTGCGGTGTGGGAGTTAATACACACAACAGGAGCATTGTCGAGCCACAAAGACCCGGCGACAAACGGTTCCAGTTTTCTATTTCAATGTGGTACACGTTACAAAAGACACGAGTAAAAGTTAAGTCACGTTAAATTGAGAGGAAGTATAAGTTTCAGATTCTTGATTGCGTTATCCTACTGAACTTACCTAGTCAACTGCCCAGAGAACAGCGTAAATTGCAGTCTTTGAAAACTATAAAAAAAAATATATATATATATATATAACGTCACGACTTTTATCCCCATTCGGGATAGTCAGAGGCTTGAGTGGCCATACACCACCACATTGTGTAGGTATTAAGTCAACTCAAAGCCCACGTTTCACCAGATAGTCAGAACCCAACGTGACAGGTGGTGAACCTTGTCGCCGTGTATACACGAACTGACTATTACCTAATCCCGAGGGATAGGTAGGTTTCCTCACGATGTTTTCCCTCACCGTCAGCGAACTGTAAATTAACTGTTATTTTTTTATTAACGGGTCAAATAATTAATTTTAATCAAATTTTCATAGATGTGGTACACTCTAAAAATGCACGCCACTCCACTAAACGTGATTATTTAAATGTGTACAAATAAATATTTATTGCAACGCTATACAATGTATAAGAACAAGTATATAGTGAAGGTATAGAGTGAAACATCTTTAACATGCTATGTCCGATACTAATCTCAATCCCCAAGTATTATTTACTTTTTTAAACACCATGTATACTGTATTATTTTTAAAATAGAACAGAGTGTCTTACCCACAGAGTAAAGACTAAAGAAAGAGGTGCCCTTATTAGATATATGTATGAAAAAAAACGTGGTCATTGTTTTTTCATTTTCATTGTTCTATCTACCGGTAAATAGTTGAACTACTCGCTTCGTTTTATGTTGATGTTAGTACTAGGCCGACCACTCGGCCGAGTTGCTTAGGGCCAGTCCCTTAGTAATTGGTCCATAGTCTTACCCAAATGTGCGTCAGTAGTTAATAGTGTATGTATCATTTTCCACTTATCTCCTATCACTTAGCACAAACCATCGCCAGGATAATGGTCGAGTTGTCTCGAATCCCGAAGTCAATTCCGGGCATATTGTCCGGGCAGGAAGGGCCGGGCGGCGGCCCCCGGGACTCCTGTTAAATGTACTTATAGAGAATTTTATTACAACATCTGCCAACCCGGTTTCATTTAGCGTTATGAAGTTACACAAACCGCGTTAGTGACATATATTTTAGGGCAATTTTGGTTATTAACCCTTTTTATTTTTGCTTCTTGGGCTTTTCAAAGGTACATAAGAAGTAGGTAAGTAATTTTCATAAATCTTTAGGTACTTACAAACACTAAGTAAGACCGAAATGTGGGACCAGTTAGTGGCATTTTGAACTGAGCGTCTCCGTGCCTCGAAGGGCATGTAAAAAAGCTGGTCCCGGTAAAGCCATGTCAGAGTCCTTTGGGCAGCTTGAACAACTCTGACACCAGCACTGATAGCACAGCCAGCTGTGATAAGACACGGGATAAGTAAGGGTGACTCGGTGCTTCGGACTCCTGTCTTGGCTGCAGACTTGTGCTAGCTCTGCAGGTAAGCCACTAACCATACGATAAAAAGGAGAATCAAAATTATTTGGTACATACACTTTAGAATACTCAAGCAATCCCTGATTTCAACCTGCGGAACTTTTGTTTTAAACCACATCTTTAGCCATCTCTGAACTTCATGAAGTTTTCGCTAAAGTTACTTTTCCGTGAAACGCCCTGACAATATTCCCACCCAGCGACTGCGCTCAACTCAAAAAATATTCGCATTGTCGTCGAGGAGTCAACTTTCCACAAATTTAACTTCCAGCCACTTCCAGTCGGAGCGTTCGGAATAAAGCTTATTCAACGAGAGATGCAATTTAAAGTACTGCACAATCCCTGCGACTCTATTCTTGAGCCCTCACTACGGAACTCCACGATCAAACTAATATTTCAATCCACTGCTGAGAAACTCTTTCTATTTTCTTGAACAAGACTTACTAAGCCAGCAATGTATATTGTCGCATAGAATATAACGTTTTATGAATTAAATAAACAGAAGTGCCGGTCTCACAGAGTGGGTATAAAAAGATTTTAGTGAGTACAGTTGCAGTTAAATCGCTCTAAGAACAATAACTGGCCACAGAATAAAATTTCAGATGTGAATGAAATTGTAAGTTTTAAGTTCGAGGCGCAGGATTAATTAAATTAAATAAATCATTTTAAAAATGATTAAATACGAAAACCTTTTTCTTTAGGCCCCAACTATCCCAAGCAAGTGGGTTTGATAGCAAGTTTATTTAAATCCAAATAAAGTTTATTTTCTAATAACAGAGACAAAGATAATACAAAGAAGCAACTACTTGGCAATGCGAAAGTTCCACGAATATTATCTCCACAAGTCACAATTACAAAATCTCATCGAGTTCCACAAAATATAGGTACAAAACTATCCCAAATCGCAGATCCCATCTATGGCTCCAACAATGCCTTTTCTTCTGGCAACAAAGAGAGCCGTGGAAGAGGCGCATCCTCTGAGACGGTTGATTTGAAGCCCGAGATGCCGCTATTGAAAGCCACCTTTTATTTTGCTCCGAACGGAGCTAGCGGATAATCATCTCTATGGATTCATTTAAAATGGGATCGTTTAAGTCTAAAGGGGGAGTGTTTTCCGTTATATTGGCGGGAAGATCGTTAATGAAGGGAATTATGATGCGGTGGATTATAACCATGGACCAGTTATTAAGGGGACTGGCCCTAAGCAAGTCGGCCGAGTGGTCGGCCTAGTACTAACATCGACATAAAACGAAGCGAATAGTTCAACTATTTACCGGTAAATAGTAAAATGAAAATGAAAAAACAATGACCACGTTTTTTTTCATACAAATATCTAATAAGGGCACCTCTTTCTTTAGTCTTTACTCTGTGATTATAACCATGCCTCCGATGTTCTAATGATGGACAGACAACGCACAGCCTAAACCGGTGATTCTAGTCATGACATTTTGCACAGAAGTACTTTATAATAATACTAGCTTCTACCCACGACTTCGTCCGCGTTGACTTTAGAATTGGGTTTTTGATAATCCCACAGGACCCTAACATTTTGCAGAAAATAAGTATCCTATGTGTTAGAGCAATAACACACTGGGACGCCAGGCAACGTCGCCAGCCACGTATCCAAACAATTTGTATTGACTGGCGACGTCGCCATTTCGTCGCCAGGTGTGTTACCTCACATACATTTCAATACGAATAGTTGGCTACAGTGGCTGGCGACGTCGCCATGGCATACTAGATAGTAATAAACTATCTGCGTGCCAAATGTCATCCAAATCCGTTCAGCCGTTTTTGCTTGATTGACTAACAAACGTGCATAGATGTTAGCACTCAGAAATGATTTTTGAAAATGTATCCATAAGGGGATGAAAGTTTGTACGTGATGCATTGATGTGAAAGGGTTTCTATCTATTGTCCTGGTCTCATGAAATTAGGTCCCTACACAATTATAAGTCGCAAAATATCAAGACTTACAAATCTTAAAGAAGACTTGATGAGACATCGTAATAAGGCAAGGAGGGGTGTTAAGAGGGTGGAGACGCAAATGGTATCAGGGAAGGCAATTAAGATATTATTGGAGGAACCTTTTGAACAAGACCCGTGTATTAGGGTTGTGCCGGCGTGTTGCAGATTACTTTCAGATAACTAGAATATAAATATTTTTAGTGACACCATTTTTCATGATTATTTTAAATTGTATCGCATAACAGCAATTAAATTAAACTGCTTTAAAAATACTCCATTTGAATGAATTGAGCTAATATTTCAGGACCTTCACATATTTCGGCCCTTCACGTTACCTCTAAAGAATCAGCGATAAAATTCACGGATCTGATGCTT
The DNA here is from genome assembly GCA_947859195.1 of Drymonia ruficornis. Taxonomy (NCBI): domain Eukaryota; kingdom Metazoa; phylum Arthropoda; class Insecta; order Lepidoptera; family Notodontidae; genus Drymonia; species Drymonia ruficornis. The sequence goes on from OX401919.1 coordinate 12,403,602, forward strand.
CTCCAGATAAACAAAACTTTTCTATTCAAAATAGGTATATTATTATTGTTTAGAACTTTAATTTCACTTTAATTTAATTTTTAATTTAATAATTTTATTTTATTTTAATAAGCGACTGTAGCCTAGGGGCGAACACGTTGGGCTAGCAATCAGAAGGTCCTAGGTTCGATCCCGGTTGGGCATGCACCAATAGATGAATTTTCATCTATGTGCATAATTTACAGTTCGCTTACGGTGAGGGAAAACATCGTAAGGAAACCTACCTATCCCTCGGGATTAGGTAATAGTCAGTTTCTGTATACACGGCGACAAGGTTCACCACCTGTCACGTTGGGTTCTGACTATCTGGTGAAACGTGGGCCTTGAGCTGACTTAATACCTCCACAATGTGGTGGTGTATGGCCAGCCTCTGACTACCCCCGAATGGGGATAAAAATCGTGACGTTATATTTATTTATATATTTTTATTTTATATTTAATTTCCTCTATCAACAACGGTTTTTAAATAAGGGTATTTATTTTAATTCGTTATTTGCAAGCAAGAAACATGCATGAGACAAACAAATTGTTTCTAATCAAATTGTTTATATAGGATAGATAGGACTTATACAGGTATATGTTGAGCCCATCTCCAATTCCATAATCTATTTCGGACCGGAAGTATGTCCGGCGGGTAACTATGGCCCGCTAACTGCTCGGGTCCAAACGACTTCGTCTGATTTACTGCTAATGAATGACTATGTCACACCTTTCCAATTTACTTTTACCTACGTGATGTTATTAACACGGACTCCTTACAGTAACAACATGTGAATACATCTTTATTTATTTAAGTATGCTTCCAGGTACATGAATCACATACACATAGCTCAAAGTCAAAGGCAAAATATCTCATTCATGTAGGCTATGAAGAACTAATGAATAGTCAACATGATGATTTTAGTTTTACCACCGACCGGTTCGTAAAGCTGCTTCCATTAAGAAGAGCCAGCAACTCTCACTTACTTACTTCCTTACAGTGAAATCAAAAAGGTGAATATTGAAAAAAAATACTGAAAAATGTACTGCCCCCCTAGACAAGTGGCATGAACGCTAATAGAATAGACTTCACAAAGTATGGAAATCACATTACAAGTCGCTATATAGATCACGTGACTTATGTCATTTCCATACATGAAGCGTAGCGATTTGAAGGAACGCTTGTAGACGTCAGCCACTTGTCTAGGGGGTTGGGCAGAAAGTTAAAGGACAACGTTGTCAAGAGGAAAATAGGCGGACACGCCGCCATAAGCAGCGCCCGAACCCGAGTATGACTTGATGAGCGGCGTCACTCTCCTCAACCATTGTAGAGGGAAGATGGTGACCCGCTCCACAGAGCCACCGCAAGCTACATATATACTTGGACCAACATACATAGATTACACATTCTTGTGGACTCTCCTGAACCACTGATAATGTAGAGCGATATTAAATAAAGCATAAAAATACTACAGCAGTCGCTTCCTCCAACATCTTTGTAGCTGTTAACACGAAAACTTGTATTGCTCCTCACTGCTTACGTATTCATACAACAAAAACCAAATAAAGTGCCCAAAGTACCGAGCGGTGTGCGGGTATCGCTACAATCGAGTTTGGGAAAAATTTAGCGAATAACATAAGTTACGCGCGCCGCACCGCACCGCGGCGGAGTCTGAACTTCCTAACTTCATCTGTACACGTTATTGTTTATTGGCGAAGTTGCAATCTGCTCCCAGGGCCGTGCCGCTGATACTACAGGGTGTTTCACAAGTCTGAATTGTACTATCTTACGCGTACCAAATACCCAAAGAGAATTTATAACCACTGCGCTAGGTTATAAATTATAAATAACTTGGACAAAGAATTTAAAATATTTTATTATTATATTAAAAAAAAAAAAAACTACTCTTTTATAACTTACGTATAGGCTTGCGTCCACTAGGCGCGCCGAGTCAAGTCGAATTGAATCGAAGAAATTCGCCTATTAATATTAAGTATGAAACTGCGTCCATTAGCGACGCGCCGATTAGAGCCGCTCGCGCGTACAGGCGAATTTCTTCGCCGAGTCAAATCAAAGCAGATGCGCGTCGAAATCATTTCTACATTAGAGCTGTCCATTAAATCTACTTCGTTGAAGATTTTCGATTAATGAACGATTCGAATCGATTTGTCTGAGATGCACGTACAATAAAATGCGACTCGACTCGACTTGATTCGACGCGTTTCTTCTGCAGTCGACGCCAGGCATTATGTGCCATTTTCACGTACCGACTATTTATTGAATATTAGCGGCCGCTATTCGTTAATTTAGTACAGTAAATAAAATATTCTATAGCATGGTACTGTTTTGCACTTGGATGAGTTCTAACACAAAGTTGTAACAATTATTCAATGACCTGTAACCGGAATAGTTACCTACGAACCTACAGTCTGTTTTCACTGGGCATGTACATTAGCTACATTATTGCCTAAAATATTATTTCGGACTTCTGATACATCCTTTATAAGCTGTGGGCGGAGGAAAACAATCGGGTTGTTTTCCTTCTGCATAATATAAGGATGAATGGCGACGCGACAGTATTACTTTACCAGCTTTTAAAATAACAATCTATCTTCCCATTACATTGTCAATTATAAAAAAGCTGCACTTAAATAGACAAGTCTTATACTGGTTGAAATCGAAATCGTGGGCAATATTATAAACGGTGATTTTACACACGATTTAGAATATTTAGGAAATATTAATCAACAAATAAATTGATAAAAAATTATTGCTCAGGTTAGTATAACAGTAAAATGGTCTGCTTATTTGCTTACCCGAGCAATATTTTCATCAATAGATTTTTTTTTTTATTTTCCCAAAATATTCTGAATCATATGTAGAGTCATAGTTTAAAAGGATGCCCGTGATTTCAAATTCACCCTATATAAAAGTCACACTTAATGAAAATTTCTACATCGATTTATTTTCAAGTAATAAAAGTTATAATGGTTCTGTAAATTTATCTCCACCTGCCAATCGTACTGAGAATTCAATAGACAGAGGCTTGCTTTGAAAGGATTGAAGCAATTTTGGTCGTGTCAAATGTTAAATAGATTTGTAAATCTGGGCTCACGACTATGTCGCGGGAGATTATTTGAATTTGAGAAATTTCTTTAGAAATTAAATTCAAAATCTGAAAAGTAATTGCTTTGCTGACGTTATTTTAAATCGATTTTCATTTACTTATAGTGCAAGTGTGGTAAGTATATATTTTTATGTAGAGAATTGACTAGCAAAATGATGGAACTTTAGAATATTTGAAAATTGAAATGCCTTTGGAAAAAACACTGCAAAAGCAAAACGATCTCCTAGTAAATCTTCATACAATTCTAGGGATAGGTAGAACCTAAACCACATATTTTCTTATCGAATAAATTGCAAAAATATAGGCACTAAAATTATAACTATTTTTTATTTGAAACAGAGATAGGTTTCATTTTCAAGAAAACATGCGGCATATTCCAAGATATTTTATATTTTAGGTCCTGAGCAGAAACGATTACATTTTCAGAATTTTCAGTACTTCACTCAAACGACACGTAATAGAAATGAATGAATTTTCTTCGTAAACAAATCCTGTAATCCTGAAATCGTACACCCACGCACCACGCACCCTTCAATTCAAAATGTATTTGACTTTTCAGAGCCGGCTTGCCTCGTGGGCGCGGTTACCTGCCATCATTGGGTACCTTCGGCAAATGACGTCATGAATCAGTAATAAGCCCTGATGTCCGTTTGGGGACACTCTAGACCCTAGAGATTTTAGCTATGCTTAAAATGTTGAAATGTTTTATTTTAGATAAGTAAAATTTTAAGTAATGGCAAGATATAAATAATGTAGCAGGTACGGATAATGCATTTATAGGTTTGGTAGTCTTAAATATAACTAGTGGTCGCCGAGTGGTCGAAATTCGACCATAATTCAATTAAACTGAAGATTGTCTGAAAAAAAAAAAGGTTGTCTAGAAGAGATCGCAGCTTGCGATAAGACCGCCCACTGTACATTGTATTTGTTTCTTGTTTTATTTGACATTGTTGTTTATGATTTTGACTGGTGTACATTAAAGTGTTACTATCTATCTATCTATTTATCTATTGAAACGTTAGTAAGGCTCTATTGTCAAAGGCTAACCTTCGATTTAAAACCTCTTCCATACTTACATCAATCACAAATCGTCCCTCCTCCGAATCTAGAATCACAGACTAAAACCTTTCATAATGTGTGAAAAAGTCATGAACGTAACACTTCAAGGACTGTGAACTACAAACTTTATTTTCCATTCATTCATTCAAAAATAAACCTTATCTGACGCACTTAACGCCCACGATGCAGGCTTTATAAAAACCGGTCCCAGCCAGATACCTATAACTGCGCCTTCTTTCCCTTTCTAACAGTACAACCTTTCAACCCTTGTGTTGCCAGTTAATATTTATTCGATCACTTTAAACTTGGTACATTTTCATGTTAAGTATAATAAACAATAAAGTCGATTAATGAAATACCTATGGTAAAGTATAAGAATATCCTAAGATTAAAATTTCAAATATAAATAAATATCTGAAAATAAGTACTTACCTTCTTTAATAATTCGCTTGTAATTGTCAGTTCCGTGATGTCTATAGGAATCGTAGCAGAAATAAAATTAAACACATAGATTTACTAGATACCGCCCTACTAAGAAAAATCATTTCCAGAAATGAGGCAACTTATTTTCGACGCGGCCTGTCAGTTTCATACAATGGTTGCTGTCAGATGTACTGAAGTACTCAAAAATGTGAGCATTATCAGTTGCCGCATTTTATTAGTGCGCATGCTCCATCTAGTTGGAGCGCCGCGGAAACTAAAATTAATCTATGATTAAACACTTGAAACACAGAACGTCAATTTGCGTGACACACGACATTTTCAGCGAATTTTAAATCTAGAGGATTGTGCTGAATTTTCTTATAAAAATGGGTAGAATATGCGTAATGGAAGGGTGTAAAAGCGAATATTATCCGAATTAAGGATTATCTTAACATAGGTAAGTGGGTAACTATGTTTTCCACGTTAAGTACATTTTAGATGTTCGGGTGACATAAATTTCGTTAGTAAAAAGGACTATAATATCAATCTTATTATGTGTCTGTGTTAACTGAGGAATATCGTCCACGGGAACTGTTTGCAGCGATAAAGTCGCGCTTTTCGTTTCCGCACGACTGCATCGCTACTTTTTGAAGTCGGTCGCATTTGCAACGCGCGACATACCACACGCTGGTAAAACGCGACGCTCACGCCGCGTTGTCACGGCTCGCCGGGCTCGCACGCGGCGTTCGCGTCGTTCACACGCTCAAGGAACGCGCACGTCTATGGCCAGATTAACCCTTTCAGGGCCCCTAGGCAATGCAATTCTCGGGGCCTTTTTCCTTTACCCTTTTGTTACTATTTAATAGTACATTACTGCCACGGTCTGTAATGAGTGTGTTGCTGGGCGCGTTGTTGATGGCCGAAAGCGCGGCGCAGCGCAGCTCCAGGGCTCCACAGCGCGGTCAGCATTGCAACCCTTGATGGACAATATAAAATAAAAGCCGAGACCGATGGTTTGTCGATTGAAATTGTTTGAAATCGGGACGACTTTTGACTTTACACTTCCCGATTACTCCTAAGCAAGAAAAAACAAAAAAACAATTTTGTCTTTTTCAGATTACCTAAAACTACAGATTCCAGGCGTGTAAATTGGTTACAACGAATACCTATTGGCTACAGAAAAATTACCCAAAATTCCGTCATATGCAGCAAGCATTTTAAGCCGACAGATTATGTCCCTAATTTAACACAACGAGTTTTAAAAGAAAATGCCCTGCCCTCACTGTTCCTTTTCGTTAGCACAAAGGACAATGGGCAAAAATGGTCCAAATGTCCAACACTTCCGAGACCTACGTCACTCGATAGACCACTACATACTGAGTAACTTTTGCAAAGGCAGTTCAACAAAATAGGTTGTCAGTAAAAAATGAGTAGTTTAAAAGAATATTTTAATTTTTTTATTTCACACTTAGTGTTATGTCTTATACATTTTTTTCGAAAGGCAACAATATAAATTCACTTTCTAACATTAAATAAAATTAAAAAAGCTGTCAGAAAGCAAAAAATGCCGTGAAACATATTTTATTATTATTATTGTTACCTGATGATAAGTAAAAAAGTAAGGTAACGCATAGAAGGTACCTGCTTATTTATTTTATAGAAGCGCAACATCAGAAAATATGTAAGAATGCTGCTGTTGTTGTTGTTGTTCACTTTTCATCAGGTAACAAAAATAATAATAAAATATTTTTCACGGCATTTTTTGCTTTCTGACAGCTTATTTTATTTTTATTTAATGTTAGTAAGAGTATTTGTATTGTTGCCTTTCGAAAAAAATGTATAAACATAATAATAAGGGTGAAATCAAAAAAAACATGTTTTTTAAACTACCCATATTTTTTTACTGACAGCTTATTTTGTTGATCTGTCTTTGTAAAAGTTACTCAGTATTTAGTGGTCTATCGGGTTACGTAGGTCTCGTCAGTGGTGTATATTTGGACCAAGTCCCATACAATTTTGCCCATTGTCCTTTAATTTTGTCTTATGGTCTAATTAGTTGGATATTCTTAGGGTACCGTACCTAATAAGGAAAAAAAACTAAACCCTAATATGATCACTTTGTTGTCCTTCTGTCTGTCTCTATGTCCGTCTGTCACAACTTGCACAGCCCAAATCAAACATAACATGTTAACAGTAGTAGGTACCTTTTATAGCATAGAAAAAGAGTAAGTATAGGAAAGATAAGTATAGGAAAAACCATAGATATGGAGAGCCTAGACAACGTCCAAGCGTGTGAAGTGTCATGTTACTTTATATTACAAAGTGGCAAAATCTACGATCTTAAATACTATTTTGTAACTTCATTTAGGTTGCCAAGATACAGACAGGCACTCGTGTGGTTTGGCCACCGCAGACTAATTTATTGTACCTACTCATGTTCTTAAGAAAATAAACATCCCTTTCCTTATTTTATTATTTTCCTATCATAACAATCTCGGAACAAAAGCACGTTTTCACCAGATGTCCATGGGGATGTTCTCAAAATTTCAAAATATTATGGTCACTCTTGTTGGCAAAGGAAACAACGTTCAGTATGGTATCTCGCTGTCGGCTTCACTTTTGCTGCCAAGTCCGCATTCCAGGTGTTAGAGACTTAAAACTTCCTTGGAAAAAGTAGTGGCCTTTAAAAAAACAAAGTGACAGTGTCAAATATCAAAAAGTCTACGTCAGTATATATGTGTGTTTATGTTAATAGATGAAACGTCAAACTAACGATTTTCCTTGACCGAAGGGTGAAATTGTATGTAGTGTGAGTAACGTTTTCTTTTATTAATGTAGTGCACTTATAATGCACTTTTAATTAAAATATAACGTTTGTGCATTCAATCGGCATGTAAACTTTTACTATGCCAAGTTTCATACTCCTCCGTCCACGCATCTTCGAAAAACAGGTACGGATTTGCTTCACGTATTAATACTATGATGATGATGATGATGATTATTTGTTGTAGAGGTTTTTAAAATTTCTACTTTTTAGATGCATAATATTATTAAACTGCTGATTTCAAATTTCAGCCAAAATTTAGATTGTTGAATCTATTTTTTAGAGGAACTCAGGATTAGTATACTTTCAAACAATTAGGTCCACAAAAAACTTTTAAAAATCATTACAATACCTATTGTTGTAAATTCTATGGACTAAAGTTAGATCCCAAGCGGCGACTGCGTCAGATATTTTCGTTTATAGGGTATATTTAATATTTTGGAGGGCGGCGGAAGGTGGCCATTATAAATTCCAACTGGGCGCTTACATAATTTATGATTACTTCCCTTCGGAGCCCTCCGCCATTATCGAGTGAAGAGGTCAATCTCGAAGGTTTTGTGTGAAAATACTATGTGCTTCATGGTATTACGATGAAATAGGACTCAACGATTGGCTGTTTCTTTACTCTTTTGTTAGCATATGGGGCTATTCCACTTCTAGGCAAGCCTTCTCTTATCTCTTCAGCCTATGATTTTTTTTTCAGCCACATATTGAGATAAGTTGTTGAGATATTTATCATCATCATAATTAATAATAATAATATCCTGGGACATTTTTGTACACACGGTTACCTGATCCCAAACTAAGCAGAGTTTGTACTATGGAAACCAGATAACTGATATACATATACTACTTTTTTATTTGTAAATACATACTTAATATACATATACACCCAGACTCGGGACATACAGACATGTTCATGCACACAAATGCATGTCCCGGGTAGGAATCGAACCTACGACCTGCAGCGTGAAAGGCGCCTCCGCGCCAACCACGCTAACGGGCCCATCGAAACAGCAGCGGGCCCGTTATACAGCTTTCAGCTACTTTTTCGTTCTCGCCAACCTTTTTTACCTCCAGATCCCTCCCGCAGTATTTTGAATTATCATCGGCGCTGCTGGATGCTCTCCACTGATTTCATCTTCTTCCCTCAGGGTTTATCCATCCATAAAAATAAAATAAATATAACGTCACGAGTTTTATCCCCATTCGGGGGTAGTCAGAGGCTTGAGTGGTCATACACCACCACATTGTGGAGGTATTAACCAACTCAAAGCCCACGTTTCACCAGATAGTCAGAACCCAACGTGACAGGTGGTGAACCTTGTCACCGTGTATACAGGAACTGACTATTACCTAATCCCGAGGGATAGGTAGGTTTCCTCACGATGTTTTCCCTCACCGTCAGCGTACTGTAAATTATGCACATAGATGAAAATTCATCCATTGGTGCATGCCCCACCGGGGATCGAACCTGGGACCTTGTGATTATCCATCCACTGCTGCCTTATGTCTTTCACGCCATTCGTTTGTCTAGTAAGTGCCAGCCACCTTTCTTATGCCATAGGACCATCTGCCTCTATCGTTACGTCCCCTACTAGACAACTATTGTGTTAAATTATTAAATAAAACACTAGTCCTATTTTGGGGATAAGATTTGTTGGTTCTGTGTGAGGCCATCAGAATACTTGTATGACCTAACTTCCAAGTACGAGCGATATACGAGTTCTACGGAATCCTCCAAAGATTTTATGTGAGGAATAATGGCGCATCAGTTTTCTCTAGCGAATAAAACAGCTGTTCCCGTCGCGTGGCGCCATCTTGCGCTCGCCCGGGCGCAATTTATTCTTCCGCGGCTCTGGGCCGGTGTCGGGAGCAGGATTTGGTATGCACGATGAGACTGCCACTGGTAATAATCTGTTTTAGTTCAGAATAGTCGGTTTTGGACTAATATTAGTATCTAGAGCTTGTCTCAAATACCTACCCGAAGGAAAATTAAATTTGATAACTTTTCAACCAGCTAGTGGCTGGTAGTGACAATATCTGACTATCATTTAATTCTCAGCCATTAGTCCTTATGGTATTTGTGCCATCTGCAATGTTATAAAACCTAGGAAACTAGTTCACTAATGGTTATCGCAGCTCGCTTGCTTCGAAGTTAAAGTCCAGTCGGCCGAAGGAAGTGTACCTACTTATAATATTCTTTTCAACTAGTCTGTTCTTCTGTTTTGTGGTTTCGTTGAGGGTCAAATCTCTATGTCTTTTTAGGGAATGCTAGCTTTTTTTTTATGGGACTAAGCCCGCCACACATTCCCACCACTGTTACTCCTGTAAGCCAGGATCGACAATGGTGTCCAACGATGACGTCAAGGTTTGACGAGTCCCGGTGAAAAGCTAAGTTATCTTGGAACCCGCACGAATTTAATCAAAAGATAGGATACGAGGAGTTGGAAGAAGATTATCCACTTCCCTCCATAACAAAGCGGGAGACAATAATAACAGTATAGGGAATGCTAGTTTACAGGAGTAACTGCAAAGACCTGTGTGTCTATGTAAAGCGCCTTACAACACCGATTATGGGAACAATGTTATTGAATCATTTCTTCAGCTACATTCAACGAGCTGCGATTCAAGCATGGTACAAGTAGATATTGAATGGTGAACGCCCTTCGCATGTAATATACCCGAAGGGCCACTCGCCAGTAATTTAGCGGCACTCGAGGCCCTGAGGGCTTTTATGACCTCTTCCCAGAGCCCTGTAATTGATAATGAAATCGGAAGAGTTCTTACAAATTTCGAGATAAGCAAGCTCTATGTCGGGTATATTAACATGTTACAAATTCTTGGGATTATAATATTAATTTATTGGAAGATTGACTTTTATTTTGTTTACTTTTGCATCAGCAAAAGTTAAAATATTCGAGCTCGCTTGCCTAATATTTCGTCATGGCTCATTATGAAACTGTGATAAGTACAGAGATACTTAAGTATAATATTATAATACTTGGCTATAAGATAGGCAATACTGGATATCCCGAAAGACACGAGCGGCGCGCCCGAGCATTCATAAACAAGTACCTACTCTGTATAATAATAATAATAATAAAACTTTTATTTGATTCCTTACACTAAATTTGGCATTCTTGCATAATCATTGTAGATAGTAAAAATGTTTTTTTTTTAAACAGGACATAAGAACACAGGAACAGGACACAAAGGACACAAGATGAAAGATGGACACCTACTCTGTGGCAATCATTTAATGACATTATGTTTCCGTGGTCAGACCTCAAAACTAATAGCGCGGGCGTGCTGCTCGCCACATTTAGACGCAGCCATCTTGCTTATCCTGAGTTGGGGACTTTGCTCTGAACTGAGTGATATTGGTATCGCCTTCAGTCCTTTTACAAGCTTTGTACAAACGTGGCCTACTTTGGGACCATACAGTTTATTTTATTAAAAGGTCTATTAATGTGCACCCACCGCCCATGTTTACCCATTTCCAGGTGAACCTAGATAATCGTGCATCCACGAGGAATGTATTTATTATTCACTACCATAGGTTACGGATAGATAGAGATTTTCTTCCCGGCTACTTCCCTACCATAGACGTGGCGTGCTCTACAACCGGGACAAATTCCCCGGAAGCGGTCCGCCGAGGCGTCCCGTTGTCCCGCCCACCGGAAATTTACTTTGGCCTCTGAATATTCTACATGTTTATAATACAATGGCTATGCATGCGGTCTGACTTGCTCGTTCGTTAATAAAATATCATCTCCCACCTGAAACTTTCATTTGCACTGCGACGTGGGGTTCTGCAAACGGTATGTATACAGGTCCCTAAAATGTCGAGTCTGGTCCCCTTGAGCTGCTAATGCCCTTCTACTTACTATCAAATGGACTGTCTATCCGTGTGCTTTCCTAGGCAATAAAATAAACCATTCGTGTAGTTTTAAAGCATGTAGTTAGTCTTGCTAACCACAGAGTAAAGACTAAAGAAAGAGGTGCCCTTATTAGATATATGTACGAAAAAAAACGTGGTCATTGTTTTTTCATTTTCATTGTTCTATCTACCGGTAAATAGTTGAACTACTCGCTTCGTTTTATGTCGATGTTAGTACTAGGCCGACCACTCGGCCGAGTTGCTTAGGGCAAGTCCCCTTAGTAATTGGTCCATGTTGCTAACCAACCTAGTGAGGTTAACACAAGTAGTAACATTGCAACACAAGTAGTAAGCACAAGTAAGCACAAGTAGTAAGCAACCAGAGCTAAAAAATAACAAGAACTGAAAATGCGGGTCAAAGTTTTGCAAGTAAATTCAAAGCGGAGTAGGTAGTCGGTGTGAGTAGGTACCAAAATAAACAACACTACAAATTCACCAGCCGTCAGCACATAAATTTAAAAGTTGAACCGTGTCAAAAGGTGTCCTTATAGTGACAGGTCAGTAGGACACTGAAGGCCGTGAATGCGTGCCGAGGGACCCTTGTGTTGAAATAAGTAAAGGGAGAGTTAGTTTTATGTACCTTCCCTTTTCCGCTAAAACATTACGCACTTATGACGCACTTGCGTTCGAGCGTAGGCCAAGGCTCACTTCATCGGGTGGTTGCGGGTTCGATTCCTGCCAGAGGGAAATTTTGGAAAGGACCCATTCGTAATTTATCTGGTCTGCGTGTCACTGGGAACGTACCCAGTTCACTGTTCGGTATCTATAGTGCAAGCGTTGCTTAGTTTTGGATCATATAGTTGGTGTAGGTATAAGAGCCGGGCTCCATCTACGCGCTGCGCTGCGCTGCGCTGCGCTACGCTGCGTCGTCGCAGGTGTCAGCGGGCGAGAGACGAAGTGGGGAGGGTGACGTGCCAGTACAAAATCTTGCGACGACGCAGCGCAACGCAGCGCAGCGCGTAGATGGAGCCTCGCCCTAAGTCTGGCGATATTTATTATTTACTTACTTTATTACTAATATTTATTCCGTACATGAAGTGGCAGTGGTGGATCACAAAGCTCGTGGAACCGATGGTCAGAAAGATTCAAGCATGGCGACCACGAGCAAGAAAATGCAGCGTCAGACGGCCCCCAAGGAGGACCATTGACGTCACAGGCACCGTGATGTGTGGATGTCATTGGGGAGGCCTATGTCCACCAGTGGATGTCTTCTGACTGATGGATCCAAACGCATCGCCTAAAGTGGGCGCATAAAACAAACGGCGACCTACCAAAGTTTTATACGTCACGTATTTAAAGACGGTCTTAGACTACCTTTTTGTGGGTGAAAGTAAAACTTAACTGATGTTTACACTCGACTCGCACGCGGCTTTAGCGTTTATGCGCACGCAATAAAACCTATTTTACTATAAAAGCCACTTCAGAAAGAACGCTGATGTAAATCGGACTCTATTGGGCGATGATAGAGGTGAGATTTGATTTGCGCGCGCATTGTAGTCGGATATAGAACATTACAATAATGTGGTGTGTTAACCGCGGACGTGGGGCCCTCTTAATTCGGTTGGTTAATCTGCTGACAGACGCATAGCAGAAGGTTGGGGTTGTCAGGTTGTCACCACACGTAGCAGTAGTTCTAGCAACCTCATTTTCTTTTATGAATACAGGTTCCACGATTTTACTTGTGGTGGTGCAAGTAACTGAAATCCAGTGAGTAAACCAATCACAAAACAAGAGATGGGTGATCATTTAGTGGCATTCGAACTGAGCGTCTCCGTTCGAAGGGCACGTAAAGTCGGTCCCGTTACTGTCATCTATGCAGCAGTCGATAAGACTTGTCAGATGCCTTCGGGCGGCTTGAACCACTCTAACACCAGAAGGGCTAGCCAAGTGGCATGAACGCTAATCGAATAGAAATAGAATAAACTTCATAATGTATGGAAATGTCAAACGTGGCTATGTAAATCAACAACAAGTCGCTATGAAGATCACGCTTGAGATCACGTGACTTATGTCATTTCCATAGATGAAGCGTAGCGAATTTGTAGACGTCAGCCACTTGTCTATCCCTTCTGGTTCGCCACTAACCATACGATAAGAAGATACCAAAAAATAGAGATAACAACATGTTTTGTTCGCATGTTTGATCCAGTGCAACTCAGGGTATTCCGCACATTTTCAAGTTGTACTATTTCAGAAGTTATTTCCCCTTTCTGTTTGTTTACCTATTGCCGAATGTTCCTACCTGTATAATCATATAACTGTATGCTACCTGGCTGTTCTGTAACTATGCCGGGTATGGGTAAATAGATGATGACAGCGACCGCTCTAGAGCAGTAACCGCGGCTCAATTCCCTAATAGTTGCGGTCGCTGCTCCCGATACACGCACAATAGATATTTAAGTTATTCAACCCTCTGCGTGTATTAGAACTATACCGTTTATTACCCATTTAATACATAGTAGTTATACAAGGTGTAGGTAAATAATATCTCTCTTCTGTGTAAAATGTATCTACGTTACTTTTCCTACACCATCTGCATTTTTCCACCCTGTAATCACCAGGCCAGGCCAGGTCCAGGCCAGGTTAAGAGTACCCTAAACCAAAGAGCATGTATGAAGGGAATAATGAAAGTGGACGAAGCGAAACAAGTGTGTAAGGATCGTAGCAAGTGGAAAGAAGTGGTCTCTGCCTACCCCTCCGGGAAACAGGCGTGATTATATGTATGTATGTAATCACGACAATAATTCCAAAAAGATCAGTCAGAAATATTTTAAACAGGAAAAAAAAAATGTAATGTAACGTCACGACTTTTATCCCCATTCGGGGGTAGTCAGAGGCTTGAGTGGCCATACACCACCACATTGTGGAGGTATTAACCAACTCAAAGCCCACGTTTCACCAGATAGTCAGACTCCAACGTGACAGGTGGTGAACTTGTCGCCGTGTATACAGGAACTGACTATTACCTAATCCCGAGGGATAGGTAGGTTTCCTCGCGATGTTTTCCCTCACGGTCAGCGAACTGCAAATTATGCACATAGATGAAAATTCATCCATTGGTGCATGCCCCACCGGGGATCGAACCTGGGACCTTCTGATTGCTAGCCCAACCTGTTCAGGCGCCTGGAAACAGGCGTGATTATATGTATGTATGTAATCACGACAATGATTCCAAAAAGATCAGTCATAAATATTTTAAACAGGAAATGCCTGGAAAATACCGTTTTCAATATGGGAGAAGAAGATCCATTAGATCAATCATGGTAGTTGATCGATCATAGAGAGTTTAAACGATTTTATATGGAAAACAATAGCTTACTATCCCGTGGTTTGAGCTACGATTGAACTTGAGGCCCTTACAGGTCCTATTATATGATCCATAGAGTTACTTCCAGTCCCGTTTTACGACTACTGAAAGACTAGTTAATTTGAAATCTAGATACCCATGTATAATGCTAGAGCTATTAGCTAGGTCTTGCTAAAAGCCTCAGCTGCCTAAAATATCAACAATTATAATCCGGCGGCAACGTGAGACGTCGTATAAACACGGCAGAGTGCACTGAGAGGACCGCCAGAGTGCCCGCTTTGCATACTCTGACGGATACATTATGTAAACTTGGATAGTACGAACAGGTATATGGCCCTACAGAAGCTACAGACTCAGGTGTCGGCAGCGACCTCAGGGAAATAGGGCCATGAAATCTAGGTAGCAACGTCCGTATTGTACTTTGTTTGTATCGAACAAAATGGATTCATATTTTGAATACACATAACAATATTCTCATTGATCATACGTAATGTTCAGTTTCAAAACGTCATGGGATTCAAACTGTTAACAGAATGGCTAGACAAGTGGTATGAACGCTAATCGAATAGAATAGAATAGACTTCACAATGTATGGAAATGTCAAACGTCGCTATGTAGATCAACAACAAGTTGCTATGTAGATCACGTGACTTATGTCATTTCTATACATGAAGCGTAGCGATTTGAACGAACGCTTGTAGACGTCAGCTACTTGTAGCCCTTCTGGGCCCATATCTCTGCTGTTAGATTTATTATAGTGGCCTCTCCTACCAACTTTGGGGGTCACAAACTGTAAACAGTTGGATCATGGGTTATCAAACTACGTCAAGCTGTAAACCTGTACTGAAGATGTCCTACTACCCTCTACAAGAGGTGATGTTAAGCCTCTGATTCTGGCCCCTTGAATATTCATCCGAGGGCTAAACAAATTCGGAATATTTATGCCGCCCGCCCTGACCGCGCCGCCCGCCCGCCGGACACCGACGGACATTAGCATCGCTGTCAAATACTCTGCATTTTCAGACGGTGTTAAGTGATAATATTATGTAAACATTTGAGATTCGTAATTGAAACCGGGAACCCTGGATATACGACTAATGGATAGCACTCATCACCTCTATTTCTGTAAACTACCGGGAACTATGCTGAACAAGTTACAGGTACTAGTAAAGATAGAAGATGAGGCAGCATTTTCAGATGATTTCAGAAGGAAAATATGAAATGACTATGAGAAACAAAACCATTTCAAACCTTATACAAAATTTCCCTGGCCCGATGAATAACTTTTTTTTTATAGGACTGCGGTGGCAAAAAAGCGTACGGCCCGCCTGATGTTAAGCAGTAACCGTAGTCTATAGATGCTTACAATACCAAAAGCATTGCTCGCATATTGCCGACCTGAAGGGGACTGGGATGGAGGGAGGGGGAGGGGGGGTGGGCTTACCGCTCTCTCACTCATCGTACGAAACGCAGCTGTAATAGCTGCTTTACGCCGATCTTCTGTGAGAGGGTGGTACTACCCCGTCGAGCCAGCCCGTTTATGAGCTGCAGTCAATTGGCTACAGCTTGGCTCTACCACCTCGAAAAACTACTAATACTAATATAGAATAAATGTTAAGCTGAAGTGCGTTATATTCTGTATAACAAGATAATATTGAATTTGATTAACTTCTCCCCCGCTGTAGAGAAATTAATTGTGGACTTTCAAAGTGCAAGTATTCTAATAAAAGTTGGCAGTTGAACCGTGTCTACTCGCGGTGTTGTCGGCAGGGAGTCGCTCGCGACGAAACTAAACAAAACTTATCTCAGACGTAAGAACCATTTTGAATGCTCGTTTTATTTTGCCGATCGAAATACTGACACCGAATGATAATAGTACTATACTACTGGGTTTGATATAAGAACACTAACATTCGATTCGTTGTTACCATATTGCTACAATTCAAAAAAACGTACTAACAATAACGTAAAATACATTTGTAAAAATATTAGTTTTCTTTTATGTGACTAAAGTGGCAAACAAGCGTACGGCCCGCCTGATGTTGAGCAGTTACCGTAGCCTATAGATGCTTGCAATACCAAAGGCATCGCTCGCCTGCCGACCTGAAAGGGAGCGGGACAGAGAGGGGAAGGCCCCCGTCTTGGTTGGTCTTCCAGCTCTCTTACTCATTGTACGAAACACAGGTTTAATGGCTACTTTACACCGGTCTTCTGTGAGAGAGTGGTATTACTCCGGTCTAGCCAGCCCATATATGAGCTGCAATCAATTGCTTGGATATTTTTAACGGACCATCGGAGTCGTAATTATGAAAATGGTTTGTCTTACAATACCTTCCAAGTATTGTCGTCCATTAAGCCAAATAACATCTAATTAATCTCACGATCCAGGCACTCAATTTAACTGCGTAATTAATAAGAATTGTATTCACGAGACGAGGGCGGTATAAAAATACGTTGCGGGGAGGACGCGAAAACATCGCGGTAATGAAGAGAAAATATGTTTTGTAATGAGTTTGAGACTCGCCCTGTCCTGTGTCGAGCGGGCCGGCAATGTTTAAATAAGTTTCTGTTTAGAAATAGGTTCTCGTGCTAAAAATATTTGAATAGCTACGTCCAGAAGTGTCACATGCCGCGCGAGGAAAATTTTCCTCGCGGTGTTTGACTTGCCTCACGTGAGGCAAATGCGCGCCCTGCCTCACCTGAGCACTCACATTTGCGTCGCCTAGTTTGGCAGTCGTGAGACAGAACGATGTCAAACGTGTCAAACTGATTGATCGGGTATACCTTTCCCTGTCTAGAGTGTCAGTTGCCTCGCCATTTGCCTCGCGCGGCATGCGACTGAGGCAAACGTCGTGCTTCGCGAGGCATGTGGGTGAGCAGCCTCGCGCGGCATGTGACACTTCTGGACGTAGCTAATTAGTTACAGTAGAGGGTATGGGTACGCAGACTATTCTACTTACCTCGTAAGCTATGACAGCCTGGTACTCACATAGATTTTTTTTATAATTTACCACAGGTTTCTAATTTTATTTTATCTTCGTGAATTCCTTATTATAAATCGTAAATTGGCGGTGGACATCTTGTCAGCCATCTATGAACAGTCCTATTGCCGACAACATGGGGCCCTGCTGATTTACACTATGGTAAATAATCAGCGATTTTACATCCAGGAGAAAATTAGTCGTCTTTCTGCTCCCACAATATTAATCTCCATCAATGTTACCATCTTTAAATTACAGATCCTGCCATACTTTGGCTTAAAAACCTGCCAATCCTGCCAAAGTCTCTAGTGAAAAATGCCAAAATCTTGCCGACTTTATTTATCGGTGTATTTAACCAAGAAAAGTAAAAATACGCATATATTATATGCTATATTTTTGTCACATTCAAATTTATCATTGCAGTTGCATGATTTTCTTCATTTTCTTGTAACAAGAATGCTGAAATACAAGCTATAGGAGCAAATTATTATTTTTAACTTAAAAATAAACCCCGAGTTCATATTTTTTTGTGCGAAGAACGGAACGATAAAATATATGGTTGGTTTATGGTTATTTTTGAAGGTTGGATGTTAGTGCGATAGTTAGCGCGTTCCATTCACTGTTAATTTTGCTATTTTCGTCCACAAAAACTGTTATAAACGATAATGATGATCACTTTCAGTACAAGTTGGTTCGAGTGGAACGACATTTGTGAACGAAAATAACAAAATTAACAGTGAATGGAACGCACCTAGTATAAAACATATGTTTTTGGTATAAAATCCCATGAAATAGAAGAGTTTTGAGTAATTTGAGTTGCCATAATGAAATTTATTTTCAATACCCCAATACTGCCAAAAACTGCCAGTTTTTTAAAACGTCAACCGATCATGCCAGTGGCTAAAATAATAATGTAATCCTGCCAAAATGGCAGGAATCTGCCACATATGGTCACACTGATCTCCTTATTCTAAAGGGCTTAGCCTTTGGCTTTAGACTGGAACTTAATAAACTTTTGTATGTGAGGTAGGACGACAATGTTATTCATAACATTTTTAGCACAATACACGGGCGTGTTATTACGTTGCACCAAGTCTGCACAAAAGCTTGCAACGCTTGGCACCTCAAAAATGCAGAGTACAATCTGCATACCACATCACTTGGGCTTTGTTACTACTTTTTACACGCTAATTGAGTATTACGGGATACCCTGTCAACCTGGTTCTACAGAACAGAGGAATTATGAACTAAAAACGAGGAATATAAAGTCGAAATTTGAAGTCAGGTGTCAGTTCTGGTTAAGTCATTGTTGCATGGTGTACAAGCCAGGGACGGTTTAATGCGATTCAGTGGTTCATGACAGAATGCATGATTAATTGTTTTTGTTTGACGATGATGAGAGTTGTAATGTGGAAACAGTTAATTATGCTACGTAATAAGCAAGTTAAATTATAACATCCTAATTTGACAATGAATAAAATAATAATAAATATCGTTAGATTAACACATCAACTGTAAGTCCCAATCTAAGCAACGCTTGTATGGACTGGGGCGATAACACACCCACGGCAAATTATGATAAGGCCTTTTCCGAGATTTGCCTCTGACGGGAATCGAACCCGCAACCACCTGATGCAGTAATTCGAACGGTAAACACTCAAACCACTGCGTCATATTTGGGTCTACCATCAGAAACATAGCATGTAGATCAGTAAACCATCGTCAAGTAACGTTATTAAGGTTCAAACCTCGGCCCGATTCAAACTTCCCACATTTCAGCAGCACAGCACGTGACATGAATGCCGAGTGGCCTCGATTCATCTCGGGTGGCCCTCAATGACGGTGGAAATCAAATAAATTCCAATCGAAATCAAATTCCAATTCAGCCTTGAGTTGGAATTTTTCTAATTCAATTTGGATCATTTTTGGATTTGGAGTTTTAATTGTTTCATTTTGGTTTTGTGCGATCAAGCGAATACCATTGAAGTAAAATCAATAAGTGCTTTGGTCCCGCTGCTGGCCTTACAACTGCTGGCTTTACACTGGCATTAGTATACCTTATTGGTAAGCCTACGGCTGCGGAGAATATAAGCATGATAAGCATACGAACTATTAATAAATAAATAAATATCGCCAACCTAACACACCAACTGCATGGTCCCAAACAAAGCAACGCTTGCAATGTAAGTACGTACGTAAATAAGGTACTGGAGAATGGTCTGGGGGCGATCCCAGTGACACATAGACTTGGGGCAAATTACGAAAACACTGTTTCTGAAACTTGCCATACAATTAGTCGGTGTATTAGTATGACGATATTTATTAAAAAAAAACGGGTTGCACTCCGGGAGTGCTGGCAGAAGTGAAAACTTGAACATTAACGTTGGGTATTTTTTAATATTTTGGAATGGTTAGGGAATAATTTCGTACGAATTGCTTTATTTATCAGTATAAAAGTACTATCATTTATGTGGTTAAATACAATATTCATTTATTGCGATATCGTACACAAACATGACAATTTATATGTAGTACAAACACACACGCACACTCGCGCAAGCGCGCTCTCCCTCCGTCTTACGAATTTTCGATCAGGTCACGTGTCCTGACGCGAGTTTAAAATTTTTTACCCGTCCCGTCTTACGAATTTTCGATCAGGTCACGTGTCCTGACGCCAGTTTAACATTTTTTACCCATCCCAAGAAAAGTGCACAACGCCGCTAAATAAGTTTTCACTTCAAAAACGTAGTATACTATCCTAAATATCATACCTATGTCAGGGTTGTACCTCGGGTATGGGTCACGTTATACATTCAAGATTCTCGAATAGTCCAGTATACTAGTCATTAAACGTGGACTCCTAATACTCCACATAATTAAGTCCGGTCTCTATGCACTTGCTGTGAGATATTTTTTAATTAAAATTTCATACGTTGTCATGTACCCTCGGCTGCCTAAAAGGGTTCCGTAGGGTTCCCTTGATAAATTGCTCGGCGACCACTTTATTTAGTAAAATATAGGGTGAGTGGGGTTGACGCCTTACCTGCGGGGACGGGAATACCTAGCGTATCTATGTATAAATGGCTTATACAAACATTAAAGCATATACCTCGTACCTTTTATAAGAACTTTAATCTCACATGATTCAGATCCAAATTTAAACATACCTATATTGCGATTATTTTAAAAGATAGAGTATACAGGGTGAAATTGAAATCATGGGCATCCTTTTAAACTATGACTCTACACATGATTTAGAATATTTTGGGAAAAAATATAAAAAGATCTATTGATAAAAAAATATTGCTCGAGTAAGCAAATAATCAAACCCGTTAACTGTTATTCCTTACCTGGGCAATAAATTTTTATCAATTGATTCGTTGATTAATATTCCCTAAGTATTCTGAATCATGTGAAGAATCACCGTTTAAAAGGATGCCCACGATTTCAATTTCACCCTGTATTTTTACACGACTGCCCAAAAAAAGGAGTGTTTATTCATGTGGTTGACATAAACATTGATTCTGGTTCTCCCATTTTACAGATAGAATACTCATAACGTACACATACATAGCCAGAAAGCGCCTAATTCTATAATTGTGGTCTATAGCACTCCTGTTAATGATTGCTCTAAATGTATTCAAGGCGACAGTCAATTCACGTTCAGAACAACTTCTTATACTTGTGTCCAAATTAATTAAGTCCAATATATTGAAGTTGGTCATGATTAAAGAACTCGCTGACTTTGAAGAAGATGGGTAAGTACATTAAAAGTAACTAACTATGTTAAAATATAACGCGGCCTTTTCGTAATTTGCCCTTGTCTTGGTGTCACTGGGACTTTGACCGCCCCCAGTCATTGTACGGTAGCCATAATACGAGTGTTGCTTAACCTGGGACCATAAAGTGGGTGTACAAGTCTATTTAATTTTTTCCAAAACTTCTTGAAAATATTGGCTTACATTTGTCCAATATTTGGACAAACTTGTTCCGCAACTATTTCTGCAATTTTTTTTAAGGACTGCGGTGGCAAAAAGCGTACGGCCCGCCTGATGTTAAGCTGTTACCGTAGCCTATAGATGCTTACAATACCAAAGGCAGTGCTCGCACATTGCCGACCTGAAGGGGAAGGTTTGAAGAGTGTTTAAACAATGATTATGTAAAATAGCAAACAGTTGCAATTTTAATTTCCATATTGATTGTTCTCGCTGGGCTGGAGCAGCGGAGCAAGATGAAGCATAAAGCTAATTTAACGGCCGTTGCATCCCTTGTTATTTATGTCGTCCAGTATTGCACTGCGACTCGTGCGCCTCAAGCGAGTAGACACCAGAGTTATTCTTACTCTACCATTAATAAAATCACAATTATAAACTGGATAAATATTATTGTTAAGTTTACAACTAAGGGCCTCCGCAGACTTGCGACGGAGACGCAGACTCCGCAGACGGTCCTTCTGACAGACATTAGGGCCACCGCAGACTTGCTACTTTTAGCATCGGCGATCGGCAATTAGTCGCTTTTCAGAAGCAGAAGCAGAACAGTCGCTGCGTCCGATCGCATGAAGTCGCAAAATCGCGATGCTGCATCGATGCAGTCGCAAAATCGCGCGACTTTGATACCTACTGCGATCGAACGCAGAGAGTCGCCACCAATACGCAATGCAGCATCGGTGCAGTCGCAAAATCGCCGATCGCCGATGCTAAAAGTAGCAAGTCTGTGGTGGCCCTAATGTCTGTCAGAAGGACCGTATTGTAACACCGAAGTATTTATTTCGTAGTGGGTACCTATTTGTAACAACCAGACTGTTTTTTATACATAATATAATTTAGAGAATATGTTCTAAAATCACTTTTGTCGCGATGGATGAGATGACATCTCTAGATGAGATTTCGAAAAAACATAGCTCCCGCAAACTGAATGAAGCCTAGGTTGAATAAATGGTCGATCAAGAATAAAGTACCTATAGTAACTGGAACGTTTCTAACTGACATAGCAAGTCTACACGACTCATCAATAATTATTGCGTGTATCGCAATCCCCTTATCCCGCGCACCAATCCCAAGATTTAACCTGCAGGCGCCGTGCCATAGATATTGCAATATGCGCCTTGTCATAACGCCAAGTGGTCCAATTCAGATAATTGAAACCGTTATATTAATCCCACGAGACCCGCGACCCGGGGATGCTGTTGTAACGACATTTAATTTCACGCAAAATCACATGGAATTTTCGGAAAAGAATTTATGGAAGTTTCAGAAACCCGTACGAAGCATAGTGTTTTGTGCTTAAACTGTTTATTGTGTTTTAGGGTTCCGTACCTCAAAAGGAAAAAACTAAAACCCGACTACTGAAAAATCGCGCTCTAAAAAGTATGAAACAAGAAAATATTCTCATCTAGAGGATAGCCGTGGTCCGTGTAGGTCCTTTAGGGCCAAATGGCATATGAACACGGACCACGGCTATCCTCTAGATGAGAATATTTTCTTGTTTCATACTTTTTAGAGCGCGATTTTTCAGTAGTCGGGTTTTAGTTTTTAAACTTACTTTTTATTTAATTATTTTGGAGTTATATGTAACAATATATATATTTTTGAAATGTGCTCATCAAGCTCTTTCATTTGATACCCCACACGGTTTTATTAAAAAATGTTTTTTTTTTATTTCGTGACATTATGTCCTCTAGTGGGCGCCATATGCAATTTTATGTGACGTCACATAGCCTATAACCAGCGCGCCATTAAGCCGCTTCTAACGATACCTCATTTGTCAAATTACGACAAGTAGTTTGGAAGTTAGGTGGGAACAGATGCACATACATACATACATACATACATACATACATACATACTTACATACATACATACATACATACATACATACATACATACATACATACATACCGGTCAAAATCATAACCCTCCGCCGTAGTCGGGTAAAAAAACGGAATCCTAATAGGATCACTTTGTTGTCCGTCTGTCTGTCTGTCTGTCTGTCTGTCTGTCTGTCTGTCTGTCTGTCTGTCTGTCTGTCTGTCTGTCCGTCTGTCAAGACGTGCACAGCCCAAACTGCTGGTGTTACAAACATGAAATTTGAACAGTAGGTAGCTTTTATAGCGTAGAAGAAGAGCTTAGGAAGGATTTTGGAACATTCCACCCCTAAGGCGGTAAAATAAGGGGTAGAAGTTTGTATGGGGGTGCCAATTTTTCTGAAGCTAGAGACATGAAAATGCGCATTTAAGCTAATATTTACACATAAAAAACATATAATTTCAGCGTTTTTTTTAAATGTAACCCCTAAAGGGGTAAAATATGGGTTGGAAGTTTGTATGAGGTTCTCAATTTTACTGAAGCTAGAGACATGAAAATTTGTATTTAGGCTACTCATTACATATTATAATTACAACGCCTAAGTTTGTATTGTTCCGAAAACAGGCAATAATTTGTACGGAACCTTCAGGGCGCGGGTCCTACTCGCACCTGTCCGGTTTTTTTATAATAAAAAGAAACAAAATGTGTCAGGAGACCGAAAAACTACACAGACATATGCACGAGTAACGAGAAAAGATAACAAATATCAAAGTCCAGAAACTAACATAGTTTTGTATACAGTTTGTATTCACATAGCAAGCCTCCTGATATTATTTAAATAATAATATTAGCTCTTTGAACGCCCCACTTCTAGGCACGGGCCTCCCCTCAATGCGAGGGGGATTCAGTCCATAATCCACCACACTGGCCCAGTGCGGGTTGATGGATTTCACATGACATTCGAAAATTTGTTAGATTTTCTAAGACAATTATTTACCTATTTAAAATATTATTTCGGATACCCTATATAATTCTAAACGCATAACGAAAAAACAAACAAACCGGAGCATCGCCGGCTTCAATTAATTCACTCCGGCGCAATTAATGCTGAGCTAAATTGCCATATTTTTTTACTTACAATTTTTTTGCGTCAACAGCGGAAATTTCCTCCAGCTTAATTTATGCTAATGTCCGGGAAAAACGGCGAGGAGCGATGTGTGTACGGCGCCGGGTTCCGCACCCGCAAATTGCTAGATGTTATCCGGCCGAGTAAGGACATAAGGACATAAAGTGTCACGTTAAACGGTTGTTACTTTACGATTTTGTGAAAATACAAGAATAAGCAGAACCATTTTCTGGGGTATCTGCGTTGACCTGGTTTTTAAATGTGATTGTACTACGATCCCTGTTCTGGGGTTACATAAATCCTTTTGCTTTGTTTTATAAATAGAAAACGGGATAACGTAGCAAAGACAATAATTGCGCTATTGTCTTTATCACAAGTTTGTATTATGTTCATTATAAGTAGTATCCCTTCATAATAACTATAATTTGAGTACGTATAAATTTTTTTTTTTCAATTGAAAGACAGAATCTTACATAATCTGAACTCAACAAGAGAGACACAGTTATAAAAAGGCACATCAGCTGTCTCTTTCTTACTTATACCGTTTCGAATTCTTTTTGATTGGCGCAAATTTTACTAGATCCGAACTTATAAGGAACTTATAATTAATAGATAGATAGATAACTCTTCATTAATCCACCACTAGAAAACAAACATTTATAATGTATTACATAATTTACACAGAAAGTGGAAAATGGGCGGCCTTATCACTAAAAGTGATCTCTACCAGGCAACCTTAGGATGGAGAGGATCTAAAGAAAAATAATACGGGGTTGTACTTACATAAATTAACTTATAAACATATACATTACATTAAATAAACAAGAAAATAATATGACTTATACCCACTACATAATGGCTAAATGAATATAATAGTACGCAACAGACGTAATGCGCTTAATATCCGTTTTATCGACTTGCGTTAGTGTAACCCTAAAATCGAGTTTGTTGTACCAAACTCGAATAGGAAAGGAAAAACGTGGAGCAAGTTTAACTCTGTTTAACTACGTTTGGGACTGTCTTCGTTAGGGTAATATCGTTTGAGATATCGTCCCTCGAAACTTTATTTTAATCCGTTATTCGTTTGTAAAATGTTATAGAGTGGCGAATTCAATTAAGTACTAGTACGTACTCTTATACTTATAGATGGGGAGCCGTAGAAGGGTTTTTCTGGATTTACTCCAGCGCGTCAGATTAAGATAAGGGGGATTCATTGCTAGCTAAGAAGTGTCAAAAGTGTCAATTTTGCTAATTTGATCGTCAGTCTAAGAAATGGGAGCATCTGTTAGTTTCACTAACCAATCTCCTCTGAAAATCTGACGCGCTCGAGTAATTATATATTTAATCAATTTATCATGCTGCAGCATGAAAAATATCAATATCTGACGCGCTTGAGTATTTCCATGTCATTGTGAATAATGAAAGTGGACGAAGCGAAACAAGTATGTAAGGATCGTAGCAAGTGGAAAGAAGTGGTCTCTGCCTACCCCTACGGGAAACAGGCGTGATTATATGTATGTATGTATGTATGTCATTGTGTGTGTTTTACAATTTTTAAATTTATATGTAGACGCTTCCCCCACCGCTGAAAGTGGAAACATCTAGAACCATTTATTCTTCCTATCATCTAATCTACCAAACCTAATAGGTTTCCGCGACGCTGGAGTAAATCCACAGTTAGCATCATGGGCTCCCCCTCTATTTTACTTTAAAAACAATTACTGGTAATTTTCCCTTTCCTAGGATCTCAACTATCGCTGATTATTCAGTCTTCGAAATTCTCAATAACAATTGGGAAGCAATAACTAAGCGGAATATAAACTCTTATCTCCGGGCTATTTATGCTGATAAGTTGACTACCTAGAGACTTTGTATTAGTGTAACAGGTGAAACTGGTTCGAAGTAGCAAAGTTGAGACCCTCTAGTTATCCTAAATACCCTATAAACATTGTCTAAATCCGGTCACAAGACCGCCTGAAACTATGTAGATTCAATTCAATACCAAACTGTTCGAGTTTAAACTCTTTAGTAAACCAATAACTTTATAAGAAGAACACATGTCAATGTTTTTCAAATGTAGATTTACGGTTACCTTAGTTACTCCGTATTAACTGCCATTGTAACTACACACAATATAACTTTACTCTACTAATTTATATAGTTTTATTTATGCTCATAACCCATCACATACGTACCTACTATTTTTTATAGCACTCAAACCAGCGTACGGCCCGCCTGATGTTAAGCAGTTACCGTAGCCTATAGATGCTTGCAATACCAAAGGCATTGTTCACACGTTGCCAACCTGAAGGGGACAGTGAGAGAGTAAGGGAGATTGGGCTGTCGGCTCTCACTCATGGTACGAAACGCAGCTGTAATTGCTACTTTACTCGCTCAAATACACTTCGTTATAACAGTGTCATGTTAAAGTGTAGCGTGTCTTGCCTTGCTTACTTCGGAAGGCAGCACACTGGAGCTATTACCAATTTACCAAAATACATTGTATTAAAATAAGTAAATGGCGATTTAAAAAAAAAAACAATGTAAAAAAGACAAGCCCGCTGAGTTTCTTGCCGGATCTTCTCAGTCGAGGTCGCGTTTCCAATCCGGCGGTAGAATTTAAGGAAAAATGTTATATATCAATTTGTAAGTGCCCCCGTAGGCCTAAACAAAATAAATGATTTGATTGATTGATTACGCCGATCTTCAGTAAAAGGGTGGTAATACTCCGGTCACGCCAGCCCGTATATGAGCTGCAGTCGATTGACTACAGCTTGGCTCTATCACCAATAAAACACTCGAAAAACTAAATAAAATTAGGCAGTTTAAAGGGCTTTTAACTACATAAAACGGCCCCTATGGAATGACAATGGCTACGCATTTTATACACAGGAATTGATAGCATCAAATGACGAGTGTACAGTTACTGTATCTCTGCTTACACTCTTGGGGGGTACACCGTGATGGTACAATTAACTATAGACAATAAATCGGTCAGTACTTCTATAGACGTGACTGTGTGTCGGTACGTGCGTACTCAACGAACAACGTGCATTTATCATTTTTGCATCACTCCGGTTACAAAATTACACAATTATCAACATTTAAAGAATGAATTTAATTATTTATTACTACATTCATATTTTGTGGCTAAATATTTTTAATTTTTCTTAGTGACATAGGCCCCACTAGCGCGTTGCGCTGCATCATCGCAACAGATCAAAGGGTAGACGGGCGAGAGACGAAGCGGGGGAGGGTGATGCGCCAGTACAAACCTTGCGACGACGCAACGCAACGCGCTAATGGGGCCCGGCCCTAAGGAGGCACACTAGTGTATCTACGATCTGCCTTGTGTTAAACAGTTACCTACCGTACTAAAGGTATCTTTTGCACGTTGTCAACCTGAGGGGAAGGAGGGGTTGGTCTTCCGGCTCTCTCACTCATATGGTACGAAACACAACTGTAATTGCTACTTTACGCTGATCTTCTGTGAGAGGGTGGTATTACCCCGGTCGTGCCAGCCTATATATGAGCATGCAGTCAATTGACTACACAATTGGCTACCAATAAATTATTAACAAAATGTCAATAGTGAATGATTAACGAGCTTTTATTTATTTTACCCCGAGATACGCTTTGCCTACGTGGTTAACTCTCTCAACTGAAAAAATAATTCCAATTATCTTATATACAAAAGTGTGCCTTACCAAGACGTTACGAAAGATTACAATCTTCCTTTAAATATTAACATCTTGTTTGGCAAAGAGATATAGGGGCCCGCTCCTTAATTACAATCATAAAATCCATCTAAATAATTACTTGAACCGGGTTCCGTGCCAAATTGCGCAGAAACTTAACCCTTTTCATAGAGGGCTGCTTTACCCGACTATGTCTCGATGTAAGGAATGCTTGTAACCAATTCTATAAGGTATACTTAAATTACTTAATAACAATGGTTGGTATATTAGGTATACTTCTACAAACAAGAAAAAGCGATCAGAATAACCTTATAATTAGTTTTTTTTTAGATAATTTTGGTAATAACAAAATTAAAATATTGGAGGCGCCGGGTATCGATCCCGGTACCTCTCGCATGCTAAGCGAGCGCTCTACCATCTGAGCTACGCCCCCTGACAGCAACATGTCAAAATTAACGTTCTAATGAATTATACAGGGTTATTGGTACAAAACCAACACCCTTGCAGGTGCGTATTACTGCCATCAAAAACAACAACTTTTGTTCTATGACTTTTTACAAAACAAAAAAAAATATAACCAAAAATCACACCCTAAAATGTATGAAACAAGAAAATATGCTCATCTAGCGGATAGCCGTGGTCCATTTCAGTACTTTAGGGCAAAGTGAAATACAACCACGTACTATGGCTTACCTCTAGATGAGAAAAAAAATTGTTTTCATACATTTTAGAAAGTGATTTTTTGTTTTTTTTTTTTTTTGTTTTGTAAAAAGTCATAGAATAAAAGTTGTTGTTTTTGATGGCAGTAATACGCCCCCGCAAGGTTGTTAGTGTTTTACCAATAACCCTGTATAGCACAACCAATTTTATTCGGCTGACATCACGCGTCTCTGGTGCTAATTCTGTTGACACCAGAAACTTTTTCCCCGTTAACCCAAACTAATCTTGAAACAACTGTATTGCTATGTTTCTCATGAGTGTAATGTGTGTGACAAACAGACCCACTTGAATTTATTTTACTCATACTATTCATAGACATCACTTCACTACCTATAGGTGCTACTCTATACATGGACCAGTTACTAAGGGGACTGGCCCTAAGCAAGTCGGCCGAGTGGTCGGCCTAGTACTAACATCGACATAAAACGAAGCGAGTAGTTCAACTATTTACCGGTAAATAGTAAAATGAAAATGAAAAAACAATGACCACGTTTTGTTTCATACAAATATCTAATAAGGGCACCTCTTTCTTTAGTCTTTACTCTGTGACTCTATATGTATGTAGGTATAAGTACGTATTGTCGTCTTAATAACGTACCTATAACGTACACGACAAACTTTCTCAACCTAGTTATTGACGCAATCGAAGCAAATATCATAGCTTTTATATGACTACTAAAGTACTATAAAATAAGGTTATAAATGTGTATCTGAATAAACATGAACAAACGGGGGTGATTTAACGGGCGATCCGTACTATAGCCGTACATTAGCATCGGCCAGTAATGTAAATAATAACGTTTTACCCGGCACCTGTTATCGACACTTAAACCGCACTCACGAGGTTTACTGCTCTAAGGGGCGAGGTTTTGCGACCGATACTCCTTATCTTTGCAAAGAAGATTATTTTTAAAAAGCCCCAAAATCGAGAATTTTTACAAATAGCGAACGACAGCCACGACTGTATACTAGTGATCAAATTATAAGTTACGTAGTGATATATGTGTCAATTCCACAGTTTATAAGATCTTGAATCTTTAAAATCTTGAGCTGTGACCATAGATTAACTATTCGTTTCCGCAAGAGCGCGGGAGTGTCGCATAATCGATGGCTATAACAAATACTTGCATTCCAAAGGGAAAAATGAGATCAAAAGTTATAATTATACCTGCGGCACGTTATAATAAGGTTAATTTTCTTCCGCCCCCCATATGCCAACCCGGCCATCGTAAAATGCCGCTACTGTAAGTCGTTATCGGTTTAACATGCATTAACTGAGGGGATTGCAACCTTCTGTAACATATTTCTTGAGGAATATCGTACAAACTATACGAATATTACGGTTTATATTTCGTGACCAAACTGGGCTAATAATATTTACGTAATAAATACATAAATAGATGATGTAACGTTGTTAATCGTAATTGTTACCAATATTCAGTTAATTATATGCATATCGATATAACTCACGTTTTGCAAACTTTATAATGTTTTATGAATTAATTATTGATAGAATTAAGTTCGATTCCCGTCGGTTGTTGACCGGTTCAAATCTTCTATTTTGAATAATAAAATTAATAAATCAAAATATACATCGCCACCGTCAAAAATGCTGATCAGTTTTAAAGAGCATTAATTGCAATGAATTGCTAAATGCATTTGGTGAAGTAATAAACGCTAAAGGTATATTGCGATTCCTTGTCGTTCGTACTTGCCATAATGAGCTACCTTTTTTTTTTTTTTTTTTTCCTCAACCTTTGTCGTCCCACTGCTGGGCAAAGGTCTCCCCTTCCTTCCTCCACTCCTCCCTGTTTATACCCTGAGCTACCTTTACATAAGTGAAAAAGATTTTGATTTGATTTCGCGACCCATATGATTTAACTAGGTATAACTTGCTGATATTTCATAACATTAGACTTCTTTTTTTTTTTTAATTTTTTATTAGCCTATAGGGCTGTCCCACTCCTGGGCAAAGGCCTCCCCTTTTTCTTTCCACACCACTCTGTCCATGGCAATTTCCGGCCACGTCTTTCCCATAAAAGTGTCCAGGCTATCTCGCCATCTTCTCCTGGGTCGACCTCGACGGCGATGGCCATTGGCAGGTATCCAGCCGGTGCTGATATTAGCCCACCTTCGCGGGTCCATGCGTGCGACGTGACCGGCCCATTAGCCTGCTTAACATAAAACAAAGTAAGTTTTACCATATCTATTCGGCCCGTGAGTGGCTGTAACCAGTTAACGAGCGCCGGCCGCGGTTTAACTGCCAAACTTGAACTCGCCGCATGTGCGGCCGTTTTGATTAAACAACATACTTTTACGTACATAAGTACTCTAATAAATGTGAGTAATCCCTAATCAAGGTGGAGTTGTTACTTACTATGTTTATTGGTAAAGCGACGTTGGAAAAGTTCGGGGTAGGGATGGGTTGT
Source organism: Drymonia ruficornis (assembly GCA_947859195.1). Classification (NCBI taxonomy): domain Eukaryota; kingdom Metazoa; phylum Arthropoda; class Insecta; order Lepidoptera; family Notodontidae; genus Drymonia; species Drymonia ruficornis. Next base: position 12,435,065 of record OX401919.1, read on the forward strand.
CAATTTGTGGTAAAGATTATATAGTATTTTAAAGGCAGTATATTGTTAAGGCGGAAACATCATGATTTTTTTTTTTTTTTTTTTCAGAATTTTTTTTTGAAGGACCAAAAGATAGTATTTCTAGAAATGCAGTCGGCATACTTACTATATCCTAATGAATTTTAAATGGACATAATATTATAATTAACATAATTTCGTGTTATGATTGCAAATCGTCAATATGTGTTAATAAATATCACGCGTTTCCGAAAGAGTTATCTATACTTCTATACTAATATATAAAGAGGGAAATGCTGACTGACTGACTGACTGACTGACTGACTGACTGACTCATCAACGCCGAGCCGAAACTACTGAAGTTAGAGACATGAAATTTGGACAGTAGATATATTTTGTGACGTAGGCAAGCAATAAGAAGCGATTTTTGAAAATTCATCCCCTAAGGGGGTTAAATAGGGGATGAAAGTTTGTATGCAAGTTCGTCATTTTTCAAGTTAGAATTATAAAAATTGGTGTGGAGGTGAAGTTTTAAAAATAAAAAATATGGTTTTCAGCTTTTTGAAAAATTCAACCCCTAAGGTGGTAAAATAGGGGATGAAAGTTAGTTGGGAAGTGAGTATAGATGTTCGTCATTTTTGATGATAGAATTATGAAAATTGGTGTATAGGTTCCTTTTTATAAATAAAAAACTTGAATTGCTGCGTTTTTGAAAATTCAACCCCTGAGGGGGTAAAATAGGGGACGAAAGTTTGTATGGAAGTTCGTCATTTCTGAGGTTAGAATAATGAAAATTTGTGTTTAGGTTTCTTTTTACGTATTATAAATAAAAAAAATCTGCATTTTTGAACTTTCGACCCCTAAGGGGGTTAAATAGGGGATGAAAGTTTGTATGCAAGTTTGTCATTTTTCACGTTAGAATTATGAAAATTGGTGTTTAGGTGTCTTTTTAAAAATAAAAAATTATGGGTCTCGGCGTTTTTGAAAATTCAACCCCTAAGGGGATTAAATAGGGGATGAAAGTTTGTATACAAATTCGTCATTTTTCAAGTTAGAACTATGAAATTTAGTGTTTAGGTGTCTTTTTAAAAATAAAAAAAAAGGGTTTGGGCGTGTTTGAAAATTCAACCCCTAAGGGGGTAAAATAGGGGACGAAAGTTTGTATGGAAGTTCGTCATTTCTGAGGTTAGAATAATGAAAATTTGTGTTTAGGTATATTTTTAAAAAAAATGTTTCGGCGTTTTTTTAAAATTCAACCCCTATGGGGATTAAATAGGGGATGAAAGTTTGTATGTATGCAAGTTCGTCATTTTTCAAGTTAAAATTATAAAAATTGGTGTTTAGGTGACTTTTTAAAAATAAAAAATGTGGGTTTCGGCGTTTTTTAATATTCAACTCCTAAGGTGGTAAAATAGGGGATGAAAGTTCATATGGAAATTCGTCATTTCCGAGGTAATAAATAACACGAATGAATAATTGAGTTTAGGTTTCTTTTTACGTATCAAAAAATATGGATTTCAACTTTTTTTATGTAGCCAATTGACTGCAGCTCATATTATATGGGCTGGCTCGACCGGGGTAGTACCACCCTCTCACAGAAGATCGGCGTAAAGCAGCTATTACAGCTGCGTTTCGTACGATGAGTGAGGGAGCCAAAAGCTCCATCCCACTCCCCTTCAGGTCGGCAATTTGCGAGCAATGCCTTTGGTATTGTAAGCATCTATAGGCTACGGTCACTGCTTAACATCAAGCGGGCCGTAAGTTTTTTTTGCCAACGCAGTCCTATAAAAAAATGTAGGTTGATCCTTTAAGGAAAATATTTATATAGTAAGCATCTATCATCATATACGGTAACTGCTTAACATCGGGCGGGCCGTACGCTTTATTGTCACCCCAGTCCTATAATAACAAAAAAAACAGGTTGATACTTTAATGAAAATATTTATATAGTAAGCATCTATAGGCTACGGTAACTGCTTAACATCAGGTGGGCCGAACGCTTTTTTGGTACCGCAGTCCTATAAAAAAAATATAGATTGATGCTTTAAGGAAAAAATATATATAGTAAGCATCAATAGGCTACGGTAACTGCTTAACATCAGGCGGGCCGTACGCTTTTTTGCCACCGCATTCCTATAATAAAAAATATAGGTTGATACTTTAAAGAGAATATTTATATAGTAAGCATCTATAGGCTACGGTAACTGCTTAACATCAGGCGGGCCGTACGCTTTTTTGCCACCGCAGTCCTATAATAAAAAAATATCCGGGATCCGGCAAACGGAAGCTGGGATCTGAAAAAACGGGATCCGGGATTAAGAAAATGAGACCCGGGAAAGGAAATCTGGGGTATGAAATCCGGGATATGGGATACGGGACCCGTGATATCCGGGATACGGGAACCGGGATTTAACTAACGGAATCTGGGAACGGGATCCGGGATATTCGGTATACGGGATTCGGGATCCGGAAAACGGGATCCAGGATCCGGAAAACGGGATCCAGGATCCGGGCAACGGAACCTGAGTAACGAGATCCGGGATACAAAATCCGGGTCCGGGAAACGGGATCCGGGGTCCGATTTTTTTTAATTTCAATTCTGCGCGGACGAAGTCGCGGGCAAAAGCTAGTAAAATATAAAGACGATAAAAACGACAGCTGTTAGTCTGAAAATGACTCCATTAATGACGAGTAGATATATACAGGGTTATTGGAAAAACACTAACAAACTTGCAGGACTGTACTGACTGACTGTACTGACAACATAAACAACAACTTTTGTTCTATGACATTTTACATAACATAATACATTTAACATGAAATTGACACTTTAAAATTTATGAAAGGTATGTTAGGTACTTTAGGGCAAAGTGGAATATAATCACGTACTGAGATGGAATCACTCACTGGATGAGAATAATTTTCTTGTTTCTTAAATATTCTGATTTTTAGTTAAATATATTATGTTTTGTAAAAAGTCATATACAAAAGTGGTTGTTTATGATGTAAGTAATACAGTCCTGCAAGGTTGTTAATGTTTTTCAAATAACCCTGTATTTTATTAGTATCAGTCTAGGTATCTTAAAAAATCCTCGCAAATATAATATACAACTTCAGTTATGTAAGTTTTAAAAGCTTTACTTTACTTCGTGCATTCATTCGTAACAATGTCGTAAAATATCACATAACATCGCACTACCACCGAAATTATGATGAGATTTTCAACTTCATAAACTCTATTTCTTATAAGCCATAAAACCTTTACTATACCGGAAATTTCCATAGGGGCAATCCGCTGTTCCAAATTCCACCCCACATTATAAAAGAACTATATCCGTGCTGTTATATAACATTTTCATAACTGAAAAATCTATACAAATAAATAAAATTGAAGTGTCCGTTTCTAATGTTACCATAACAGCTTTTTACTAAATACATAAGAAAGTATATACGGTACTTATAACATTATCATCATCATTTTTGACTATTATTGTCTGTCTGTTTGTTCCCGCTAATCTCAGAAACGGCGGGACTAATTTTGACAGGACTTTAACTGACAGATAGCTGATTTTATAAGGAGTAACTTTGGCTACTTTTATTTTAGCAAGTATTAACAATTTGTTTTTTGTTAAATTCCACGCGTTCGAAGTCGCGGTCACAGCTCTATTACATAAATTAAACTTAACATTACGGATATATGGTAAAACAATCCGTTAATTATTTATTAGTTCGCGTTGTGGAGGGTAAAACGAAGAGCCCGTTCGATTCCCGGGGTAGACACACGCCCATGTTAGTATCCGGTACGTGAGCTGAAACTCAAGGAGCGGCAAGTGATTGCGCCAATTACTATTGTGCTGATCACTCGGGATAATAGCCGTGAAGATACCTCCATAGAGAGATGGGATAAGGGTATCTTAATTAAGTATAATAATCGATTTTAAACACTATTTGTTCCTGATAACCGAACGAATCGAAATTCTACAGTAAGTATTTAATTAAATGGGAACGTACATTTATTCCCGTTCTCTCATTCATCGTACGCGCAGCTGTAATAGCTGCTTTACGCCGATCTTCTGTGAGAGGGTGGTACTGCCCCGGTCAAGCCAGCTCAGATTTGAACTGTAGTCAATTGGCTACAGCTCGGCTCTACCACCATGATCAATGCAGCGTGACTAGTGGAGGAAAATGAGACCTCTAGATAGTCCCTAAATTTATAGACAGTTTGATTGACTTAAACTGGCATTAGAAATAACTTTAGTTGCTAAAAATGCTTTGTAAAACCATTGTAAACTGGTTAAAAACTACAACTAAGACGGTAACACTGTTGCTTTCCAATTTCGAATGAGAGATATTCAAAAACGTCGGTATAGTGTCAAAAGTCAACAATAAATAAACATTAATATACCCAGCAATATAGACAGACAGACTCCGCGAAATACTGTGAACTAACAGTTATGTAACCGAATGTCGTTGACCCGGCGTGCAACTCACCCACTAATCTACAAGTGACACTGACTCACACTCATTTAAAACACTTACATAAACTCACTCCGGTCACAGCCGTATTTAATAAGCCGTATTTCGTGAGTAAGTAGGTACGCTCTAAGAACGGGATTAGGAGAAAGGGCGCGGGTAAATTGTGTTTTTACCACAGAGAAAATAAACGGTAGAGATGTTCTTGTTAGATTTCCCTATGAAACGACGCTTGACAATTTGCGTGGGTGAAGGCACGGGTGAAGGGGTGTAGATAACGCCTACTTTGCCATTTCAATCTACCGGTCAATAGCAAAACGACTCGCTACGTTCTATGTCGATGTTAGTACGTAGTTTAACCTTTTCACACTAGATGTCACTAAGTGTAGGGTGATAAAAAAACGTACAGATGGTCGCCATCTAGTGTCGAATAGAATTATATTTGGGATGCGAACGTTGGCAAGACGTCTGCACAGGACGAACGCCAACAGCTCACTGAATAAGCCACGCCTACTGTGATGACGTCAATGGCCTAGTTGAGCATGTGGTCGAGTTGCTTAGACCCAGTCCTCTTAGTAATTGGCCCATGGTTTTTACCCTTTGACCCATTGCTTTATAACATAATACATTTTAATTCATAACCTTGATAATCCTACTGTGTCTTCACTTCACTGTTATTTAATATTTATAAGGAGAGTCATAATTATTATTTATCTCGAAATTATGAAAATAGCCCATTCATTAGCGAAACTAGTGACCTCTGCATTTATAGAAAATTAAGTAATGTATTACACTGGCTTAACAAATCGATCACGTAAACTGGTAAAAACATCTCTACAATGGGATAAGTTCATCTAAGATAGAAGGTTGCAATATGTTCATCTGTTTTGGAGCTATTTGCTGAAATACAAACCAAAATGAACGAACGAACTACGTTCATAATTTGTCAAAGCACCATCATTAATTTTGTTTCTGGGGGCTTACCACGAACTCTTATTTCGATTCAATTACAGGATCGTTTTAACGTTTCAGCGACTTTTTGTGCAATGACGTACCTTATTGTCATGACAATAAGAAACGTCATTGTCACGTCATTAAAACGTTCCTATAATTGAATCGCGATAAGAGGTCGTGGTAAGCCCCCAGGTCTTACAAAACAGATACTTAAGTAGTCAGTACTGTAGTGGTTGTAAACAATGACTGGTTCTCGAAGTCATATTAATTGTGAAAAAAAGAACTTTTCGAACTAACTACACTGGAACACAAAGAAAAAGGGTCGGTTAGAAAATCTTCAATATCTTCAATAGGACCGGACCTAGCTTTATGAAATAAAGACTAAACTAAAGAATATTTTAATGTAATTAAATGAAAATAAAAATAAAACCGGCCAAGTGCGTGTCGGACTTGGCCGACTTGACACCGTAGAATAAAACCGTCAAGAATATCAAGTATTTATTTTATTTTTACTATTTGTTGTTGTAGCGGCAACAGAAATACACATTCTGTGAAAATGTCAAGTCTCTAGCTATTACGGTTCGTGAGATACAGCCCGCTGAGAGACAGACGGACGGACGGACGGACGAACAGCGTAGGCTTAGTAATAGGGTTCCGTTGGCACCCTTTGGGTAAAGAACCTTAAAAAATGAATTGAATCTTTTGATTTTTAATAAATTTAAAATAAATAAAAATGTGATTAAAGATATTTTTGAAAATTTTCTAACCGACCCTTTTTCTTTGAGGTCCAGTGTAGTTCCGAAACAATATAGCTTTGTGTATCGTATTTGGTAAGCAGTGCGTAATACGTATAGTAAATATTTGAAGTAAGTCGGCAATTTTGTCCTCCCTTCGGGAGTGGGGCGGGTTTGTATACAATACTCTGAATGTTTTCCATTTCGGAACAGAGAAAACGGGATTCGTATTTGACTCGTAAGCAAGTTTGTTGAATGATGCAAATAGGAAGACCTATTTTCATTTCCGGCTCGTGTTTGGAGTTAAACATTATCGATGTTATTAGAAAACCGTTAAACTCGTTTAGAACGTGTGTCTTGTCAAATTTTCCTAGTAAAAAATACAATATTCACTTTAAATATTTACTGGCACGCATGTTTTCTTGTTTCACAATTGACATAACTCGTGTTTATCTCGTGTTTAACTTTTTGTAATAACACGATAAGGATCAATAGTAGTATAAGATTGTTATAACTTCAATTGGAGCAGCATAGCAGATGAGACTTCATCCGTTGTTCTGTCACCATGTGAATTCCACCAAGTCACAAAACTGACGCGTATGTTTTTATAACTGATATTATTACAAAATGATTGAAACAAAACTCAGGCCTGTATTTATAAGTTGCTCTCAGATTGGAGCACGATTTATTAATACCGGCCTTAGATAGCTATCAGTAGACGAAACGAAAGAAGATATTAACAAAGTTTCATAAACTTAGTTACTCGATAAAGGTAAATATATCTCTCACACAATATTGCTACAATTTCCAATATTACACTAGTATTTTTTCAGAAGGTTGTCAAACGCACAAAAAGCTTTTGCCTGAGATTACTGAAACGATATCCCTGAAAATGGCAACGTTTACACTTTATTTTTACTTTAGGTTGTGTATGCTCGGAATATTTGATGATATAGGAAAAAAATACAGAGAACCAAATAAAAAAATAAGACCTACTACATATATTATCTAGAGCTAATTTCATACTTATTGAGCACCAAACATGCAGACTACTTCATATTAGTAATTAGGATGATGACTACTTAGTGGTTTGCCTACTCGGCTCACTGTACCCGGGGTTTGCGAATTCAATTCCCATGGGGGCAAATTTTGAAAATGATTTTATTCTTTATTTTCTTATTACTGGGATCGCCCCTAGTTTATTGTACGGTACCTATAGAACAAATATCTTTCTTTATAGCTAAGGATGGCACACTGGCAGACGGTCCATCTGATGGTAAGAGGAAACCGCCGCTCAGGACATCTGCAACTCTAGAGCTGGTGTGTTTATATGACATTATTAATTATTTACGTTTATTTACTTGTCGTTGTCGTTTGTCTGCGGAGAATTGCTAATTGTTAGGGTCCATGACTCATGACAGACATAATCTCGACTGACAGGGAGTTAGGTCTTGTTGGCTTCTTCGATTATCGATCAATTCATTTGGTTTATAATATTGGAGGTTGACAATTCCGAGGGTGAGTGGTGGGTCCCTCTCTATAATTGTTTAACAATGGATTTCCGCAAAGTTACGCCTGATTCCATCAATTTATTTACTTTGTTTCTTACAGCAGTTATTAAAATGCATTACAAGAAGCTTGACCTCTAAATACGTGTCGATAGGAGACAGCTAACGACAGACAAATTGAGTTTAATCGCACCGTCATTACACGAAATTATCCCGTATCCGTACGTCACTGCACTCCATTATAGTGACACCAAGTTTGTTTAGAAATGTGGGAAAATTAAGAGAACATTGAATCATATGACTACAATATTTTTAAAATAAATAATGACCTTTTGCCTTTGTCAGCATTTTACTCGGGTTAAAGCACCAGGTGCACCTGATGTTGTGTGTTGTTGGGTTATAATGCCAGATTTTCAAAGTCTACAAATGCCCGATTCCACAAATGATGGATTCTTGTTTTTCACCGAATCAAATATGCGAGACGTCTAAATCTAGATATAGATTTATTAATTCCATGGTCCGAATAAACTCAAGACAGCTGGTGTCATTACTCGCAGCTGCGCCTGCGACTGTCAATTTTGCGTATGCGTAGGTACTTATTGCGCAAAACTAACGCATGTACCAACACCACATGCCGTTGAGTCAGTCCCTGGCTATTTGAACGAGGGAAATATACCTAGCATACTGAACTCCCAAATATGTACTTAATTTCTTTAAGGCTGATGTGGTTTAATCACAAAACATAATTTTGGAACCCATGAGCAGTATTTATGTAGTAATATGTTAATTGCCAATGCAAAAGTTTGACTATACTTTTCAGAATAAGCGTGCTTTGTAAAGCCACTTAAATGGATTATAACATTTAGTATATACAGGGTGGATTTTTGAGACGGGGCGGTAAGGGCAGCTACTTGAACCGTTATAGTTACACGAAAACGTCCTTAAGAAACCTTCCCTAACTTTTTGAGATATTCTGAACTGCATTCAAAGATTTTGGAAAAAATGGACAGTCATCGAAAAAAATGCTAAAATACCAAAATATTGTTTTTTACTCCCATCGATCCTATTTCATGTAGGGATCAAAAGACTCTATAGGACCATTCAAGGTTTGAGTACTAGAAATGACAGAAATCGTCAAAAACTTTTCCCATACATTTTGTGCTGAAAAACGATTAGTTATTTGGAAATATTTTTTGTTGCCAAACGAACCTATTACTTACTGTGATCAAAATACTCTTTGAGGGTAACTGAAATCTGAGTACAGAAACATGTCACAAGACCGGGTTTACACACAGGCACCTTATGCAGCGGGCATAACTTAACCGTATAACTTATCGTAGTTTCTGTACTCAAACTTCAGTTGGCCTTAAAGAGACTGCTAAAGCATCACCAAAAAACAATGGTCATCGAACTCCATTCTCCTATATCGTAACAACATTTGATTATTAACAACAAAACAAACAGAATATGATTTCTCGTGTAGAGTCGAGTTTGTAACAGCTGCAACACAAGACGCCTGCTGACCCGCTATGTAGAGCCGCCGCGTTGCCGCTCCGATGAGTAATTGGAGCAATTCAGATTAGGATGTCACTTAATGACAAGTTGGAAAACTTCCATAAAAGAGCTGCTTACAGAAAGCATATTGTATACCGAAATAAATAACTCAAAATCACAGGAAGAAAGACAAAAGCTATATTAGAAACGACGTTTTCTTGTCGGATATGATTAAAGCGTATCAAAACCAATTTATTTCTCATCCAGATACTAAAAAGCATATAAAATTAGGAGATCCCAGCTTATTGCGTCTTAATTACCTGTAATACACAACGTTACCAATTAATATGCAATTTTAAACGATAATTATTGCATTATTGATGCACCACAAAGATAAAACTGTGGTTCTACTTAGTGTTATGCAAAATGCACCAAATATTTAAATTAATATTCGTCTACCGCTAAATGGAATGATATATTTATCAAATTGCTTCCTTGACATTCTCATAAGGTGACAAATTTTATCATTATTACGAAATCAATTCAATCGTTAAATAACATCTGTGAAAGATTGGAGACTGCGCGTTTTGCAAATTAGATAATAATGAGCCAATTCCTTCATTGTGTTCGTTAGAAGACTCTACCGTGAACTAGGTGTTAGGAAGTAGGAAGCGGATTATGAGATCCTACTGAATGTAGGTGAATATTAATTATCGGGCTTTGAAAGTTATTAAAGTATTCGCTACAAATATGTCTATCACTAATACAGTAACAAAAATCTAGCCGACGATCATACCACTGGATCAAAGATATAATTATTACAGGATTATGTAATAAAGTAATCTCGCCAGACTAACATACCAACTGTATGGTCCCAAACTAAAAAATGCTTGTACTATGGCTATCATATGATGGACTAGGGCCGATCCCATTGAGACCCAGACCAGCGGGGCGATTGCGTAACTTTTTCGTCAATGTTACAATTGGTTTCGTTACTCCCGTATTGCAATTTCAGTTGGAATTAATTGAAATCTGGATGAGTCTAGAGTTCACTCTTCCCGATTTCAATAAATTTCAATTGATAAAACAAAACAGGATCAACGAAACCAATTGAAACATTGACGAAAACGTTACGCAATCGCCCCGCAGGGCAAACTATGATAAGGTCGGTTCCGAAATTTACCTCTGGCGGGACTCAAACCCATTTCAACAGTCGTCCGCAGAAGTTGCAGAGTTTCTGTAATATGTATCTATTGAATACAACTGATACTACCTCTCCAAGTAGAGTCACTCTGACCGAAAAACTGTTCGAAACGCATCAATCTATAACCGAGTCATTTAATTGAAAAAAATATACATTTCCACATCCCTGGTACGTGCGCGAGAGCATATAAGCGTGGTCGGTGGCTGCCGATCACATACGCGAGAGTTGGTAGACGTACGGCAGTCGCCTCGCGATAGTCACGCGCAGTGTGTCACACGTGTTACAATGAAGCTACCGGTTAGTGACGGTTAACAATGGTTTAGAGTGGTGTTCAGTGTTCACGAATCGTGATGTTTAGGGATGCTAATAAAGGATGCTTTTGCTTGACGGGCCCGTTGGCGTGGTTTGCGTGATGCCGCCTTTCACGCTGCAGGTCGTAGGTTCGATTCCTACCCGGGACATGCATTTGTGTGCATGAACATGTATGTATGTCCCGAGTCTGGGTGTATATGTATATTAAGTATGTATTTACAAATAAAAAGTAGTATAGTAGTAATATCAGTTATCTGATTTCCATAGTACAAGCTCTGCTTAGTTTGGGATTAGGTAGCCGTGTGTAAAAAATGTTCCAGGATATTATTATTATTTTCTTAACCGACCGTTAAAGTTTACCGAACGTCGACTCTTCAACAAAATTGACTGAAATGTAAACATGACAGGTGAACCCTGCACCGCAAAATACAGTTTACATTTTTAGGGTTCTGTAATCTTGGGAACGAACGTAGTCGTACGTACGTAAACGTAGTCAATTTCCCTCTGGATGGTTCCTCACTCAGTCTTGGATGTTACAACTAATAACATTTAAATTACATAGACAGGTTACCTACACTAAAAGACGCGTAAAATAGTGCTAAATATTTATCAAACGCACTGTCAACGCTTCCTTTCGGCGACACGAGTCAGATCTCGGGTTTGTCAATTGTCCTAGTTTTAACGTGCCACTTCCGCAATGCGTATAATAACGTATCTACAGTTATTATTTTTCATCATAGGTTTCATCGCGTTAATATCTCGCTCAAACTAAGGATCAAAACAAGACTAATGTATCATTTGAAAGTCTCTACATATCGACTATACCGTCTTCTGCAGATAACGCTACTAGTACTAGCGGCGGTTGGGCAAGCTGCAGAGTCCAATCTACCACCAGCCAGCAAGACCACGGACGAGAACAAGACCAACAAACGGGAGCTGTTCGAGGGGAACTACGGATTACGGAATGGACTGTCGTTTGGAACGAAATTCGGTATGTACCTACCCCAATACATTATACATTTAACATGACATCTTGAGGTGGTCATAGCCAGCTGCAACCACTGATCGGTAAACGATCGGAGTCTAAGCAACGCTAGGTTAGTCAGAGACGGGTGACCATTTAGTGGCATTTGAACTGAGCGTCTCTGTACTTCGGAAGGCACCTAAAAAGTCGTTCCTGTAGCCCGATTCACGTAACCAAAACCGTAACGATGTCTCAGCGATATAGTCGTTGATAGCCTTTTTGTATTACGAAAAGGCTATCAACGACTATATCGCCGAGACATCGTTACGGTTTTGGTTACGTGAATCGGGCCACTGGGTTGTTGTCATCTACGCAGCGGTCGTTAAGCGTTTTCAGAGTCCTTTGGGCGGCTTGACCGACTCTGACACTAGGTTGGCCACTAACCATACGATAAGAAGAAGAATAATTATTATTAACATGGAGGTATTGTCGCAAAATACTCGAATGGAGTGCTGTGTGCCAAGTGCAAGAGTACGCGCTCTATATTTCGCGTTTTTACGCGAATTTTGTGTACAGAAAGTAATTAATTAACTCATCGCTAAGGGGTGCTTGATGAGTCACTCATACAAAATTCACGTGAACACGCGTAATGCGTTGAGCGTACTCACACGCTACACACTGATTAATTTTGACGCCATAAAAAAATGCAGAAATAAAGTCTCAAATAGAGTAGCAGCCGAATACAAAAAGGCTACTTAAATATTTAAGTCCCACTTAGCAGTTTGTGACGTCGTTAACTGTAATTTTTTGTATGGCGCGTCAAAGTTAAGCAGCTCTCAAATTTAAGTTGAGTATGACTTACACATTTAAGGAGCGATTCAGTTTTCAACCGTTACTAAACTTCCTTCATTATCTGAAGGCTGGCTGTCTGAAAGAACGTCATTATTATTATTACACGAAGGTTGAAATTCAGTAGATGAATTCCGTCTCTGAATTTAGACAAACATTTAAGTCTAAACATATTGTGCTCTTTCATTTTAATAAGGGTTTAGTGAATTTATTCGTGAACGGGTAGTCCTATCTATATTACCAAACCCCCTGTCCCTTCCGGAGGTATAATGCGAACCATTACCTACCCATAACCATAATGAAATGTTTCTATACCGAGCAGCAGTCCCATTGGGAACCCTTGTTAAACCTTCATGCAAATTTTCAATGAATCCCAAATACTTAACTAAGGCTTTCAATTCAATTTACCATAGTTCCACGGCAATAACAACGCAACTATCGTCAATGTAAACACTAGTAGAACACATACACCGCAAATATTATCATTCGTGCTGAAATAGTGATTGATTTTATGAAAACAAAGGCTCCAAGCCGTTTAGTTAACGTAACATTTTGTTTGAGACCCTGAATGTGCGAATATTAAAACTAATTTTATGTTTTTCGTGTGCATGCATTTTGGGAGATCATTTTAATATTTGAATTTAATTATTAAAGCTGAAGAGCAGCGCGGGCGTTGAGTGGACTTTTCACATTTTTAATAACAATTTTAAATCACCCGCTACGTGATAAAAAAGGTGTATTCATTCATTCATGTGTATGGTCGTTTGCATGTATATGGTAACATTTCTAACATAAGCTGAGCTTTCCTAATTACCAGTGTTTGTTAAAAAGAGCTCAGCTTATGTTAGAAATGTTACAATAGAGGCCGACCGTACCACATTTATTAGCACGAAACGCAGCTTATCTAAGAGCGTCTGATGCAACAAACAAGAGCACACTTAAGTAGGTACCTGATTGTAAAGCGAATCATATAAATTAAATCAGACATGGGATAGCAATTAAACAAAACTTTTAATTTATATGATACAGTTGCCACGGAATAGACCAACATACACAAGTTCATGTGAGACGCATGCAGTCATTAATCTTCGTTCATTATTACAGGAGCACCGCCGGGAATCGAATACGCTGACGACAAAGACAACTTGCCAGACAAATCCGTGAGTTGATAATTAATTTTCATCATTTAAATTCGTCTACATTAATTAAGTTATGCAATCAAATAGTGTGGCGGAATCTATTTCAAGCGTTCTTATTTAATAATTTTAATACGTTTAAGGTAAGTATAATTAATGGTGATTGGATGATTTCGAATTAAAAGAAGAATAGTTTATAATTATGTGAGGAACAGATAGCGAGAGAGGGTTCGCTCCCTGACGTCTTCCGCATTCCACGATCATTAGACGCGATGGAAGAGTGAGGAAAAATGTTACACAAAATTAGGCTTTTGATGTTATCATCAATGATCGATACAAACGTGAACTTAATTCTCTAGACTTCAAATTAAAAGTTAAAGGAATTGTTGCTAACTGAAATAAAAACCATTACTAACCAAAAAGTTATGATTGATTAACACAGGCATTACAAATCCCTTTTGTTTCTAGAAATGCGATCTAAAACCATTGTAAACTGGCTATAAATTTCTATAAATTACGGTAAGCCTCTATTCCACAATATAAAGATCAACACTGACATTCCATCACAATGCACTTGAAATGAGCCGCTTCAGCCAACTTGAGCCAAGAAATTTAATATAAAACTTGGCTGAGCCGATAAATTTCCGCCGCGGAATATAAAAACTTGGCGAGACACGGGAACACGCATTTTCCACATCGAGTTTTGGTTATGAATTTGTTCCCTGAAATGCGAAATTGTGTAAGTTCAAAGGTAGCTCCGTGTGTCCTAAAAAATAATATTGCTATCTTACTCATAAGTCCATTACGACGATAAAATACACATTCAATTGCTTGAATGTTGCTAATTAATTGCTAGCAGGCACCTCTTTGACACTGCAATCCAGGTTAAAAGTTTATAAAATTATGACTATAACTGAAAAGTTTATACACAACCAATATATCTTGGTACTTACTTACAAACAGAGGCCATTTATATTAGCACGCCTTTGTTTTTGTGTCCAATTCCTTAATATTGATATTAAAAGCAGCACGTTGTAATATGATCTAGATGCATAAAAAGTGACTATTCTGGTCTTATTTAAATGATCTATGATGAAAATGAGGAAGTTGAATGTCAGTGGCGCGATATCTAGAGATCGCTTTTGGATGATGATACACAAGCAGCAACGTATTATAAATCTTAAAGTTATTTCATTTCGAAAGCAGTTAGCAGGCAATCTTTAGTTTGAATTCGTTAGAGATCTTAATTAGATCAGAGTCTCTGTAGAAACCATCATTGATTAATTTTCAAAATATCATTCGAAATATTTAATTATTTATTCGCCAATAGACGTGTCTACAACATGCACATGCCGCGTGAGGCTGCTCACCCACATGCCTCGCGAAGCACGAAGTTTGCCTCAGTCGCAAGCCGCGCGAGGCAAATGGCGAGGCAACTGACACTCTAGACAGGGAAAGGTATACCCGATCAATCAGTTTGACACGTTTGACATCGTTCTGTCTCACGACTGCCAAACTAGGCGAGGCAAATGTGAGTGCTCAGGTGAGGCTGGGCGCGCATTTGCCTCACGTGAGGCAAGTCAAACTTGGCGAGGAAAATTTTCCTCGCGCGGCATGTGACACTTCTGGACGTAGCTATTGGTTAAGTCGTTTTATATCTATTTAATAAAGTTTCCTCACAATGTTTTATCTTCAAAAAAATATTTATCATTTCTGTGTTGAGTATTAATATCATACTATATAACACTTTACATCATAATAGTGACTTTGGCCTAGTTCTCATATAACGTTACAACATTCTAGGTTAACAACGACTGGGAGATGTGCGGAATTGCATTCAAATAACATTCCGTCACCTCTGATATTTGCTAATGCAATCAAAATATGAGCTTGTCAATAGAAGACGAGTCCAATTAATTAATTTGGTGTCGTAATTATGTTAATAAAGTCTAAGATCTCACTGCTTATGCTAATGTCATAATATGTAACGTTATATGCAAATCATAAGATTGTTTTCATAGTTTTTTGCAGTTGGATAGTAAGAAACGCATTTATAATTCAGTTAGGTAAATACATACATTTCCGTATTTACGTGTTACATAAAGTCCTCAAAATCCTGTTATTCACACATATTCCATGACCTGTGGAATATACGAAGTGTTCACAAGTTGATTGATAAAAAAGCAGGCCTGAATAAATACTCTCCATCATAATAATTAAAACCATACCATCATTCCTGTATTCCCCGAAGGGTAGGCAGACGTGTACCTTTCGCCGACGTTATTTTAGGTCCCAAATGTCCCAATTAATAGGACGCGATATTGTATTTATACCGGGCCACATTACCATCAGGCAGATCTTGAATGACATAATCATTATCAACTAGACTAGATATGACACTCAAACTTGTGTTATAATACTTATCACTCTTATTTCACTTATCTATTATCTATATTATTCGCAATTCGCATTTTAACAAACCTGCCAATAACTAGAGATTCCTCGACTCGATTACACCGATATCGAATCGCCTTTCTAGTCTGAGACTGATAACCGTTACGAAACATCAGAATATATATTTCTTTCACTAGTTCCGACATTTTGACAACAAGTAATTGCGTGTATTATTACAAAACATTGTTTTAATTTTTTTATTTATTCGATGTACCCACTAGTGACATACACTTGGTGCGTCCAGATGCCTCGCATGCCTCGCCCGAGCACTCACGTTATGACATTTTGTCTATGCGTTCCGATGTCAAAACTGAGTGCTTGGGCGCGACGTGCGGCACATGTACAACCACTTATGTCTTGACATTTGCTGTTATGAAAAGGAGATGACAGAAATTCGAAATTAAGTAAGTACCTACATTAGGTACTAAGCATTTAATGTATTTTTTTATTTTTGTATACGTAAAAAAACAACAGTGTGAGTGATTAGAGATACCAATTATCACATAAATATTGGGAGTAGATAGTGCTATTTTAATCGGACCAAAAGTATTTTAGAACAGGTGCGTCCAGATGTGCCGAGCGATGGTGCGCCTGAGCAATCAGTTTTGTCGTCTGACCATGTAGGCATAACCTCAGAACTGGTTGCTTGGGGCTTGTGGACGCGGCCATTTGAACATAAATGGCAACCATACACGCATGTGTTCGGAAGCATTAACTCAGTCCTAAGGTCGCGTTAGACCGGTTGCCGCTGGGTTATGTAACCCTCCGCTAACCAGAGCAACCAGCTCTTACCTCAGTCTGTACTTATCAGTCTCATATGTACTTTAGGAAAGTAGGTGGAATACCGTGCTAAACCCTAAAGGGTCGCAAAGCACACTTTATTGAAAGGTATTTTATAACCTATTCAAAGGTTAGGAATTTTTTAATAATTAGGAACCTATTACACAAATTATTCTTAAAAACCGGCCAAGTGCGAGTCGGACTCGCGCACGAAGGGTTCCGTACCATTCTATAAAAACGGCAATCATGTCTGTTGTATGGGAACCCCACTTAAATATGTTTTTATTCTGTTTTAGTATTTGTTGTTACAGCGGCAACAGAAATACAAATTTTATTCTGACTTTTCGGATAGTTTTGATAAAATCTATTGCTCAATTCGAAATTGTATCCATAAAGGGCTATGGTAACTAAAGAGTGCACAGTATGTGCCAGCATTCAAGTCAATATTGATAAACACATTATCTATTTGAGTATAACCCGTTGTGGTAACAACACGAGGAAGTTTTGAATTTAAACCAATATGGTCAAAAAAATTTTTTAAAGGTGCATTCTCATTAGATTCCAGTAAGTCTACATTAAAATCCCCGCACACTATAGTCGGAGGCAACGGGAGTATTCTGCCATCAAATATGACACTATGAAAGCAATACAACAATTTCCAATCGATCGAAACCTAGAGATAACGCAAAACTTGTCAATAGCAGGCGAATTTTGGTCGTGACTATATTGCGATCTGAAAAACGAAACCATAGCGCGATCTAGGAGCTCATCTAGCGTCATCTAGTGGTGCGTAGCGGTACTATTATTTTATATATTATGAGGTTCTTATTTTATATTATCTTTGTTATAGCAACAATTATTTACTCTTTGCCACCACACTCCCCTAAAAAAAAACTGCTCAACATCAGGCGGGCTGTACGCTTTTTTGCCACCTCAGTCCCATAATTGTTAGTACACACCTGCAATAATAGGTACATAAAGTACACAAATAAATAAATACACATTCTGTGAAAAACTATTACAACGCCATCTATAGTTCTAATACTCTGTGCTTGAAACTCCGAATGCATTTGAAACTTGATTTACAAATATGTTTACGTACGTAAACAATGTATTTGCACAAATCAGTTTAGTGTTAACATTATTTTAATTTAAGCTGTGGGCGACAAAAAAAATGCGAATTACTCAAAAAAAAAAACAACTCATAGTAAGATTCGAACCTAATACCCACATACACGTGGACTAACGCCTTAACCATACGGCTAAGATGATCTCTAGTATTGCACTCGAATTATTATACTACTTATGACACTGTAATGCCAATGATATCATAACAATGTTAGATGGCGCTACTTTGACTGGTACTATTAATTTAAAACTTATTTATGGGTCAAAAATGTAGTTTTACATTTCTTTTTTTGTCAACAATTTATCTAAAATATGTCATAATGATCACTCATGGTTAAAATGTTAGTTTTCTCTTTATATATTGTTTAATTTATGAGTTATCAATAAAAACGCCAAAAATATCGAGTTTATTGTATGGGGACCCCCTTTATTTTTAAGTTTTATTTTATTTTTAGTATTTGTTGTTGTAGCGGCAACAGAAATACACATTCTGTGAAAATTTCATGTCTCTAGCTATTACCGTTTGTTAGATACAGCCCGCTGACAGACAGACGGACAGACAGACAGACAGACAGACAGACAGACAGACAGACAGACAGACAGACAGACAGACGGACAGCGTAGGCTTAGTAATAGGGTCCCGTTGGCACCCTTTGGGTACGGAACCCTAATAATACCCGAAGAATATTAATGAGGTTTAGGTTTTCAATATTTTACCCTTTACTTAGAGAATAAAATACTTACCACCAAAATAACAAATTAAAATTGATTTACAATAATATTACAAAGCAAAGCCATTTCTGAAAATTATTTGGAAAGCTTTTGTAAAACGTTAAAATGACTATATGGGGTAACACCACAGAGTAAAGACTAAAGAAAGAGGTGCCCTTATTAGATATATGTATGAAAAAAAACGTGGTCATTGCTTTTTCATTTTCATTGTTCTATCTACCGGTAAATAGTTGAACTACTCGCTTCGTTTTATGTCGATGTTAGTGTATACTAGGCCGAGTTGCTTAGGGCCAGTCCCCTTAGTAATTGGTCCATGGGTAACACAACCTTTCACGTCTTCAAACTCAATACAACAATTACAGCAGAAAATTAAAAGAATGAGTATTTAGAAGATATGGTTTTGAATAAAAACTAATTCAGCCTCATCGTCATTTTCCATCAGATGACAGTGCTTAATAAAAATAAAAAATCTTAGAAATTGGCAAGTCTTTCGGCCATGCCAAAACAATATTTCTTCCCTTTTTACAATATTAGTTTGCTCATAAATTACCTATGCGTGTATGTCGCCGGAACTCGAACCCACTGACTTCTTAACGGCCCCGACTCTGTTTATACCCGACACGAGGGAGATAAGATTCATATCATGCGATATTTGCGTATAAGGCCATAGACAGGGTAGACTTCTTGCACAAATAAAATCGTTATGTAATACGAGTACCTGAAAGCGTCGCATTTCATCACTACACCACACTGCTCGGTCATCGGTGCCCGTAGCATAAAGTACTTGTATCGCCATCGACGAAATAAATAATGCCACAGTTATTGTCTCATGGAATTAGTAGCGTTAGGGGGACGGAAACCACTTATGTTAACGTAACGTTACATAAATAGCTGTGTCTACAAGAGGCGAGCGACATCTGCCACATGCCCGAGCAGTCAGTTTTGATGTCCGACAGATCCAACCGCGAAGACATAACGTCACTCATAAAATGGCAGCGTCTAAATGTGGCAAACGGCGCGCTCGAACTATCAGTTTGACGTTCGAACACGTAGACATAATGTAATGAAATGATTAGGGCGCGCCGCTCGTCTCTTTTGGACGCACTTATTGGTTTTATTACTTTTTGTGAATAGTATATGCTATTTTTCGCTCCAGCTATCGGAGTATTCCGTAATCCCATCCATCATGTTGCCTCGAGCAGCCACACTCAGCCGCCCTCAGACAAAGGGCACGTCCCTTATTAATCACAATCGTACCCTTAAAACTCCAGTATTATTAGAATTAATAAAACTTCTTCCTTTTAATTAATTTTTTCGATAACTTTTAAGGAAATTGGGTTCGTTTCGGAATTATCCGAAGCGAGGTAGCGCCGAGATTAACGGGGGCCTACTCTAATTGTACTTTATTTTGATTACTGCACTAGTAGCACATCCGACCGTGACAAGACAAAACGCGTGATAGTTTGTTTTTGTCTCATTCTCTCCTATGCATTAGGAAAGAGGGAGCGTGACTCGGTGCGTAATGCGTGATAAAAGTCTTGTCTTGGCGTGTGTGCTAGCCCCATTGATAAGTCTCACGGTTTGAGTATAGACCACTTGGTTTACTGCATCGGGTCGTTGCGGGTTCAATGTATGTCGAAGCAAATTTTGAAAAATGGTCTTTTAGGAATTTATCCTGGTCTGGCAGTCACTGGGACTATTCCCACCTTACACAGTTTCTCCAATTAAAACATATATGTTAGGTAATTAAAACTATCAAAATCCGTTCAGCATAGACGTTTAGGATAAATAAAAGATATCTAAAGATGGCATCTTTCACTACATAAAGTTATCTAATTAATTCGTGTTGTTGCCCTAGACGTTATGAAAATAAATGTCACGACACAATAAACGCTTCGCAATTTGGAAAAATAGAGTAGATCCCATCTCTCTTCTCAACACCATAATGAAGTAATTATGTAGATTCTTTTAAAAGATAATTTGGGTGTGAGAAACATTTTGTGGGCTCCAAGATTTACAAGGGCCGGCATTAATTGGTTCGCGCCCATTGGTCTCATTATTTTGAAGGTCTTAGGAAATATCCGCTTTGTCCCTTGGAGGGTGAATGATGAACATGGCACCTTGAAAAGCTGTCTCTAGTTTTCGTGTATTGTCCAAGATCTGAAGTTGTTTAAATAAATAAATATTTGTCTGAACATAAGTGCTACACGCCAATGGCGGCGTCTTCATCAGGCGCATGCCTCGCGCGAGCACTCACTTTTGACGTCGGAACGCATAGACGTAATGTCATAATATGAGTGCTCGGGTGAGGCATGCGCGCCATATGGACACATCTATTGGTTAAGCACGCGTCTTGCAGGCTTAAAAGTCCAGGGTTCAAACCCCGGCTCGCACTTCTGGATTTTTCAAAATCTATGTGCGAATCATATTTTTAATATGGTTATCACATATTTTGTTTGGGACTAATCCCGCCACACATTCCCACCACTGTTACTCCTGTAAGCCAAGATCGACAATGGTGTCCAACGATGACGCCAAGGATGATTATCACTTGCAAGGAAAACATCGTGAGGAAATTTTCATGTCTTAGAAAATCTAACAAGTTTTCGAAAGACGTGTGAAGTCCACCAACCCGCACTGCGTCAGCGTGGTGGATTATTACCTGAATCCCCCTCGCAAGGGAGCCCGTACCCAGGAGTGGGACGTGGGCTAATATTATTATTTATAATATTTTAAGTGCTACACGAGCGAATACTGATTCGCGAGGTGCGTCTGAAAGCCGAGCGGTGCAGGCGCACCCGAGCAATCAGTTTTGACGTGTGACCACATAGACATAACGGCTGCTCGGGGCTTGTAGACGCGGCCTCTTAAATGTTGTTCCACTTTGCTGCTTGAGACGTCATTACCTGTTTTTGTATGGCACTCAATTTCAGTTTCATTTGAGTCAACGGTCATTAGCGCACATCCACAAAACATACAAACACAGTAGTTAATTGATTTTGATTTTACAGTTCATTAGCGAAGCGTTTATAAGTAATCGGTCTCTACCTATTACGTGTGAGTTATCGCAATCGCCGTAGGTTGACGCGCGCAAAGCCTGGGTCATTAGTCGCGTAACATCGGCGAAATAATTGGTAAACGACACGAGCGACGCCATCTAGCCGCGAAATCGATGAACTAATTAATACTGTTGTCTACAATGAGGATTAAAGGTTTTTACTCATCTATCAACTCGGCACCCGACCAGCACCGCCTCGTCGGTCAGCATCCACTAACCGAACCGGAAATAAGTGGACCACGCGCGGTCCACTGGTTGATCACGTGACGTCTATGGTGTAAAAGCAGCATCCGCCCGCGGACCACCTGTCGACAACGAGTGGACGCCGAGCGGCGAGGCGGTGCTGGTCGGGTGCCGAGTAGATAGTTGAGTGCCAACCTTAAATTTTTGTCGCAGTTTGTTTAGTGGAGTATTTCCAGTAAGTAAACACACTGACTTATTTTCATGGTAGTTATGACTAGTTAGGTCTCCTACGAATGGAATTAACACCAATGTTACTTCATCATTATCATCATGTCAGCCAAAAGACGTCCACTGTTGGACATACACCTCCCCCAAGGTTTTTCAAAACGACCGGTCCTATTCTACTTGCATCCAGCGCTTTTGCTAAATAGAGAGAGCGCCCTTACGGAGACCAATCATTAATCGATGGTAGCGGTCTCATGGGTATATTTATTTGTGAACCTTTGGGAATTAGACTTTAATTTCAGAAAACAGCATAAACTGATAATGAAACTAATCGTCTTCACAGACTTTATTAAAACAGACGGGCAGCGTCTTAATGCCGACAGAAATGATTCGGTCGGCGAGCGGCGCTGCTCAGTACATCGAAATGAAAATTATATTATAATGGCGTCGGGGCTCCGGTAATTACAGCGCGGACTGTAGGTACCGTAGGGCCCGTTCAATAAAAGCCGTGGATTCCTTTGCCGAACATTTTAGTTGAGAATATTGAATTTGCGTGGTTCCACCGGAATGCCAATGGTGACTAGTCTCATCAAAATTGTGTGAGAGCTTCAGCAGCCCCAGACCTAATGTTCCGTTTCCGCCCGTAATCATCTTTCTATGGTAGAATCCCTTCATGATTCCATCTCTTTAAGGTTAAAATCTACCATCAGGCCAAAAAGTTATAAGTACATCTTCTATGCTAAGTTTCTTATTATCAAAGTTGAAATTAAAAAGAAAAAAGTAAAGTTCCAAGAAATACTTAGGCTTAGATAGTGGAGTGCGATCCGAGGGAGTTATCAGTGCAAATGGAGCATCCACTTCACTACTTAAATCTATGTGCTGTGACATACGAGAGGGGAAATACGCGCAGACACGCTCCGGTATTTAAATTATTGTAGTCGACTTGCCGTAAGTAATGCCATATAAACACTACATGCGCTGATAATAGTACCTATTACGAATTTATCTACAATCGTCACAAATTTGGTTCTTCTCTTCGCAGATGTTTAATAATGTCTTTAGATTTACTGCCCTGTTAACAGCTGATAGTCTGAAAAAATAACAGAAAAGGCAATAGACTGACTAGAAACAATTGTTGCGCAATAATTTAGGTCTATATTCCCCGTTCATAATATACCTACAGATGGTGATATTTCGTATATTTCTCATACGGGCCCGTTCAAAAATTTACTCTCCGTATGTTTCCAGTAAGCAGTAAAACCCGTCTCGGGTCTTTTTATGTAGGTAAGGTTATCGCTGCGTTCGTTCATACATCCATCCACAGACTAACTCGGAGACTATTGGACGCTATAAAACCGTTTTCTAAAAGCGATAAACTCTATTCCTTTGATATTAAATGGCGAGAGGTAACAGAGATAACATTAATTACCTGATTATTACTTTCCAACCACTGTAGTGATAGGTTTATCTACTTTTAGTCTGCGTCTCAATTAGACTGAATATTTAAAAATGCGGTTCTAGATCCTTTAGGTTTTCTCAGTTTCTACAATGATGTTTTAATACCTATATTAAAAAGAAAATCGCTAGGCGAGCACACTACCTGTATATGTAGTCCCAAACTAAGCACTATACCTACTATAAGTACCTTACAATGAACTGGGGGCGTCCCCAGTCACACCCAGACCAGGGCAAATTACGACAAGGCCGTTTCCAAATTTTGCCTCTGGCGGGAATCGAACCCGGAACCTCTCGATGCCGTGAGCCGAGCGGCCTACGCTCGAACCACTGCGCCAAGCGGTCGACATTAAATAAATGACTACTGACTGTGCCACAGTTACAGGCTCTTAGCTCTAATTAAAACGATTCATTTCCAATATTCTGTTAGAGAATTATGCAAAACAACCTATAACAAAACAGCGCCGTCCGTACTCCAAAACAAGAGTTACCTATCTTGCGTAACCAGCACAATGGAACTTCGACAGTAGCGCTTTGAAACAATCCTTAAAGAGATGACTCGGCGTTGCCTGCGCGCTCCATTTCGCTTCAGTTAAACGAATAATAGAATAGAGAAAAGATAAATTGATTTCAATCTAATTAGGTACTGCAACGAATTAAAAATGCCAATTTTTTTATATAGGACTGAGGTGGTAAACAAGCGTATGGCCCGCCTGATGTTAAGCAGTTGCAATACCAAAGGCCGACCTGAAGGGGAGTGGAAAGGAAGGAGGGGAAGGGGAGGGGGTGTTGGGCTTTCTGGTCTCTCACTCATCATACGAAACGCAGCTGTAATAACTGCTTTACGCCGATAAACCTTAAAGCTTTAAAAATCTGTGATCTTAATTCCGTAATCCAAAGCTTGTCCCTGCTGGCCTACTCCGAAATACGAACCTAACGTTTCGGCTGACGGATTGTCTTGATTTGACATTTCTTCTTTCGTTTTTCTCTACGATTTGACATTGTTTTGATCGTAAATCGAATCCGTACTTCGGACGATCTGTCAGCGACGAATTTCGGAGTAACCCCCCTGGTTCCATTGCAACTACTATTTAAAGAAGTTTTTAGAGGTACTTAACACACTGTTCAAAAGTTTAACTATATAGTTCCTTGTTCTTTTTCTCAATATAATTGACAGAGGCGATTCGCTAGATCTGATTCTGAACTATTGCAGTGTAAACCTCTACCTGGGGGCTTACCACGACCTCTTATCGCGATTCAATTATAGGAACGTTGTGCAATGACGTACCTTATTGTCATGACAATAAGAAACGTCATTGCACAAAAAGTCACTGAAACGTTAAAACAATACTGCTATAAGAGGTGGTGGTAGGGCTCCTGGGGGCTTACCACAAACTCTTATCGCCATTCAATTACAGGAACGCTTTAACGTTTCAGCGACTTTTTGTGCAATGACGTACCTTATTGTCATGACAATAAGAAACGTCATTTCACAAATGGCCGCTGAAACGTTTAAACAAAACTGCTATGAGAGGTGGTGGTAAGCCCCCTGATTCTGAACTATTGATGTGTAAACCTCTACCTGGGGGCTTACCACGACCTCTTATCGCGATTCAATTATAGGAACGTTGTGCAATGACGTACCTTATTGTCATGACAATAAGAAGCGTCATTGCACAAAAAGTCACTGAAACGTTAAAACAATACTGCTATAAGAGGTGGTGGTAGAGCTCCTGGGGGCTTACCACAAACTCATCAAATTGTCTGGGAGCTAAACAGAGTAGACAAAGAGCGAGTAAACTTTTCCCCCGATAAATGATGTTGATCGCCAAATAAGTAACACTATTATTGTGCTAAAGTAATCAAACAAGAACATATTTAATTATAATTATAGTGTAATGTAGAGCTCCAAGCGGCGCTATAACAATGATGTACTGCTCTGAGCTAGTGATTTTCGTAGAGCGGCGCCGTGCGTGAGTTATACCTTTAATTTAGTTATAATGAGGAAGAATGGGCGATCAGTTGTGTAAGGTCTATTAGACCCGGAAGATCAATGTATCTTAACTACGGAAGATAATTAAGTGTACCGTTTTTCATATAGAATTTACATTTTACACTCTCCATGATCAATCAACTACCATTGAACTAACATTCTTTAGACAGGTCACAAAAGCGTTGCAATAAATGGTTCACGAGTTTCTGAAGGGCTAAACAAGTGGCTGACGTCTATGAGCGTTCGTTCAAATCGCTACGCTTCATATATTGAAATGACATAAGTCACGTGATCTACACATAGCAACTTGCTCTACAAAGCGACGTTTGACATTTTCATACATTGTGAAGTTTATTCTATTCTATTCGATTAGCGTTCATGCCACTTGGCTAGCCCCTCTGATCGGCATGTCTTTCGAAAGTGGAAATTGGCCAACCAGCACAGAGCCAGGGTGGCGGACTATGGCCGTTCTCCATGAATTTTGGGAGAGTTCCCCGGTAGATTGCCAACAGGCTCGTTAGGCCGAAATACTGTCGGCGCAGCGTGGTGGGTGCATAATAATAGTGTATCTATATTTACTCTTTCTGGGAATACCATAACTAGTGCCAATCATTCATTCCATAGCAAATGAAATCATAGTTTTAATAAATTAAATGTTTTTCATCACTGATACGCAGAAAGTAGGTCGAAAGGTGTCTGAAGAGCCGACAAAAACTGATACTTTTCTGTTTGGGCAAAATCGTGTTTCCAGAATCGTCGATAATTTGATAGAACTGGCAAAATCGTGTTTCTGGAAACACGATTTTGCCTGATCTGTCAAATTTCTGTCAAATTATAAAAAAATACGAGTTCTATTTTCAAATTTCTATTGACGTCACGACTTTTATCCCCACTACTACTACTAGGTATTTTCTACGCTGCCTGTCCCAAATATTCTAAGAGGTACCAGTTCTCTTATTGATTGGGCCATTCATCATTACTTTGATGTTGACAGAACGTTCCCACATATAGATATTATCGAGTGTATTAATAGCCATTCCCATGAAGGAAATGGCGCGTGTAACAGCTACATAACGACACGCGTCTTCCTCTATCAATATAATAACAGGAAAATGTATTGAGCAACGCGTAAAGTACCTACATATTTGTAGGTACAAATACAATTCCAATAAATAAGAGGGCATATCTGCTATGATTTCTTAATACACCTTAACAAGAAAAAGTATCTATGAAATAACTATAATTATCATCCATTATTTTAAAACAAAAATTAGTAATGGCTAAAGGCCAGAATTACATGCATAGGTATAATGTTTAAATGTTGTTTTCGCTAGGATGTTGGATAATAAGATGGTTTAAAGTTTTTCATCCACTTATGAAACCATCAAAAACACCACCTTAGAATAAATCCTCATACATTCCAAAATATAATTATTTGAAATATTCAGTACATTTGCAACCTCAATTTTCATCCCCTATTTATTAACATTCATTTTCCCGGCTCCCTATAATAAAAAAAACAAGCACAGGCGAGGCTGGAAAAAGTGAAGTATCGTCGCGAACAGTTACTTAGAAGGGAAATTGGTGTTGGGAAAGAGGTATTCAGGAGCAACAAGTCGAAATTATTGTTCTCACGGCAACTAAGCTGAGTTGGTAACTCGGATAGGGGTTCTGCAGGCACTTTCCGTCTAAAATTAATAATAGTGGAGCAATAAGCAGTAAAATGATTTAAATTTGGAACAGGACACTCGAATAAAATTAGGTATCGCCAAGACTTTTCCCCGGAGATACCCGCAGTATTCTATAAATTATGCCCACGGTTTGCAAATGATTTTGTTGTTTTAAATACGCTGTCATATTTCTTCCAATTACAAGCTGTAATTGAAAAATCTATCAGAAAAAAATACTTCTAAGCCTTCAATCCATTTCATCAGTTCACAAAGCAGTTCACCTGAGTCTTGTACTAGCCCTTTCTAGGCAAACTAATCCGCAATCAAACACAAATTAATTCAAACGCACTTGTCTCAACCCTAAAGACATTTGGCCCGGCTCTAATGGCCTCTTATTATGCATAGAGATGGCCTATTCATGTCGGAGGGCCATAGACCCAGTAATGTACAGTTGGTAATAATAATTGTTTAGTGGCAATTGTGGGGATCGGTTATGAGCCTTGAGGCAATGAACCGAGGTGATAAATATTGGGATGTTGGGTGTTTCTACACCAGATTTTATAGTATAAAGGTGAATATCAGTGAATAAAGCTAGTTGTCTGCTGCGATTGTTCTACAAACATTATGATTAAAAACGTACGCAGTATTAAAAAGTAATTAATAATTATAAAATAATGATTAGCTCTCTTCTGGGCACAGGCCTCTACTCAATGCGAGGGGGATTCAGGCCACAATTTTCCACGCCCCGTTCCATTGCGGGTTGGTGGATTTCACGTCTTTCAAAAATTGATTGAAAACACAACTTTTTTCGTGCCCAAAAGACTCGAATTAAAGTAGCTCCATTTTCTTTATCTTAGAAACTAAATCTAATCAACATTCACGATCCTTCATTCAGGCCCCAAATAAAGCAAACTAACAAGAAAAAAGTTCCAATTTGTCAAAGGAACCCTAATAAAAACCTTATTAAAACCAACTTGAATTATTCCAGAATTTTGTTTTGCCGGTGCGTGCGTTGCAAGGTTATGTGCCGAATCTTGTTAGCACCAAGTACTGGGGGAGGCAGGGGAGTGGAGGGCGGGGAGGGGGGAGGGCAGCCTCTCCCCTCAGGAGTGGGGGTGATAAGGCGATTAGTGTCATAATATTATACGCGGCCGGAGAATGTGTCACCGAGGCGAAGGGCGTAAGCTAATATAATATCTACGACGTTATAGCGATGAAGAGATAAATGATGGGTTTTATTAGGTGTTGAAGGTTAGTTTATTGGTTCAGGGTTGTTAAGCGACTCGAATAATAACGGAATAGACTATTACACTGTGGACACACATTATTAACAAGATTTTTGTTGAAGATTTGTTAGGATTGGCTTCGTCCTCAAGCTCCGATCTGCCGCGCCAAAGCCTTCAAAACTTACTGCTCGAGCGCGCAGCTCGTCGCTTGTAGACGCACCTAAGTCATGTGCGGTTGGTGATCTTCACACAATAATAAAGACTTAGTGTGAATTCCTTTCATAATTGTATAGTTTTCATTTTACGTAACATTGCAATAATATTAACATTTCTAGAAGCCCCGTAATTTATGATTGCCGTTTGAAGATTACAAAAAAATGCAAATTCTTTCGCATGATACCATTTTAATGGAACATTTTTACGGCAATTAAGCAATCCACGAGCGGAGCAACAAGCGGCAACGGCGCGGCTCCTAATTGCCGCAAATTGCTTACTCTCCGAAACAAAATGTAAACGTTCTAACTCTACTTCCCCTTCATATAAAAATATGCCGGCGAATCTGAAGCACACTGTACGGACAAACAGACAAGCTACTTTTTGTTTTTTTCAGTTACTTTAACGTTCCTTTGAAGACAATTTAATTTAGATTGTCACCGGAAATACGTCTGATTCGGCTTCTAATGCCCGCCACACAGTGTATTGGCATGGGTCTTGAGCTGTTGACCTCTTTACCCATTCAAACTCACAATTTAAAACACTACTACCAACAAATATTCGGAAATATAACCCAGCGGGAAAATCATACAAGGACATTATTCCGTCAAAAAGTCGACCCTCGTTAATAGTCAGTCTGCACCAAGCCTAATGAATGAAATTTGTGTGACGTCCTTATCAAGCCGAGCGTCGTCGGGACAAGGCTCCACGTCTGCCGTACGTATTAAGTGCGGGGAGCTTTTTATTTTGCGACGGGAAATCTTTCTGCCGACGCGATGCCGACTCGTGTCCTATGAGTAGTCAAGGCACTTTAAAAAAACAATTTTAAAACTTATTCATAGCTTATTTACCCCACTTTATTGTCACAAACTTCGTCTTTAGTTCTTCCTCGTCTATTTCTAGAAATACGAATTCATTTTCCAAAATAAAAAGTCATAAAATCAAATACCTACTTAAACCGAAACTTGTTAATTAGGGGACTGCCAGTGGTGACCCTTCACCCGACTCATTCTGTCATCACAAATTATGGGCATTTTATCTTAACACACCTGCACTGGTAGCACAGCCAGCCGTGACGAGACAAAACTCGAGATAAATAGATTTTGTCTCATTCTCTCCTATGAGAGAGAGAAAAAGAGCGACTCGGTAATACCTAGATAATGCGTGCCCAAATTCTTGTCTTGGCGCGTGTGCTAGCCCTTCTGCGCTACTTGTCCGTTGTACAACTATTACCTACGTCTAGCAAGTTTGACTTTAACAAAGGACACAGACAAGACAATTTATGTTATTATTGTTTATGGATCCGTCGACGTGACTATAAATACTCACCCCCACTTCCTTGCTTCGTGATTTGTGCGCCAATTGCGTAAAAGTGACTTTCCACTTAGGGCGGCGGGCGCGGGCGGGGGCGGGCGGGGACATAAAAATATGTATTTTTTCCTTATACACTTGTTCTATAAGGGTGACAATACGATGTGATTAGTGACACAGTATAACCATTAAGTTTAATATTTATATTCAAGTTACTAGGTAGGCTGTCGCTGTTCTAAAATCACATTATGGCCACGGTCAGAATCAACAACAACATTCAATCAAAAGTTTTGGGACTTTTTATTGATGGAACAAGAAGAAAACGGTTCAAAAACAAGTTTCTAGCCCTCAATTTGCTTCAACAAAAAAAAAACTTTGGATATGGCTGGCGTTATGTCCGACAATTGGCTGTATGAAAAGGTAGTCGTTAGAATATCAATATGCAGCTGAACAAGATTTATAAATTATTCTACTGTGTATTTCTATACTGTGGCGGTCTTAAACGGTTCACTTATTCCGTGAATGTGACCGAATCCGCATTTTATTTGTTGAATAAAGTATCAGTCCTCTTGAAACGGAAACGTGTTCCTTGTATCGTACGAACGGAATCCGATTAACTATGGGGTTGCGATATTTACTTGTAGATATATTGGGCTGCGATATTTACTTGTAAATCGCTATTGGAACATGATACTTTATACATTCGTCTTTATTTTACTTTGTAGTTTGCTTTCCCGGGTTTTCAAGACTAATGTACCAGAAAACGTAATTATACTTGGTTGAGCGGTTTTGATCAATTAAAAAAAAAAATTGGTACTATCAAGAGCGCTGGATGTTGTTATTTTTGTAATTCAAAAAGATTATAAAATTAAACAGTTGAATGCAATATTGATAACAGCGCTACTCACTTAACTGGCCAGGTGACCAAAAGAGGAACTAACATTTTAAATAGAGAATTAAAAGTATTGACACTCGACGCTCTCAGGCCCGTATTCATAAATGGATCTCAAGATTGAGTTCGAACTAAAGATTTACCCCCTTATTCATAGAAAGTTATGATCGACTTGCAGTGGAGTTACAGAACACATTTGTTCCTAAAAATCCTTTTCAAACCCATTGTAAACTGGCTAAAATCTCTATGAATAAGGGGGTATGTTTTTAACAGATGTTCCATACGTCAAACGTCAAAACTACTTTGAGATGATTTTTTTAATACGGGCCTCAGTGGGCCAGATAGCTTGTAGGGTGTAACTACATTAATTTATTTATATATTTCTCATGGTGCGTCCAAATGCCGCGCACTCATGTTACGTCTATACATACCGACGTTACAACTGAGTGGTCGGACGCAGCATGCGCCTTATATAGTCGCAGCCATTTTTTATGGCCAGAAATTCTTCCAAATAATACAGCAAAATAATTAATTCCCAAGGAACTCGTTACGCAGCTGAAAACCGCAAACCAAGCAGTTTTGAGTGCAATCATCACGGCTTCGGGCAACTTGACAGAGATGAGATGTTAAGGCGATTTATTAATTAAACCTTCCTAACTTTTGTTCAATCTAATAAACCAAAATTATTCACATTCAGTACCTCCATAAATACGGAAAATCTTTTTTTTTATATTTATCAAAACTCACTTGATGCAGCCATACATTTATATGTAGATTTTTTATTGGTATTATAAGATCCGATGCATTATGATCTGTTATTTTTGAAGAGATCGCCTCCTCTGATGATATAGTCCTCTCCTTAATGACGGCAACGTTATTAAGCTTGCTGTATTTCGTAGCGAATGTCGAGTCAGCATAGTTAATCCCTTGTCACTGACAATGCCGATTACTGATAAAATATAAAAGGTATAATATAAGAAGAAGGAAATACTTATAGAGGTCTCCAGGAATAAAACACTGGTTGGGATAGAGAATAGTGCGAATGAAAGTAGGCGTATGCTCAGAAAAAATAGAAATGGACCCCGGAAAGCTATAGATGAAGTTGAAAGAGGTGAAGTACAAATAAGTGCCTCCGCAGACTTGCTACTTTTAGCATCGGCGACCGGCGATTTTGTGACGTATCGATGCTGCGTCGCGTTTCTTTGAGCGCGAAGGAGCGAGACGCAGCATCAAAATCGCCGATCGCCGATACTAAAAGTAGCAAGTCTGCGGAGGCCCTAAGAAACAAAATCATCAAAATAAAAATCCAAATATTTCAAAAGATCTTTTAGATTCATAATTGGCTTATGAAAACTCAAATATTTTCTATCTCTTACAGTTTTTCGGTGGTCGAGGACCACAAATCTCCAAGATCTCGGACGTGCTGACCGGACAGGGACCGCCGTTTGAAGTGGCCGTCGCTGACCACCTGTATTCACCCGTCTCGGTGTATCAGGCGAGGGTGAGTTGTAATTCGATATTTGATTTTGACAAACAGACTGTACATATTTTAAAAAAACTTGTCAATGTTACAAATAATGACAATACACAATCATAACCCTCTGGATTTAGTCCCTCGGGTGCAGCAGACGCTTTTAGCAGGAAGTTCAGAAGTAGGCCCGGTATTAATAGCACAGTCTCCTAATTACTATGGATGCGAAATCACGGCGAATTAGGATGCAATTCTATGGCCGCAATGATCTATCATTTGCTGCGTACATTTAAATATGGTATTCTTTATCTACTTGCAGCTATCATCACCAACAACCTTCGATATACCCTCAGAAGCCTCCCAACTGGGATACCCAGAACACAAGCAAAGCCAAGAATATTCCCAACAATTCGGGCAAAATCCCCAAAACAGTGAACCCAAGCCTGGATACCGACCAGAGTACTCCCGAGAAGAATCCAAACTTCTTCACCTAGAAACTGCTTTCCCGAGACTAGAACCGGGCTATTCGACTCCAGCACCATTGAATCAAGATTTCTTCATCCAACAATTACCAGATATCGATTCCCAGCTGTACCCACATTACAGTTACCAACATGTTGAACAAATACCTTTAAGGTACCCTGGCGGCACAATACAACCGTTGCAGTATGTTCAACAATCTCTGGTCCAGCTAGTTCCTGTGAAGTCTGAATCTGATAATGGAGAAACTAGCAGAAATCAAGATAATCAACGGAATGAAAGTCCTAAAGCAGTACAAATCTCAACAGAAGCAACTAATCAGGTAATAAGTTAATTGTTTTATTGTATTTATATTTAATGGGAAAGTGACAGAAAATTTATCAGGTAGCAATCTAATTTTAATTTTAAGCTATTGTTGTTATACATTAAATATCTTATTTACAGGATTACAACGCGCAACCAGAACAAGTACCAACTTACGCAAGCTTATACCAAACTCAGCCGTATGCACCGAGTCAGCAGTACTTACCAGTGCCCCAATCAAACGATCAACCACTTCAGGACCAAAATCAACAGGTCTCAGTACAGCAATCCACACCACAACCTGAAGAAGAACTGGTCCAGATCCAACAACAAGGCAATCAGTACCAACAATATCAAGAGAACCTTCAAGCCCAAGAACAGTCGCCTGAGGCCGAATTACCGCAACAGGTGCTCGAAATCAAACAAACAACCCCACAACCTGAGGTGGAGTACCAATCAATAGCGAACATTCAAGGAGCGCTACCAACTCAGCCTGAACCAGTCCAACCCCAAACTACGTTCAAACCATTCTTAGAATATTCGACTGCACCTAACCTCTTGGAATCTGAACAACCCTCAACAACTGTAACTCCATACACCACTCACAAACCGCTATCACGCATGCCTCTAGCGCCTCTTAGGCCCCTACCAGGGTTCAGACGGTTACCACAACCAAGACCGTTTAGCAACACCTTACCAACCTCTGCTGCGCCAACCCGCTTCACGACGTTTTCTCCTCTACCTCCATTCCGTCGTTTCCCTGACTTAAACACCCGACAACCGACATTTGCAACCATATCGACTACATTGTCGTCACAACCTGCGATAACTACTACTCCAAGACCTTATCCTACGGAGATCATATCTACACAGTCTCCACCGAGTACAGTAGCTGTAAGCAGGACGCCTATAATCAGAATACGACACAAACCATCGTACAATCAATTCCAGTCAACTACCCCGCTACCTCCGCGCTCAGATGTCACGCTGGAACCACTGTCTCAACCAACGTCTACATTCCAACCTTCGACTACATTAGAACAAGACACCCAAGCAGGTTTGCAAAGAGTACAAACGCCGCGACCAGACGCTACGCAAGGACCGGAGTATCTCCCGCCCTCAGAACTCCCTCCTCAATCGCAACCAGGGGTAATCTACCACCTCCAAAGCCAGACACTTACACCATCATCACCACGGCCGGAACTTCTGTATCCGCAACCGTTACTGCAACCTCAACTGCAACTTTATCCACAACCATCCCCGCCTCCACAAGCTTATTCACAGCAACTGCTAATTCAGCCACCGCGAGCTCAGCTCCAAAGTTTTCTACAACCTGGACAATTTCAACTTTATCAACCCCCTGTATTTAATTTACGACCCCAATACCAGCCGCTGTCTACACCACTGCCTCTTTTGCTGCCAACGGAATCTCAGCCTAAACCTACGCAATCCAGACCTGACGCACAAGAACCAAAGAAACTAAAACCTTTGACACTAGAATCTAAGGTTTTAAGTGCAGGTGATAGTTATTTAACTCCCGGTTCAATTGTGAGGCCGGAACAGCCGATTCTGCATCCTCAACTCTTCTCCCAAACCCGTGAAGTGTACATACATCCAGATTTCCACCGGCCGGCTGCGCCCAGGTACCCTTCGGTGCAGTATTTTGGCAAGTATGCTGAAGCTATATTTGGGCATTACCAACATAAATGATAGCTTAAATAGATAATATAATTACCTAGGACAGTAAAATAGGAGGAGCATCTTAGCATTATTTGGACTGAATAGTCTATGAATGGTTTAATGCATAGTGTATATCGACGCTTGAAAGGCAATCCTTACTAAGCGACATTAGGTGAACTTTACAGGAGAGTGATTTAAAGTTTTTATTTTTACAAAAAAAATCATATAAATTTTATAAAAAGTCGTATTAAAATAATTTCAATAGCTTTGAAAATCTTATTTTTTTAAGCTATTGAAGATATTGGATTAACGTACCAGACACTTTTAATTTAAGACATTTATGTCGCTTATATAAAAGTTACCTCTATTTAAAAACAAGTAAAAATATCTAAGCTATCACTGTAAGATTAGCGGTAACAGGTAAATATAAGTAAACTCGTACATTTTTAAATTTAGTTATGGGAATAATCATCTAAGGAAATCTAAATATTTAAATTATTTCAAGTAAAGTCCTCTAAGCGTTATCGAAGAGTTTACATGATCGCGGAATATATAACTTATGAAGATGTTGACACCCAAACTCTCCCTTCGTAACCGACGTTCAACCATAAAGTCCTCAACTAACATACTATAATAAAATTAATTAAAGACTGAAAATTAGAAATAAATAGAAATTCAACATTTATTGAAAAAATAAACACAGTTACTTATACAGAAAAGGCAAATAAGACCTCAAGACAAGTTTATTTTACGTGACGAGAGACGAGAGCCATTATTTAAGTGCACGAATATGGTCTATTCAGACCTTATTCCTGCACTAATTAATAGCTCTTGTCAGTTCTCATCTCACGGTGTTGTAACTATCTTATTATTTGTAACATCAAAATGACACAGTCAGTCATATTTAATGTCTTCTATATCATCATCATCATTTCAGCCAAAAGACGTCCATTATTGGACATAGGCCTCCCCAAAGTTTTTCAATAATGACCGGTTATGTGCCACTTGCATCCAGTAGTTTCCCGCAACCTTCCCAGGTCGTCGGTCCACCTTGTGGGGGGTCTACCCACGCTGCATCTTCCGGTACATGGTTGCCAAGAACCTTTCTGCCCCATCGGCCATCGGTTCTTCGGACTATGTGCCCCGCCCACTGCTACTTCAGCCTACCGATTCGCAAGGCTATGTCGGTGAACTTGGTGTGTCAAAGTATCTCCTCATTTCTGATTCGATCTCGTGAAGAAACTCCAAGCATGGTTATGCTTGGAGTTTCTCCGTAGCTCTCTGAGTGACCTTGAGCCTTCTTATGAGGCCCACTGCAGTTCTTTTCAGTGCCATAAGTCATCACTGGTAACACACATTGGTTAAAGACTTTTGTCTTTAAGTACTGAGGTAGTTTTGAGGAGAAAACGTTTTGTAAGTTCCCGAATGCTGCCCAGCCGAGTTGGATTCGACGACTGACCTCTCTCTCGAAGTTCGATCAACCTAAACGGACTGTTTGCCCTAGGCAGACGTATTCATCGACGACTTTGAGAGTGGAGCTACCAACTATAACTGAAGTAGGCACAACAAAGACGTTTGACATGATCTTCGTCTTCGCCATATTCATTTTAGGGCCCAATTGTTGGGAGACTGTGTTGAGGCCATGGAGCATTCTGCCAAGATCCTCTAGCGATTCCGCCATGATCACAATATCGTTGGCAAATCGAAGGTGACTCTTGTACTCGCCGTTTATGTTGATTTCAAATCCCTGCCATTCCAGGAGTCTGAAAGCATCTTCCAATGCATCGGTTAACAGTTTCGTAGTATTTACGTCTCCTTGTCTGACTCCTCACTGCAGTGGAATTGCCCCCGTGCACTGTTTCTATACTCGGACCGACATAGTGGCGTTACTGTACAAGAACTACAACACTTCGATGTACTGGTAGTCAATGGGACACTGCTAGAGTGATTGTAGTACCGCCCATGTTTCGATCGAATCGAAGGCTTTTTCATAGTCCACTAATGCTTAGCAAAGTCGCACTCCTCGGTTTTCTGTATAACCTACCACAGCGTATGGATGTGGTCTATGGTGTTGAAGGCTTTTCGGAAACCGACTTGTTCAGGAGGCTGGAAGTCATCGAACCTGCGCGCCAGTCGGTTCATACCTTTTTTGAAGAAAAGTATCACCACGCTTCCATTCCATGCTTCTGGCGTAACACCTTCGAGGATGACGGAATTAAACAGCCTCTTAAGGACTCGAAGTACCGGTGTTCCACCCGCTTTCAAAAGTTCTGTGGTAATTCCGTCCTCCCCTGGCGCCTTATTGTTCTTGAGCTGTTTGAGGGCCATTCTTAGCTCATACAAGCTGATATCCGGGATATCTTCAGTGTAATGTCGGGTCAGTGTGGCTCTAGGGTCTTTAGTCACACCAGTAACAGGTTTGGCTACCGAGGTGTACAACTGTCCATAAAACGTCTCAACCTCTCTCAATACCTCTGCCTTGGTCGACGACGTTATGCCACCATTCTCGGTTTTCAGCTTCGTCAACCGGCTTTGCCCAATAGATACAGCTCTTGCGAAAACTTTGGAGCTTATGTTCTGCTCTATCGTATCCTTAATACAATTTGTATTAAAGTTACACATGTCATGTCGTCGCAAGGACTTCCATATCTGTCTATTGAGCTGCTTATATGCGTCTACTGTTTGGACAGTGTCCACCAACCTATTATTTATTTCGTCCACTGAGGCGCAGCTCTCTAGGCTTTCGAAGTTTTTTTTTTTGTTTGAGTTGAAAGCTCTCGGGGTTTTGGATTTGAGAAGCATCAGGTCGGAGCGTAGACTTCATCAGACGAGACCTTTCCAACTTGGAATTTATATCCAGTGCCTCTCACCATTCGGTGATCACATTCGGTTTCCACCTTATGCATCACGGAGAAATCATTGAATATTTGTCTCTTATTGGTAATGATTATAGTCTATCTCAATTTTTCTATATAACGTCACGACTTTTATC
Organism: Drymonia ruficornis; assembly: GCA_947859195.1. Lineage (NCBI taxonomy): Eukaryota > Metazoa > Arthropoda > Insecta > Lepidoptera > Notodontidae > Drymonia > Drymonia ruficornis. The sequence goes on from OX401919.1 coordinate 12,472,936, forward strand.
CCCATTCGGGGGTAGTCAGAGGCTTGAGTGGCCATACACCACCACATTGTGGAGGTATTAAATCCACTCAAAGCCCACGTTTCACCAGACATTCAGAACCCAACGAGACAGGTGGTGAACCTTGTCGCCGTGTATACAGGAACTGACTATTACCTAATCCCGAGGGATAGGTAGGTTTCCTCACGATGTTTTCCCTCACCGTAAGCGAACTGTAAATTATGCACATAGATGAAAATTCATCCATTGGTGCATGCCCAACCGGGGATCGAACCTGGGACCTTCTGATTGCCAGCCCAACGTGTTCGCCCCTAGGCTACAGTCGCTATTTTTCTCATTTTCTATAATCAACTTTTAAACAAACTAAAAATAAACTTACATGAAGTTGTTTTAAAATAAGTAAGTAAAATATAATGTTAAACAAAATGCTGTTTTGAAGTAATTTGATTGGATTCTCACCATTACTAAGCGAATTGCGCTGCAAAATTATAAAAATCCGTGTCGCACGTCCACCGTAAACGACACCTCGCGCCCAAACGTCGACCTGCCGATACGTATTACGCGAGGTCACGCGCATACGCAAGCGACGCCATTCGGACAAGTGAAGTTATAAGCGACTAACAAAAATATATGTTGCGTTCAGGTAAAAATATCTAAGCGTCAGTCACAACCATCTCATGAAGTCGGCTAAGATTATCTAACCACCGTCAATAATATTTGAAGTTATCAAGTAAAATTATCTAAGGCTGACCAAACATTGTTTATATTATACAGGTAAAACTATCTAAGCGACGATATTCTTCTATTTTATTTCAAGTAAAGTTGTATAAGTAAATTTACGGAAATATACTACATCAGGTTAAATTATCCAACCACATCAATAAAAGGTACTTCAGCCCTGGTTAAAATATATAAGCGTCATAAGTTATAATTGCTTAAGTAAGTAAAAACTACTAAATGAATTTAAAAGTTTTTTCATTACAAGTAAAAAGGAGTAAAAGCCAAACAGTAGAACAGTCTATGTCCTAACCGCCGGCAGTCCAAAAAATCATAATTTTTTTGTCGCTAAGTGAGCACAAAAATGTGAAATTGATTGAAATCACGCTATATCTAAGCGACAGTAAAACTCGTCGTAGAGCTATGGGACCCAGACCAAACGACGTAGAAAAATTTTGCGGTTCGAATGGTATATATAACTCAATATCGGCCTATATGTCGCTTAGTCAGGATTGCCTTTCAAGCGTCGATATGTATATTTTTTCGAAATATGCAATATTGCTGAGGATTAAATAATGATATCGTGCATTGACTTCACTATACAATATTGTGAGCCCTTGAGTGTATCCTTGGTTTAAAATACTCAGATTTGTGCTTATCCAAAATATGACACTACTTTTATTTAATCTTGTTTATTTTAATTAGTTTGGAATTATTTAAGAGTAAGGGTAAGAGTACGTGTAGAGTTTAGTTATGTACATATAGTATACTTGTTATTGTATATGTTTATTGTTAGTGTTTAAGTCGGCAAGTCGTAATGTCGTGTGCTAACTGTGATGCCATAATGTCTTGTTTAAATTGTTGTTAAAGCTTTTTTATAAATAAACTTAAAATAAGAACTGCTGTTTCATTAAACTTAATAGCACAAATCTGCTCTAGTTGTATTTATATTTTACGATTGATCATCCGTAGAGCACGTAGGTAATATTAAAAACAGTACTTACATAAATTATTGCAAACAAAAATATTAAATTCTCAAATAATAACTTACTAACATTCGTTATATGTGCATGTCGTTTAGTTGAAAATTATTAAAGTAAAAACAAGTAAGTTTAAAAACTAAAACCCGACTACTGAAAAATCGCGCTCTAAAAAGTATGAAACAAGAAAATATTCTCATCTAGAGGATAGCCGTGGTCCGTGTAGGTCCTTTAGGGCCAAATGGCATATGAACACGGACCACGGCTATCCTCTAGATGAGAATATTTTCTTGTTTCATACTTTTTAGAGCGCGATTTTTCAGTAGTCGGGTTTTAGTTTTTAAACTTACTTTTTATTTAATTATTTTTGAGTTATAGGTAACAATATATATATTTTTGAAATGTGCTCATCAAGCTCTTTCATTTGATACCCCACACGGTTTTATTAAAAAATGTTTTTTTTTTATTTCGTGACATTATGTCCTCTAGTGAGCGCCATATGCAATTTTATGTGACGTCACATAGCCTATAACCAGCGCGCCATTAAACCGCTTCTAACGATACCTCATTTGTAAAATTACGACAAGTAGTTTGGAAGTTAGGTGGTACATACATACATACATACATACATACATACATACATACATACATACATACATACTTACATACATACATACCGGTCAAAATCATAACCCTCCGCCGTAGTCGGGTAATGAGAAATATCGACTCTAGTCATCTTAATATCTCGCATTTGTTACGGAAAACAGAGATCCATGTAAATGAGCGCCTGCCCTGAATACATCAGCCTATCGGCCGATCAGTGCAGTTACCCCAACCCCACTTATCCCTCCATTCTCACTTCATCTCGCTGTGAATTAAGTTAACAAGTGTCTAAGTTCCACAAAAACTTCTAACCCTATCTCGGTTATCGCTTGATTTATGAATATTAGAACAGCTAAAAAAACTCAGTTCCAACCGCAAATATATTCGGAGTTTAATAATCTTAAATCACAGACATGATTCAGACTAAGAAAAATCTTTTTTTCTAGAGATTATTCGAAAAATTTTTTTTTTTTTCTCGAAATAACGTCTGGCGAATGATTAAGAAAGTCTATTATCTGGGAAGATTTGGGTCGTGTACACAGGATTTTTTTGGTCGTACCTACCGTATACATAACATACAAGCTATTATAATTGCCTGACCTTTGTTCCCCACAAAAATAGCCAGTTTTGAAACAGCTTCTGTGTGTATCCCTAGATTCGGCAGTATAGCTGTCGACATGTCGACGGCTGCAGTTGACTCTGTCCACGGCAGGTGCCGTTAGTGTGTTTGAGGTCCTATCTTCATTTACTTCACCGACTTTGACCGCTTGGCGCAGTAGTTCGAGCATTAGCCGCTCGGGTAACTACATCGGGTGGTTGCGGGTTCGATTCCCGCCAGATGCAAAATTCGGAAACAGCCATTCCGTAATTGGCCTTAGTCTGGGTGTCATCGCCCCCGTCTATTGTATGGTACCTAGCCATAGTACGAGCTTTGCTTAGTTTGAGACCATGCAGTTGGTATGTGAGTCTGGGGATAACTTGGGGATTATATTCAGGTAAATAAAACCTCACAAAAACGTTATCCGACCTACAAACAGGAAACTCAATCCCAAACTACATTTCTCACGCCGTAACCGCATCATAAAGAGGGAAAACGAAACGATAACGGAAAATAAAAAGTAACGCCGCAATATGCAGTGAAAGTGCCGCGCCATAGACAACACAAAAGATGGCAGGACCGTAGTACTTAGCGTTATCTGCGCATGATTCGAATTGTTCCTCGTTTCATTCGGAAGTGACAATATTTGAGGTGTTGTGTCCACACAACACCAGAGGGATACAAAAGTTCTGTTTCAAAAACGAATTGTATAATCCAGAAATTTTATAAAAACGGCCACCATGTCAGTACCCGTAGATATTTTGTTATTAGTTCCAGCTCAACGTTCGTAATTCAATTCCGTAGGTACATAATCAATCATAGTTTTATAAGTTGATGATTTGACTGACAAAATTAATGATTTATTATGATTTATTTGTTTTGAAATAAGCTTCGAGGCTCTAAACTAACTCTAAAAGCAGTAACACTCTATCCCGAAAAAGATTTTTCCATTGAAGTTTATAGAACGGTTTATCGGCTCGCTTCGATTTGAAAAGTTGGGCGTATTGAGGGGCGCCCCGGCGCGTCCGTTCGCCCCACTGCCCACTCGGTATGCGGGCAAGTTCCACTGACTGATAAATTAGCTATTTGAGGGGCCATTATGAGAACTAAATTAAATAGTTATCAGAGGTGGTAGACTAATTCAGCTCTATAAAAAAGCGTGATATACTTATATTACATCATAACGCCTGCTACAAATTTTATAGCAACAAAATGCCTAAACGACTAATGGCCTCGATTAGGTAAATTTAGGCGCTTAGAACATTACCCGCTGGAATGTAATATTATACGAATGAACTTAATATTCAGTTACAGTGCTATGAGTTATTTCACATGTTGTCATCACCATATAAGGACCCCCAAAGATTCACTAGGCAACAATAATGTTGCACATTTTCTGAAACATAGCTCTATATCAAGTACGGAACACCTCGAGCGAACGGGATGAGTTTGAGGCTGTACCTAACACCCTGTTAGAGTATAGATAGATCACTCGTAATATAATTACAGTGCGAATGGTAACGAACCCTGAAAATACATGCAAAAATCTGAAGGCGTGTAATCGGCGGCACCCGTCGGCGCACGAACTGTGTGCAATTTGGGACGCGTCGGGTGAAACGCTACACATTTTTCATGTTCCATTTTAATTTTGACGATTTAGGGGTGGTTTGATATTCATTTTTTCAAGTGCATATTTTGAATCTTTTTCGAGCTACTGTCATCGGTCCGTCTACATTAGGCGCAAGCCGCGCCCACGCACTCAGTTTGACGGCTAGACAACAACTACTAGGTAATAATATAGTTAATTAACACGCGAGACCCTAAAGTAGATATTGCAAAGTTCACTGAAGACTGTAAACTCAGCCAGGAAATAGATCGCAACAGGGAGGTTACTCCGAAATACGTCGCTGACGGATCGTCCGAAGTACGGATTCGATTTACGATCAAAACAATGTCAAATCGTAGAGAAAAACGAAAGAAGAAATGTCAAATCACGACAATCCGTGAGCCGAAACGTTAGGTTCGTATTTCGGAGTAGGCCAGCAGTATGAGAACAAACTTGGGAATACGATTCAATGTACCGCAATATGACATCTCAAAGGGTACTCAAAGCTTAATCAATTAAGATTGGATTATATAAACCGGGAATGCCTACTTTCTATAGATGTTTTTTCTTTACATAAATAAGTAGTTATCTATCCATTTCCTATCAAGAACGAATTGAACTCATGGGAGAACCTAAAAACGAAAAGGATACTTGATATGTACGCGCCTATATATACGTCGGTAGCGGTCAACATTTATATTTGCCTACCTACATGTTCTAATTGTGCACCCTCCCTTTTTGTATGTTTCCAATCAGTTAGTAATAAACTTGTGTTCGTGCTAAACGGTGTGTTATTACGTCCATACATTTCACTGGCGACTGCGGTTGGTCAACCCACAAGAAAATAAAAATGAATTATATCGGAAATATAAGCATTTTTGACCATAAAGTAACCGAATGGTTCATATTCAAAGGGAAATTAACCCAGTTTATGGTAATTAATGATGTCGAAGATGACAAAAAGAAGACTGGAATTCTTCTTACACACCTCACCGATGAGACGTACCGCGTACTACGTAACTTAGCGTACCCGGAGCAGTTGAACACACAGAGCTATACGAACCTAGTGAAATTACTCGACGGTCATTTTAAGGAGAAACAGTGTTCATTTGTAGACAAGGCGAAGTTCTATGGAGCGACCAGAAATCCAGGCGAATCTTTGGGAGAGTGGGTGGCGCGATTAAGGGGTCTGGCAAGCTATTGCGACTTCGGCGCTGCTCTGGAAACGAATCTGAGAGATCGTTTTGTCCTTGGCCTGGGCTCAGGCCCAGAACGCGATAAACTGTTTGAGCAGAAACCGTCTACACTTACCTTGACGCGGGCCATCGAATTAGCAGAACAGGCTGCATGCGCTAAACAGGCGAAAGATATGCCGAGTACCAGTGAGCCAGTAACGGTTAAGGAGGAACCAGTATTTCGTGCGAAATTCCAAGGCCGATCGGGTCGTGGCGGAGATACACGGCGATTTGGTGCTGGGAGTGCCGATTCATATCGGTGCTCGGTTTGCGGGATGAAGAATCATCAAAGTGATAAGTGTCGTTACAAAGGATATAAGTGTCAAAAATGTGGGAAAAAAGGTCACCTGAAAAAAGTTTGTTCCGGAGAGGATACAACATCTGCACTATGCGCAGGCGGTGGGAACTGAACCTGATGAGACCCAGACACACCACAGTATTTTTTTTCAACAAGGTCGCAATTATTGCCTGTATATTTAATGATCTGATCTACGTGTCTAATACAAGTTATACCTGATTCTTTCAAAACTATTTTGTACATTTTATTTCCCAATTTCTCTTTTATCACTCCTAATAGCCAAGTTTCCTTCCGCGCACTGTATCCCCGAGTCCATACCGTATTACCGATTTTGAATTGCCTTTTTCCTGATGCAACTATTAATTTAGTGCGATTTTTATTTGAAGGTAAAATTAAATCTAGACGAGTCCGTAGATGTCTTCCAAACATTAACTTGGCTGGTGTTTGACCGGTGGTACAATGCACGGTGTTTCTATAATTAAATAGATATCCCAAAAGCCTTTCGTGAATTTGGTGCAGCGAGGATGGTTCTTTAATGATACATTTTAACATCTTTTTACAAGTTCTGACTGAATTTTCGGCCTGGCCATTACTAGGCGGATGATATATGGGTGACGTCATGTATTTAATTCCATTCGCCAAACAGAATGTTTTAAATTCAACTGAATTAATCTTTACATCGTTATCGGATACCAGCAAATCCGGTATTCCAAAGGTAGCAAAAATTCCTTTTAATTTCGCGATCAAGGCGCTGGTTGAAGTTCCGTTGTGCATGTGCAGACACTCCAACCATTTGCTATACGAGTCGACAACCACTAGGTATACCCTCTGCCCTACGGTCATGTAATCGATGTGCACACGCTGCCAGGCTCCGGCGGCGGCCGGCCACGGCGCGGGCGGATCCCGCGGCGGCGCCGCTCGCACGCTGACGCACGTCTCGCACGAGCCTATCCATCGCTCGATATCGCCGTCGATGCCTGGCCACCACATCCTACTTCGTGCATTACTTTTACTCTTAATTATACCCATATGGGACTCGTGCAGTTCACCTAACAATTTTACTCTCAATGCCGCCGGTATCACCACCCTATGCCCCCTTAATAAGCAACCGTTTTCGAATTGTAAATCTGATTTACATTGGAAATAGGGCGCTATAGATTTACAATTTACTTTACGCGGCCAACCGTGTTGCATATACTTAATAACGGTCTTCAGTGACGAATCAAGTTGCGTCATTTGTGCGATCTCGCCCGTTGTAGTCGCCGGTGTCGCCTCGTCTAGAAATTTTAATGCGTAATATCCATCAATATCACTATCCGTACCATCTTTAGCTTTATCGAATTCTAACGGCGCGCGTGAGAAATAATCGGCCACTAGGTTGTTGTTGCCGGATACATACTGAACTACATAGTTGTATGCAGATAATATTATAGCATATCTCTGTAGCCTCAACGCTGTCGTTACCGGTATACCAGTCTTACTATTGAATATCGATACCAAAGGTCTATGGTCTGTCTTTAAAATAAATGGATCCTCGCGGCCGTACAAATATTGATGAAAGCGTTTCACCCCAAATATTATAGCGGTCGCCTCCTTTTGTATCTGGCTATAATTTCGCTCACTTACGCTTAGCGACCTAGACGCATACGCAAGAGGACGCTCGGTACCGTCGGTCCGTTGCGACAACACAGCGCCGAGGCCCGCGGGCCCCGCATCCACCGCCAGCACTAGTTGCGCGCTGGGCTCGAAATGAGCCAACACGCGCTCTGACGCGAGCTCGCGCCGCACTGCTGCGACGCTGCGTCGTTGCCGCTCGCCCCACTCCCACGGTGTATCGCTACGTAATAGCTCGTGAAGAGGACCCATTATGGAAGACGCGTTGGGAATAAAATTCCTATAGTAATTTACTACGCCTAAAAATCTCTTGACCTCCGTAACATTTGTAGGTTCCGGTGCATCGGTTATGGCCTGCACTTTCTCAGGACAAGTTTTTAATCCTATTTTACTAATCATATAGCCCAAATATTTAACGCTCTCTTTAAAAAAAACACATTTATCTTTCTGCAGGCGTAACCCTGCTTCACTTAGTCTACTTAAAACTGTACTTAGCCTCTCCATATGCGACTTTTGATCCGGCCCTGTAATGCATATATCGTCAAGCCAAATGCTAACTCAACGCCGACTGCAATAAGTACTCAACATGTTGTCGAAGAGGCGGTGCCGGGGGAAACTTATGAAGCTCAAGAACCACCAAATACTGAATGTACTAATGTCAATACTGATGAGGAAGAATGGGGTGATTGCGAGGCCAACGAGTGTGAGCGAGGGATCGTAGAGGAAAGGGCCGCCCTGCCGTCCGTGCCGCCGCCGTCGTCGTCCCATACGGACACGGCTGCTGTCGTACAGGCTGAGGTGCCACCGTCACTCACACTTACACGCCAAATGCGCAACATCCCAAGGGTTGATTATAAAAAGTATTTCTAGCTGAATTTATAATCAATCTAGCGATGTTTGTGATCGCTGTGTAAAAATTTACGTAGTGTAATTAGACATGTAAGATAGATAATTGTAAGGTAAAATAAGTATGTGACTTAGTAACCGGTGTTTTTGTTTTGTCACCAGATTCCAAAAAATATGTGTAGAGGAATGATATGTACGCGCCTATATATACGTCGGTAGCGGTCAACATTTATATTTGCCTACCTACATGTTCTAATTGTGCACCCTCCCTTTTTGTATGTTTCCAATCAGTTAGTAATAAACTTGTGTTCGTGCTAAACGGTGTGTTATTACGTCCATACATTTCAATACTAAGAATATACTGAGCAACATTAACAAGAAAATCCGTCTTGAATAAGATACCCAACATTGTTAAGGAATAACTTATCTGAATAGACATCGCGAATCCCTATTGGTTATCTGAAATCTGGCTATAATGGGGACTAGACAATAGGCAGTTGTATCAGGTCGGGGCGGCGCAGTGGGCCGGGGACGACACGGTGCCGACAAAGGGTTTTGGCGGTTTCTTGGGTGTGGAGCCGAAATACCTACCTTTTGGTTATGTCATGATTAATACAGGCAAAGGTTAGATTGTATGTGAGTTTATATTGTAATAATGTGTAGTACTAAGTTTGAATATGTACGTTCTTCTAATTTCTATCATTATCAATGTATTGCAATTCAAAGACATTTTCTGTTAACAATATTTTACGTTACAACATTCTGTAAGTAAGTACTAACCTGTGCTTGAGTGTCAAGAACGCACTTTTATTTTTTTATTTTACACTGGTTAATGTGAAGAAATAGAACGACTTTCTACGCTGAATATAAATTACTTACCTAAAACTCAAGTCTGTTAAACAACTAAAACTATCCCACCCCCGCAAATTGACCACAATCATTTAGCAATTAGACCAGCACACGAAGGACGACAGTCAAAATATAGTTTTATGTCTAATTGGCCCGAGCCGGCCGCGCGGCCCTCCGGCCCTCACCTGTGTAACTTCACCCTAATTAAGGTATATGTTAATGTGACAGTTTTTGAAATGTGAGGGAAGTACATTTCCAACATAAGATAAACTCTCTTTACTATTGAGAACAGTAGTTAAGAGAGTTCAGCTTACGTTAGAAAAGTTACCATAAATATGCAGGCAAGAATACTAGCATATTCACAGTAGGTACCTACACATACTATCAGTTATAGCTCTAATCTGAGTTTATAGGTATGCTAGTATTTTTGTTAATTCCTCGGGAAGATGTGCGCTATATTTATTTGCCATACACCTATTTACGACGGTGACAATCATGAAGTTTCTTTGAGATGTCCCGACTCCCGATGATAGTTTCTTCACTCGCCTTTTACGGCATTTTAAAACACGAATATCAGCATCACTTATGTTAGGTATGTGTCATGTGGTCGAAGCAACAACGGTAACGGATCCATGGCGTGGATCAACGAGATTACATAGTAAAATAAATTCGACTGTCCGTTGTATGAATAGATTCGTGCAAGGTCTATACATATAAGTACTGTGGCGCAAGCCCCAACACATAACTCTTCCCGAGTTATAACTGTGTCATTGGATTAATCACAGAAATACCTGCAGATAAGTACTTAACTATAAAGTCAAAGCCAATTTTTTTTTATTAATGTAAGCTATAAATAGCGAAAATATTTTAGCGTAACTACCGGTTCGTAATGTTGCTTCCATTGAGAAGAGCCAGCAAGAAACTCAAGGAGTAACTCCTTTCAAAAGAAAAATAATAATTGTACATTTCCAAACAGCAACGCTATAAGCAGGCAGGCATTAACACATTGTGAATAAAAAAATTAAACATAATCAGGTATTAAAAAAAAAATGAACTAGCCTAGAAAGCTGTGCATGCCTACTCCCACTTTACAGTTAAACCAAAAGGTGAATAGATAAACAATAATAAAATCAACCTTGCTCGTAATCAATAAATCCGACCAATCAGTGACCTTATCTAAGTCATACGCTAAGAAAGGCAATGCGGTTGAGTTTGGGTGCAGTTACACAAAGAGTAAGGCCGTCCGGAGCCCGCGGGGAGGCCGCCCATTTGCATATGCCCAAATAATATATGTAACAATCTCGGTCTAATGTAATGGACTTTTCCAATTTCTGAGCTCTACCGAGAGTGTATACGTTTGCTAGAGTCGCTTGCTATTTGCCAGTCAGTAAAATATTCGCAGAGCAAATTGTTTGAAGGGCGCTGACAGGTTGCCATACAAATGTTTCGTAAATATTGTAGACGCGAGCGTTTAACTGGTGGAGCTATTGTACCTATTACAATAACAGCACAGAAGGGTCAGGGGCCCTACCACCACCTCTTATAGCAGTATTGTTTTAACGTTTCAGCGACTTTTTGTACAATGACGTTTCTTATTGTCATGACAATAAGGTACGTCATTGCACAAACAGTCGCTGAAACGTTAAAACAATACTGCTATAAGAGGTGGTGGTAGGGCCCCAGGTCGTACATGAAAAGGCGTAAAAATGAAAGCCATTTTTGCGTACCGTCATATCTCACATCACGTAATAACTACTAGTTTGATTTTGACGAACAAACAAACGAAAAAAAATAAATAATTTAAAAAATTAAAAACACGACTGCCCTGCCAAAAAACGAACTAAAAAGTATAAAACAAGTGCAGTGTCATTGCAGTCGGGGGACCGTTCTGTGGAACATATTTAATCTAAGAGGGCCCCCGACTGCAATGACACTGCACTTGTTTTATACTTTTTAGTTCGTTTTTTGGCAGGGCAGTTGTGTTTTTAATTCTTTAAATTATTTATTTTTATTTTATGCATTTTAGTGATAGCAGCCAAAAATGATATATTTGTTTTGCATGTACACCATACCTATGTTAAATTATGCCTATAAATTCTACAGTTTTGGACTGTGCTCATCAAGGCCTTCAATTTGATACACATATTGTAATAATGGAAGAAAAAAATTATTTTTTCACATATTAAAGTTGAGTCATAATGCCGCCACATTGATTTTTTTCAAAAATAATATACCCAGTGTTACCCGGAATGATGTAAGGATTCTAACGATACCCCATACATCGAAATCCGTTCAGGCATTTATAAGTTATGGTGGAATAAAGAATCTCACATACAAACATACAAACATACATGAACCCTAAACACATATACACTCTTTTTTTTTTGGGCAGTCGTGTAAAAACTAAATACATGCTAGTTTTTATTCGTCAATCAACTGCCACTATCGAAGCAATGGACTCCGCGTTGTGCACACATCTATTAGAAAGCTCAACTTAAACTGGCTACCGACCCACTGGACTTGAAAGACCTGAATCAATAATACAGGCGATCCCGCGGGAAAAGGCTAGTTTTTCAATAAAATCCGGCTTATCCAGGATTCGACCTATGACGTCATCACGTGAAATTCGGACTCATGTAATCTACTCAGATTTTTTTAAATTATTTTCTGAGAAGCGTAATATATTTTGTTGGGATTTACGATTAACCTTTTTTAGACCAAAGGCTGTTTTAATATGGGCAATATTCGCTTCCAATCTCATTAGTCTAGAGAAGAATTTAAGTTTTTTCTCCGAAAACAACTGCGAAACGCATCATCATTATCAATATTTTTCTTGTGATGTGGCGAAGGCTAGACGTAAAGTATTTACTGTGGTCCGTCATTATTTTTCAAATACCTTGGTCCAAACTGATCATGTAGGCTAGTGTACTGATGGATGACAGTATTTGCCTGGAATTTCAATTCCAAAATGACAGTTTGGCATTCCACGTCGCGAAAGCAATAGAGTAGACATGTCTCCTGAGATTGCGGATTAAACCAAGCGCTAAGGTAATATCCATACCAAGCTTTCGTGTTTCATTTGACGTCTAGACTGTACGAACTACGTCACAATACTGACGGGATAAATACTGAACGTGTAGCCTGCGTCGATGGAATGACATCCATCATTATGTACCATACTGACGGACCACAGTATATACTTTACGTCTAGCCTTCGCCGACAATACACTAGGTACTGTATCCTGATTAGACATGACACCATAATCTTCAATTGGAAGACATCCCAGTGTGGACCCCCGCTTCAGTAAGAACATCCTAATATCAAAAACCTATTCACCATTCCAAATACATTCCACCCACGATAATTATCTGGCTCCGGGTAAAATAGTCCAAAAAATCAACCAAGAACTTAAAGTAAAAGGAGAAAAAGCGCGTTTCCGAAACAGCCCATGCATTTCCCGGTGGGGGACGGGGGGGGGGCGATGGCCATCAATCATGGATGGCGGGGCCGCTCACTCGAATACTAAATAGAGGTGCTACTGTCCCGGAATTGCGAGATTCTGGATCGAATAGAATTTGGAAGAGTTCTACTCTATACAGGGCGACTTCATTGGAATGATTTATTTTAACACATATCTCTGCACAGTTCTACATGTGACATAAGTAAGTATTATAATTCGAATTTAGGTAATAGTCAGTTCCTGTATACACGGCGACACGGTTCACCACCTGTCACGTTGGGTTCTGACTATCTAGTGAAACGTGGGCTTTGAGTTGGTTAATACCTCCACAATGTGATGGTGTATGGCCACTCAAGCCTCTGACTACCCCCGAACGGGGATAAAAGTCGTGACGTTACATTACATTACATAATTCGAATTTGAACTAATTCGGACTTGTAACTAATAAAATACCAACTTATTTATTTATTTCTACAAACAATATCGCAGACAGGTGTTATTTAAAGTCATGTACAGGAAAACTCAGAATACTAGTAATTTGCATGCATTTCTCATAGCTGTGGATAACTTGCCAAGTGCATTGACTTGTAACCCTATAACAAAGGTGTCCTTACCAGATGTTAATGATTCAAATAACATGCGCAGTGCCATGTATCGCTGATTCAATAGGAAATGTGATTGTCTACCCTTTCCCCGACACGCTGGTAGAATTATTGTAGGTATATTTGAGGATACGTCATGATTCGATGACCGTAGTATTCATCTGTGGTATTTGTGCCAAGAATGTTTTGTGACGGATTGTTGGCATAGTTTCCCGAACACTACTTCTAGAGTTATATGTAATCTAAAATCTATGACAAAGGTATTCAAAGGTCGGCTCGGACCTGCTCTACTTATTACAAGATAACTTTAAAATTTAATTATGCAAACTGTCACAATTATTGATACCTTAATTATGTACCGCACGTGTTTTAAACTGTGTGGAGCCCCTAAATCAGCGATGTCGTTAAACGTTTAGTATTTAAAGGTGTATGCACCGACGTTAATCACAAAAGATAGACACTCAAACTTTTTCGCCATGGTTTTTTTGACAACTGTATACATACAGTTACAGTTATACATAACGCGAAATAAACCGGGATTATTGTCTTATTATTATTATAAAATATTTAAATGTAATGTGCAGTGAATGACACACAATCAAAACTGTCGACTCGACGAGGAAGTACAATTATGGTGTCCTTTCCACGGTACGCCGCCGGCATACCGAAATTACATAAAAATGTAGAGCCAGGAATTAAGCATACGTAAACAAATAAATTATTTTTGCAGTTTGTTAACAAATGTTGCTCTGAATAGGCACTCTAATCAAATGAATTTGTCTTCTAGCGTTTCTAAAAAACATTACGCTTAAGCAAGGAAACGACATTAGCTGTGGATAAGTTAATCATGCGACTTATGTGAGTAGTCAACTTGACTAGAGGGGAGTTATTAAATGGATAGAATCCATTACATAAATTCTATATAAATATAAATAAATTGTTATATTTGTGCAACTAGTATAGCTAGCATTTTAATAAGCAAATACCAGTAAGCCAGTTGCCAGGTGCCATTTGAGACGCTCCTCAGTCGCTGGTTTAGTGGCCACCGCGCACCCGGCTCAGCTGGTTTTGACAGGAGCCTGCAGTTTGTGTACGATAGCTGGCCGCGGCGCAGGCGCAAGCCCACCGGGGACTATGTGCACCTCGTTATTATAACTAAGTGACAGTAATATTAGCATAAATTAAATAACATTAATTAAGTACATTCGTTTGTTTGTGGTATAGTTTTATTTAAGGTAAGCTTCTTGATTTTTTTATCGATATTTGATGGGTTTGAAAACATCCTAACATCTATATAATATACCCTTATCTCATTTTGTTTCATTCATTGTCTAAAAAATGTTTATTAGATTTTGATATCATCACAAAAAACCCCACGAATGTTCTATTAGTAATAACGAACAGTCCTCAAGTACCCGGAAATAAGTACAATAACATCTAACATTTACGGAAAACGAGCTAACTCAACAAAAACATAATGGGGAAACTAATAAAAGTAGTTTTATAAAAACTGTGGCTGAACATCAAGAGGCCGGAAGACATGAGGAAAATAAGGTCCAACAGACCTCCAAATATTACTTTAGTTATTGTTTTATACGTAACAAGCCTATAGTTGGTATAGGAACGCTCCAGTAATCATCCAACTTGAGGTTTGAACCTTCTTTGAGTGACCCTTGTACACCACACACACCACATCACACCACTAAACTGATGCTGGTGTGCTCACAATTACGTTTTAAGAAAATTCCAATTAGGAAAACAACTGATGATCAAAGAGTGGTCACTCGCTTCTACTATCATCTGGTATGTCTATCTAACTAGTATTAGAACAAGTCCAGGGTGAATTTTATTACGTCCAGTCAAACCAATCAATGCCTTTGGTATTGCAAGCTATAGGCTACGGTAACTGCTTAACAGCAGGCGGACCGTAAGCTTTTTGCCACCTCAGTCCTATAAAAAAATAAACAAACATCGAATCGGTCCACTAGCTAATAATAATTTACGGATTTAAACAAACCTAGGCTGAGATTTTTTTTTAATTTTATTATTCCTTATTATTATTTTACAGCTAATAAAAGGTAGGTAGCTTTACTAAGAAGCTCTACAATTGTTCCAATTTGAATGTTTAATCTCGAAAGTTCATACCAATTTAAAGTTCAACTACAAATTAAACTTAATTCGGGTTTAATTAAAATTTAAGTAATTGAATTGAAACGTTAAAATATTGAACTTATTTCCAATTCAAAATTAGACCGAGTTTGAGGAACGACTGTTACCTCGTAATAAGTTCGTTTCAGGAATGAATGATCCGATAAGAGTTCCGTATTTCCTTTTGAGATACGGAACCTTAGAACCTAAATTGGCATAGCCCCACAAACTTGCTAAGGGTGGAAATTCCTCAAAAGAATGTTAAAATGAAAGTATATACAAGGTGTTAAGACACGGGACGTATTGAAGGAGGGTATCCGGTATTCGATTCTCATTACAAATAGGTACATAATTATGTAAAATTAATATTACCCTCATTAAAAAAAATAAGAATAATAATAAATTAATTGTAAAATTATTATTGTATATTTATTACTTATTATTAGTAGCGACTGTAGCCTAGGGGTGAACAGGTTGGGCTAGCAATCAGAATGTCCTAGGTTCAATCCCCGGTGGGGCATGCATCAATGGATGAATTTTCATCTATGTGCATAACTTACAGTTGGCTGACGGTGAGGGAAAACATCGTGAGGAAACCTACCTATCCCTCGGGATTAGGTAATAGTCAGTTTCTGTATACACGGCGACAAGGTTCACCACCTGTCACGTTGGGTTCTGACTATCTGGTGAAACGTGGGCTTTGAGTTGGTTAATAGCTCCACAATGTGGTGGTGTATGGCCACTCAAGCCTCTGACTACCCGCGAATGGGGATAAAAGTCGTGACGTTACATTTTTATAATATTACCCTAATTTTGATTATCCAATAAAATACGAGTAAGTGACACGGACACGGATTAAGGATATACACGAATGAATCCCCTATGATAAGACACCTCATAGTCGCTCGCTAGCGTAAGGTGGCCCACGTTGCTGAACTTCTTACAATATTTTTGTTAAGTTTTCTCTGTCATTTATCATTTTTATTAATTTATATATTTTTTGTTACGTGTAGCCATGAAT
This sequence comes from Drymonia ruficornis, assembly GCA_947859195.1. Taxonomy (NCBI): domain Eukaryota; kingdom Metazoa; phylum Arthropoda; class Insecta; order Lepidoptera; family Notodontidae; genus Drymonia; species Drymonia ruficornis. The sequence goes on from OX401919.1 coordinate 12,489,511, forward strand.
TATCATGGGCTTGTATAGTTCTCTCGTCTAACCTAACACCCTGTATTAAACCGAACTAAAGTGTTCTTGAAATACTCTACAAAATTCGTACATTCTTTCGTAAAATGCAGCGAACGAAATCGCCATCAACGAGTGTGTACACCGACCCGTATGTTATGTAAACAGTAGTTAATAAACTCTATCAAAAACAAGAGCCAATTAAAACTCACGCGCTATTATGCGTGACATTTCGCGCATAAAACGAATTCACACATAGATACGGGACTGCAGATCTGACAGTAGGTATAAAGATCGCGTTGCTCCTCTCTGCGGCAAAGTGAATGGTAACAATTTCCAATATAGAAATCTTGATAAAATTGTTCTTGTAAGGTGTGAAAGTTATCCAAGAAAAGTCTTCAAATATAATCTCAAGTCATAGGTCTTTAACCGTAATTTAAGTTTGTGCCGCTGAACAATATAATAAACCAAGATCTGCACCCAAACTTAAGTACATAGACACACACCATTGTCTGACTCATAGGTACAATGAGTCCCACTATCTACAATTTAAAAATAAATTATGAAAATATATTATGACTCTCATTATTCTATAAGAGCGTCCTTGCGCGACACCAAATTGGATCAGTATAGAACGCTGTCCGAAACCAGTACACCATGAGCAAGTAGCTTTGGCCAATTATTTATCATGCAAATGGTGCGCTATCGCAAGCCGCCGGCGCCCGTGAGCGATCTACGTAGGTGTTAAAGTGTGTGAATTGATTTAATTAGCCACAATATCCAAAACCTGACCTTTCTGATTGTCGCTCCTTTAATCACGACGGGAGCAACTTTCAAAAAACCACTGAAATTGTATCCAAATTGTACCCACCTCTATGGTAAGGGGGCGTCCATAAATTACGTGAGGCATTTAAGGGGGGAGGGGGTCGAGCCAAATCTCACCAAATCTCACGGGGGAGAGGGGGGGTCTCGGCAAATCTAACGCAATTTTATTTACCGCAATAAACAGTGTAAAATTACAAAAAAACTGGGTTAAATTAAGCAAAACATGTTTCTCCTCTAGAAAATGGCTTTTGAAAAATCTCACGTGAGATGAAAGGGGGAGGGAGGGGGTCAAGCAATATCTCATGACATCTCACCAAGGGGGGAAGGGGGGGTCGAAAAATCTCAAAAATCACCTCACGTAATTTATGGACGCCCCCTAACTTTTACAACATAAGCAGGGCTCTCTGTATCATTGACACCCGTAATTAAGATAGCCCGCTTATGTTGGAAATGTTCCCATAGACGTGCAGGCGCCTTTGCAAGCGTTGCTTAGTTTGGAACAAGGCGCAGATTATAAAATTTTCACTTCTGTGTTCCCCGAAGGGATAGGCAAAGGTAAACTCCAGAGCAACCCCATTCTACTAATGATTTTTAGGGTTCCAAGTGTATGTTCCAAGGCTCGCCCCCTTTTACATTGGGACTGATATACCATCCACGAAATTTAGGTCCACTGCAAGCAGTGCACCTTTGCCTACCCCTTCGAAATATATAGGCGTAATAATGTATATAAAATACAGGGTGTCCCAAAACTTTGCCACATGGAGGGGAAGTACCTTAAATATTGTAGTTAGAGAATTTTACTGAATGAAGACTTAATTTTTATTTTAAATACAATACGAACTGCATTCAATGATTTTTGATAACTCACTTGCCACACTCGGGAATCGAACCGGCTCAAATCCGAAAAAATAACATCCTATTCTTTTATGGCATCAATCGATAGGATCAACAATAAGAACCTAATCTCTCTAAAAAACATGGTAAATTAAATGAAAGGAAAACCACGAAATCTAAACTTATAAATTCATGAATTCAAAGATAAAGTGTATCCACAAAAAATGGAGCTAATTTCGAGCAACAAATTAGTTAGTTTACCATTTTTTATTCGTTCAATTAAAATAAGTGAAGATTTTATAGTTTCCTTTCATTTTGAAAACTCGCTTGCCACACTCGGGAATCGAACCGGCTAAAATGCGAATAATAACATCCTGTACTTTTATAGCATCAATCGATAGGGTCAATCATAAGGATAAAATCTCTTTAAGAAACATAGTAAATTAAATGAAAGGAAACCCATAAAATCGTTACTTATTTAAATTTTCACTTATTTTAATTCTTATAAGTTAAGATATCACGGTTTTCCTTTCCTTTAATTTCCCATGTTTGTTTGAGTGATTTGATCCTTGTGATTGATCCTATCGATTGATACCATAAAAGTACAGGATGTAATTTTTTCGGATTTTAGCCGGTTCGATTCCCGAGTGTGGCAAGCGAGTTTTCAAAAAGCCTTGAATGCAGTTCGTATTGTTTTTAAAATAAAAATGAAGTCTTCATGCAATAAAATTATCTATCTACAATATTTAAGGTACTTCCCCTCCATGTGGCAAAGTTTTGGGACATTCTGTATATGTAGGTGTTATACGTATTTATATTAAACTCTTTCGTTAATAACAGAACTTATTTTCATGCCTGATCAGCATGGGAGGGGTGTGTGAGGTGGGATGATTGGATCAGGCATCCCAACGGATACTCTATTCTCTCCGGTCTTATTATATGATTTTCTCCCCGAATCCTACATTCGGCTTTAAATATTCAAATAGACTTACAAAATGTTCAGGACCATTAACGTGTAATTCTAAATTCAAGTTAGCTAGTTTATTGGCAGTTAGCCAGGCGACGTGTCCTGCATAATAGCGAGTAATTTATGTGTCTCTCGTTGGCGTGCATGGAGAATTAGCAATCAATAATTTGAGTCCACAATTTAAATAATCTGAGACAAATTATGTACACTAGCAAACTGACTTCAACACATTACTAAATAGGCACTGAAGTACCTGCTAATAATTTTATTCTAAGCTTTAGGCAAAGTAGGTACCTACTAATTCACCAAGCCAACTAGGCACTCGGATATAAATATCAAATGATAATAAGTCAATTATTCCGCGGTCCGTTCACAACGTAGTGAGCCTGGGCCAATGCCTGGGCACTTCTGTGGCAGTAGCTCTCACCTAGTGGTGGAAGGACCGCGGAATCATTGCCTTCTTATCATTTGATATTTATACCCGAGTGCCTAGTTGGCTTGGTGGATTAATACTTAAACATTTTACAAAGGCATTCCGAGAATATACTTACGTTATATTCGGTTCACGTCAATTGTAACGGTCAATGACTGTCACCCGAGACCTTTCTGACCCCAGTCCCAACGTTCAAAACAAGACAGTTAATACATGAAAAGCTAGAATTTAATTTTTATTTTTAAACTAGAAATATCTAATTTTGATAGAACTTCTTGAGAGATTAATCGATCCTATACCAAAACATTCGACCCTGTCGGCCGAGGCCGCGCGGTACAACTTTCACGTATTAATATTAATTATTCTGGTGTTTCGAACCAAACAAAATGTATTAAAATACACAAAACTACTTTCCTAAAACCGTTTAAATTTCAATGGAGATGACAGACATACATTTGTTATGATAGAATTATAAATTTGCTTGTGATCAAAAATACTAGGTACAGTCAGCAACGAAAGTCGCTGAACATTCTGAATTTTTCAAATCGGTTATACTCTTTATTCTACTAACGTTGGTAAACCTTTATAAAACCAAACATTAGCAACATGTCTACATTTTGTTTCGATAAAGAAAAATTATGGATTTGATGCAAAACAAAAGTGTGCAAGCTATTTGAAAAACTGAGAATGTTCAGCAACTTTCGTTGCTGACCGTACCTATTCAATCGACCACCCTCTAAACTTTAAATTAATCATTTTAACATACACGACATCATTGTATTTTTTGTTTTTAGAGTATTTTTTTTACAATTTATAAGCATTGTATTCTGCGTTTGATAGCACTCTGAATATTTTTAAAAGATAAAGTGGGTACAGATGGCCGTTTGACTCTGCATCGGGTAGTTGCGGGTTCGATTCCGGCTAGATGGTGGCCTGGTGGTGGACGGTACCCAAAGAACAAAGCTTAGTTTGGGACCATACAGTTGGTGTTTTAGTCTGGCGATATTTATAAACACAATTTTTTTAAATCAAAATAAATACACACCCATTGCGGAATTAAATTGTAGGTATCCTTAAAATTACCAAGATGGTACTTTTAGTTGAAACGTTACAGCTACGGTTAGCTAATTCCCAAATGCACAGCCTTCACTACGAATGGTATAATGAGGTTCGGGCCAAAGGTTACCCAGTCAAAGAGATCTAATCTTTGCAGCGGGTTGCACCGGTCCAACGGCAGTAATGAAGGTCGCCGGGACTCTACGGGGATTATGATGCGGGGATACCTTTACAAGGGCAATACAAAAAAGATAATCTAGCTAACATCACAGGCTATGATAATTAATTTCTACTTTTGAGATCAAATTAAGCTCTTTCTGTGATAGCTAAAGGTGATGGACTTACATTGGCATTTCAAATCACTTTTGTTCTCAGAAATGCTTTGTAAAAGCATTGTAAGCAGGCTAAAAATCTCTATGAATTTGGCGGTAGGAATTGGTACCGCCAATACTCCACAACTTAATAGTATCTTTTCAAGTAGGTAAGCGAGCAATCATATTTAAAACAGTATTTTCCAAGGTATTTCAATAAAATTAGAATTAGAAAAGGTATATTGTAATTATGAAAATAGCAGTAGATACCATGAATAAGATTAGTGCAAGTGCTTTAAATAACAATGGGTTTCTTATGAGTTATGAACCATAAAAAATACACAATGTTTTAATACGACTCTACTGTTCGGAATACCAGATACTGTTACAGAAGTTTACAATACGACAATATGTGTTACACGAAGCCTAGAAGATGACAAGCATTACCTAGCTAAGGAAACGTCATATACAGTAATATTTATAGCCATTGTCCATGAACCTTAGACGAGATTTATCAAATGGGTCGAAATTATAAACCCCTAACAGAAAACTTAACTTCCATTTTAATACCTAAAAAAAGTTTAGCGATAATGTTCCATGTTATTATCATAATGCAAGTTACATGCTTATGGTAATATCGCGGGCGAGTCCCCATGCCTGCCGCCAGGGGGCGCGGCGCACCCTCACCGCTGCACTAATTAGTTCCAAACTTTAGTCACAATTTCGGTAAACTTTATAACAATGTACAATAACAAGTCTGGGGTGAAATTGGGATTACAACTGATGCGCTGTTTATAGGCCTCAATCTCGAAGTGAAAGACAATACCGAAATTTACCCCAACTGGAATCGAAACTACAACTATGCAGTGAGTCGAAAGGGCTACGTTCAAACCCTAGGCTAGAACTCGTCAAGAGTATTCTGGCATATCTACCTTTTAAAATTGTAACACACAATACTTATTTTAAATTAGTAAATAAATCGATGCATTCATAAAACACCGGAAAAGTTTTGCATTTCTTTAAACCAGTCAGTCGGATTACCTTTAAGCAGAGTTGGGCAAAATTTAATTGCAATTAATTAATTGCAAATTACAGGTGATGTCACAATAAACAATTAATTTTGATTTGTTCGCGATTGGCAGCGTCTTCATCAGGCGCATGCCTCACGTGCTCGCGTGTCGTCGTCGCGTGCCTCAGTTTTGACGTTGAAATGTATAGACAAAATGTCATAATATGAGTGCTCGGGTGAGGCATGCGCGGCATTTGGACGCATCTATTAGGTGTGTCCATATGCCGTGCATGCCTCACCCGAGCACTCATATTATGACATTGTGTTTATACGTATCAACGTCAAAACTGAGTGCCCGCGCGAGGCATGCGCCTGATGAAGACGCCGCCATTGACAAACAAATCAAAATTAATTGTTAATTGTGACACCCCATGCAATTTGTAATTAATTAATTGCAATTAAAATTTGCCCAACTCTGCCTTTAAGACACACCTAACTACAGTACTAAGGGTTATCTCGACATAGTAAGTAGGTAGGTAATGTAATACCCAAATGTAATACATACTTTATCAAGCAGTAAACGAGCAAAGGGTATCTCAAGTCACCCCTATGATTAAGGGCGCTCTGAATGCCAATGGATACTCAATAAATAAAATATCTGACATTTTCAAACCTTTTACGTATAAAATTAGACAATATTAAAGACGTGATTTACTTATTTATCGAAATTCTCTACAAAGGACAATTTAATTTACGAGTGAAAAGACTCAACCAAATAGAAATAGTATTTTTAAAATTAAGAACCGATAAACAAAATTAGATAATTGAGGGATTATTATTTTCTGAACAGATTTTACAAAAATATTATCCAAATATTCACCCATTTTCATCTCTATGATCATCATCGTCGGCCTGTTGCAATATACCTAGATAGCAATCATTGATTTAAATAGCGGATAGTGATCCAGATTGGATGCGAGGGCTGCCTTCAATGACCGAGCCATCCAGAAGTGCCATAATTAAGATACATTATCTTTTGTTTCAGATGCTACCAAAACTAACTCTTCTCATAATTCTCGCCAACCTGCACCGCTCTTACAATTCACCGCTCGGACATTTCAAGGAGCTGAAACACGACACAATTCTAGTACCGACGCATCACGCGACACTCACTGTACACCCTCAGAGCATCGCAGCCAGACAGAAGAAGAGTCAGAACATAATATCTATACCGATTCAGCACATCCTAGTGCCGAATCTCCACGTCATCCCAGCGCAGTCGAACATCCACCACAGCTCCGTCCACACGGACGTAAAGCACATAATAACGAGCGACAACATTAAAATACCAATCATATCCCGGACGGTATCCCACAGTGCTACCAACATAACGCATCCGACACCGGTCATACCGTTTTTGTTTCCTATACATCATAATTTCGTACCGATTCAAGATTTATCGGTGATACCGTTGCAGAAGAGCCAGAAGATCGGGCATTATAGAGTGATGATGGAGAAGAAAGACGAGGAAGATGAAGAAGTGAACAGGTTCAGGACGTTCTATGGGGGTTACGGTACGGGGTTGTTCTTCGGGGGGCACGGCGCGGGCCACGGGTTCCATGTGTTCGGCTAGTAAATGTAGTTTTGTTTCCTTATAATAAATTATTTATTTATTGTGAGCGTTTTCATCAATCCCAATGTTCGAAACTTTTGAGTTTTGTTTAATGTAGGTACGGTCAGCAACATTCGCTGAACATTCTCAGTTTATCATATCATTAAGTCCATTATTTTTCTGAACAAAATTTTGACATAATGTTTTAGTTTTGACGATGTTCACCAACGTTTGTAAAATAAAGAGTATTACCGATTTAAGCGAAAGTTGTCGCACATTATATTTCACACGAAAATCAGATATTAGTGCAGTGTCACAGACTTATTTGTTCAAGTGCCCAAAACTGGAAATAGCATTGTCATAACGGTGATTTTATTATCTTTGATATGATATTTAACACTTATAATACGTCCATACGTGAATTTCTCATTGAAAAAATAGCGAAAATAGGTCTATTTTATTTTAATAAAAGGAGAAACTGAGCCCGAATCGACTGATAACAGACCAGTTTTTACATTAATTAAGTAGGTCTATCAGTACAGGTGCTTGAGATATCTAGGTTGGTATCCTCTTCACTCTAATGATATACTTTATCGCACAAATGTTTTGTAAACATGCATCAATTCTTAAGACAGTGCTATAAGCTTTCACCTCTACATTAGTCAACGACTCTCCCCCGGAGCCAGTAGTCATCACGACGCGAACTTATAACGTTAGTTATATCGCGCTGTCGTGTTTGTTATCTCCAAGATTAATCACAGGTATCAATAAATCCAGTTAAATATTCATCTCTTGTCTCTACATACAATATTTTAAAGTATTTTGCATTTTTTGAGTGTCAAGTTCAAATGAGCAAAGGTCAAGTGCATAGTTTTTGTGATAACCGTTGACAGTGCCAAGAATAACGCACCACCAAATAAACTGGTGGCTATAAATATCATTTGTTAAATCGGTTCGTCGTTTGTCACAAATAATATTTTTGGCTTAGATCCGTTAGATTAACATTATGCTAATTACGTAGAGCTATATATTTTCAATTTGTTTGTATTCGTAATAAATAATCGTTACATAAATACTTGAAACTATTTTTTAATTTATCAACCTATATTTGTCTAGCTAGGTAATTACAATTATATATACAACTACGAGCCTTTCTACTAGCCCAGCAAACACTATATAGGCAATCATGTATATGTAACAATGATCAATCTATGCATCTCAAGTGAACTGTGAGTGAGTGTGTGTGTTATAAGAAATAAATTTTTGGGTCAGATGAATTTCAACCTGCATCTTAGGCCCGTATTAAGAAATCGATCTCAAGATTGACATCGAACTTAAGATGCTGTTTTAGACAGATGTTCAATACATTAAACGTCAAAACTGCATCTTAAGATCGATCTCAACTTTGAGATGCATTTATTAATAATGTGTCATGTCCTAAGTGACTACTCTGCCGCAGTGACGTACCTAAATGTAGAGTTACATCTTAACGGTCAGTTAAATAAAATTGAAGAACGGTATTTACCGGAATTTCGATTTATGACAACTGTAGTTTATAACTAAATAATTATTAATCAGGTTTTGTTGAAGTTCGGAGAAGAACACATCGTGCAACAGTGGAACCGTAACACAACTATCAGTAAATATGAGGTGAGTGCACCCAGTCCTCTAGCATCCATGCAAACTTTACACAAATACAATTTTTAACCGTTCGTTAACCAGCACCACCAACCAGCAGTAACCGATTGTTTGCAATATTGGTGACACTCAGTTTGCTGCTGGAGCGGTCTGTTAGTATGTTGGTGTACTCAGGCCTTAATCTCTGTTGTTTCAGACTTATCGTTGTTATTTTGATAGCAGTTGCAGCGTGCGTACAGTGTCAAGTATCCTCAGGTACTTATTTACCAAGTATTTTTTATCTAACTGCGCGACGTGTAAAGGTGAACTGGGGACTAGTGATCATCGGCCCATATTCAAAATTCACAATATTGCTTAAACATTTACCTAAAGTAATATTAGCCCTTATGACGTCCCACTCCTGGGCACGGGCCTCTCCTCAATGCGAGGAGGATTTACGAGGACGTTCAGATGTACCTATCGTGGTAAACCAGTTGGCGGAATTGTGAATGACATTTACCTACTGCAGTTTATTTTATATTTTAGGCATTCCAAAATTTTATTTCTAGGTTACGTAGTGAATAAAGCAGATGGTAAAGCGTATCGTCTGGTGTACCAAGCGGAGCCGTGGGACAGAGCTGTCGCTGTGTGCGAGCGAGATGGAGCCAAGCTAGCTGTTCCTAAGACACAGGTATTTGTCTATTTCCGTGTGTCCACTGGCAAGAAAACTTGCAAAAGTTTACTTGCCCAAGCGACTTCCAATGTGTAAACACTCACGCAAGTGGACTTCTGCGGCTTGCCGAACTTGCTGCAAGTCCTACATGTATACGGTTGTGTAAAATTGCAGTCAGTGGAAACACGTCGGCAAGTGACTTCTGCAAGAAATAGCGGAAGTTACTTGCCAGTGGACACACGGCATACGACCAAGAAAATGTAGAGTCTCCGGAACCAACTAACCGACTAGGTATAACCTAACTAACAGAATATAAAGTTATGATAAACCGGCATTTCAAATCACATTTGTTCCTAAAAATGCTATGTAAAATCATTGTAAACTGGCCATAAATCTCTATAAATTTAGGGGTAAGTGCGAGGACATAGCATGTGTGTAACTCTACGCTTTTGAAACCGTGATTATCTCATAAACAACCAGTCATATGCTACAAATAGTGAAAACTCCTGGAACGCTACTCAAAGTTCCACTTTGCTATTTGGGCCATTTGTTCGGCTCTAAAATTTGAGTTTTGTTTGAGAGCCCAGTGGTAATGTTCCCAGGAGGAGTTCCTGTTCGTACAGCAGATGGTGCGCGGCATGCACTACCCCAGCATCGTCGGCGCCCAGTTCAAGTTGCTGGCCTGGCTCGGCGTGCACAACCGACCCGATCATAACATCTGGAGGAACATTGATGGTACTAGTCTTTTAACGTTATACCATTTCAAGTACGATCTTTAAGATGTGTTAATGAATTGTCATCACGGCATTTTTTTTTAATCTAAGAAACGAGTGTATGTGTGTCTATCACGTTACTTCTAATCCCGTTAGGCTTTCCGTTAGCCCCCGTTAATAGCGTTATGCAAAAACAATTACAGGCAATTACAGGATTGGGATTGAACCATTATATAATACGCCATTACGAGTGCGGCCCGACAACTGCTAACGAATTCAGTGGCATAGCTTGCTTTAGACGGGCCCTGTATCAACATTTGTTGGGGGGCCCAAATGAAGGGTATATATTTGTCACAAATGGAGGGTAATGAATTTTCACACAAGTTCGGGGCCCCGTAGCCCGGGGGCCCCGTATCATTGATACGGCTGATACGGCGCCCCTGAACTTAAAGTCATCTATTTTCAGGTGAAAACATCTGCGACACTGGCTTCCACACATGGGCCCCAGGAAACGGATCGGGCTATAGGTATGCACCTTTATACATTTACATTACAGTACAGTATTGTTGGTAAAGCCGAGCTGTAGCCAATTGACTGCAACTCATATATGGGCTGGGTCGGCCGTAGTCCTCTCACAGAAGACCGGCGTAAAGTAGCTATACAACTGCGTTTCGTACGATGAGTGAGAGAGCGGGAAGCCCAAATTGCTACTATTTCAGTTTGTACACCAACTAGAGTTGGCTTAACTATTTATCCTTGTCATGGTCGTCATTTATGATGACAAGACGCAAGAGAAGTAGGCTGCGATGGTATGGTCACGTGAAAAGGAGGCCGCCTGAATACGTAGGGAACTTAGCGCTACAACTTTCCATTCCCGGTCCAAGACCCAGAGGCAGACCCAAAACAAGATGGAAAGCTGTAGTGCTAAAGGACATGAAAGAGTGTCAGGTATCCGAAGACGATGTCGAGGATAGAGCGAAGTGGAAGGGAAAGACTAGGAAGGCTGACCCCACCACCATGCGGGATACATAGATACATGATTTTTGAGACAGCAATTATTGTAGTCGTGTCAACCCTAGTTCAGTTACTTTGAGCCATATACTTGATTATTTGTCTACAGCGACGACCCTGCGCAGCCGCACTGTGTGGGGATAGATGCCTCCAACCCTGGCTTCAGGCAGTACTGGTGCGAGCGACACCAACCCTTCATCTGTCAGAAAAATAACACACTCTGAATACATTCATTCTAAAATTAATTACGTACTTACCAAGCCAACTAGGAACTCGGATGGAATGTGGCTTCCCCGCCCGCTTACAGCTCGCACACCCGCCACCGCCTGCGACTTCCCGCCCGCCACACCTCCCGCACACCGCCACCGCCATGTTGTGCGTGTGACGTCACATTTAACAGGTTCCTAGTTGGCTTGGTGGAGTAATAATGACACACGAAATTTAATTTAAAAAATGCTAGTCACTTGTAAGCTGTAGGTCTCCACAAAAACCTTTTATATTTTCTCAGACAGATACCTATCAAGTAGGAATCACTCGGCGGCGGCTTTCAACGAGATTATGTTAAAATTCCAATATAAATGTTAAAAGTCAAATATTCGCGAAGCGGCCCAATAAAACTTGGTGGGATTACGATCCAAGTTTTTAATTTAATCCTGAATGTATCAGAAATAAAAGCTTGGTAGCGGCGTCTCTTGTATTATTAATTCGCCTTTCGTGAAATGATCTCGCAATAAAAATGTTTTCGGAACATGACAATTATTTTAATTCTAAACCTTTTTTTGTATCCATGTTCCATGCCTGTAACCACAAGCCTGTAACCTACGTACAATTCATATAAATTAATTATTGTATAACCACAATAAAATAAGTACTGCACTGCAATAAATAAATTTGTATTAATGACCGTACTAGTAATAAAGAAACCTAAAACCAGAATATACCTAATTTGTATGCTTAATTTGGTACTAACATACATTTTGAAAACTATGAAAATATGTTCACAATTTATTAATTGCCACGCCATCTGTTAGTGAATAGCAAAACTTGTAATAGCGTCATCTACTTTCGTTATTGTACATCTTTGTATCATCTACTCTCCACGAGATGGCAGGACAAATAACGTTAAAATTTTACACTAATGAAAAGAGTCATTTTAATTAATTTATAAAACTAAATAGGTACATAATTAAAGCACCTGTCTACAATAAATAAAATTATTGTATTATTTTATTCAATAAAATTTACCACTGGCTGGCTTTCAAGTAATGGCAACATTTTTGTTTTGAATGTCAATTGGGGCTTTTTGGCGGGAAGTGGAAAAGTCATGTTGTCATTTTTGTTTTAATTTCTAAAACTTGTGTTTTCGTGTATTATAGTGTGTAATATTGGTGGAATATTAACCATTATATGGTCATAAATGTGCGTGAGTGTGGGCAATTGGAACAAAAGTGATGAAACATGATTTTCGGCTTCTCACAAGAAGTCTAGTAATATGTCAGTAAAGTATCCGCCACTTTACTGATAGGGTTTGGGGGGGTAGAAATAAGGTAGTTATAAGGTAGATTTAAGGTAGTTATAAGGTAGAATTAAGAAAAAAAAATGTAATAAATTAATACTGATGTTAGGCTCCAAAGGGCTAGTTCCCAGGGGCCGTAAAACTAATCTTATAAAAAAAAAAAAAAGAATGTCAATTGACAAAAAGTGAGGTTATTTTATTTTTTCAAATTATTATGAAGAATTAAACATAAAAATTCTCGTTTTCAGCCCGCAAATAGCTCTATTATTCTGACAAGGTATTAATCGTAAATTCAAAATTCTTTTTAGTCTTCTATCTTTAGTGAAAACTGCATTTCATAACCTAACCAATGTTTACTTTGGTTCTAGATGAATTTCCTCAGGAGAGGTCTATCGGTCCTTTCTACTGCAATTAAAGCACAATATACGCAGGTCAAAGGTAATTCATCATAGTAATTTACTAACTCCATGATTAGGTTTGTACATTTCACTGCAATCAGCCTAATGACCACAATAAATTGGCATTCTTATCAGAAAGCCCACAAATTATCTAATGTACTTATTATATTCTGTGCTATGTTTTGTACCTACCTGTCTCCCTTCTCAAGCTGTTTGCCTGAAACATTGGACTCTTAACTCACCATAACAATATAGCTATAGTTCGCGACAGGTCGAGATGACATTCGGGTTATGAGCTTTTTGCAGAATAAAATCCGAATCAAAATTAGGGGCCATCCATTAATTACGTCACACGTAAAGGGGGGGAAGGGGGTCGACGAAATGTGACATTGTGTGTCAAGGGGGTGGGAGGGGTCCTAACTTTTGTGACGTCACATTTAAAAATCTAATATATCTAAGTATTAAAACCGAAATTTGAATTTTTAACGAAAAATTTTGAAATATTCTGAAAATTATAAAAAAATTGTGATGTCACACAGGGAGAGGGGGATCTCGCAAATGTGACCATCTGAAATTCGTGTGACGTAATTAATGGATGGCCCTTTAACAGGACCCGATGAACAATTAAAATCACCCATAAAATTATTCTGATGTGTTGCGGGTCCTGGTAATTTTGATACGGATTTTATTCTGCAAAAAGCTCATAATCCGAATGTCATCTCGACCTGTGACGGACTATATCTACCTATATCTAAAACCTGGTGTATTGGCCCTTAGTACTAAGTAGCACCGTTACATGTAGTAGTAAGTAGGTATCAGTATATGTGATGCAGTGGTTGTAGCCAAATAATAGTTTTATTGTAGGAGCACAGACTTATTTGTCTCATTTGCAAATTGGATGTGGACAAAATTAGCATTGTTGCCGGGCAGTGTATTGGTGTAAAGGTAGGTAATGCTCTTGTTTATATGCGCATGGCCCAAGTATCAAAGGGTCAAATATTATTAAAGAAGCTGAAATAATTATTGAATTTCCAAGCATTTTTTAATAAAAAACAATAAGTAAATAGGTATCAAAAACCCTGAATCTGACAAAGGTAGAAAGTGCATTAGGCCTTCTTTAGTTCATCCCGAATATATGCACGGATGATATCCTCGAAGTTGTCGTCTGCGCGGAAGCCGAGCCGGAGTGCGCGGGAGTTGTCGAACTGGAGCGGGAAGGTGGCGACCATCCGCGCGATGAGCTCGTCCCGCTGGAAGCGCACCAGCGCGGCGGCGCGCTCGCCGGCCACCGCGCACAGCGCCGCCACCATGTCGCGCACCGACACGCACAGCCCCGGCAGGTTCACCGCGCGCCACGCGCCCAGCTCGCGCGCCGCCACCCGCGCCGCGTGCACCAGGTTGCCCACCACGCTGCCCGGGCTCGCCAGCCACAGCTTCTGCTCCGGCGGCACCGGGCACACCGCCTCCACCCCGTTCAGCGGCTCGCGCACGATCCCGCTCGCGAACGACGTGACCGCCGTGTTCGCGGCGCCCGCGCGCACGCTCACCGTCGGCAGCCTCACGATCCGCCCGTCCACGAACCCGCGCCGCGAGTAGTCGTTCACGAGCAGCTCGCTCGCGGCCTTCGCCGTCCCGTACGAGTTCTCGGGCGTCGTCGCGGTGCGGTCGTCGAGGACCGCCGGCAGGTCTCCACCGAAGACGCCCGTGGTGCTCGCGAACACGAACACTGCGCCGGGTGCCTTTCGTCGGACCGCCTCGAGGAGGGCGCGCGTCCCGTCGAGATTGACCCTCATGCCGAGGTCGAACTCGGCCTCCGCCTGGCCGCTCACGATCGCAGCTAGGTGGAAGACGACGGCGCAGTCGGCGTCGACTAGGTTGTCTGCGGCCCCGGGCGCGGTGAGGTCGAGGGCGAGGGCGCGCACGCGCGGGTCCGCGCGGGGCGGCGGCGCGACCACGTCGGCCAGCACCAGCCGCGACACCGCTAGCGGTGACTCGGCACTCAGAAGCGCGTCCGCGAGCCGAACTCCTAGGAACCCTGCGGCACCTGTCACTATGACCTTCATTGTTAACGTAGACGCACTCGATTAATAAGTACTTATGCTAGTACAATAGCCGAGACACCGCTCGTCCCGTACTTGGAATAAGAATGATACGCCGAATGCAATGACTTTAAAGGCGACACTACATACTACTTATCCAGGAGTCACGACCCGGGTCGCGTTTTAGGAGTTCTTACAAGATTGTTAATGTTTTCTTTACGGTGATAAGGTGGTATTTTGTTTTATTGAACTTTGCCATTTTACGATGATAAAACTGATATTGTATGTAGGTATTTAATCACGGTCACAAATAGTAGTCACGTAATTCGTAAGTAAATATACTACTATAGTATATTTACGAGATCAGTATTAAGCAGATATATCTCTAATCCGTGCCGAACCTATCGCTAATGACATGAAACTATAAAGCTTCCGTAGTTTGTCTGTGGAACACTAAAAGATCAATTTTATTTTTATTACCATTCCCGTCTGTTATAAAGGACTCCGACTTTTACATAGTAAATAGGAAATTGCACATAACTGTCAAATATAGCGGTCACGTAATATAGCCGCAAATCGAAATCCGACATCTGCATTTGCAGCTGCGATCCATACACACACGAAAACCACCCTTAGACCGCCAAATGTTGGTGCTAATATCGTTCCAAAATGCATTGGTCTATAATAATATTTGTCGGGGATTGTTAAGTCGCGCGCCCGTCATTTGGAACCCTTCCGCGTGGACACGGATTATGTCCCTCGAGATGTGTAAGGTCGGCAAAAAAACCGGATAAATATTCGTATAATGTTACATGTTTGGATGTAACTGTTTAATATATTATTTTGGTAGAAACAGTATCATCCTCTGCCTCACGCAATGACTCGTACGTATTTCACATATTGATGAAGACAAGCTAATCTATCAAACTGGTTCTATGAAAAATATTTACCATCAAAAAAATTAAGTATTCTGTCCCATCTTATTCCATTACTCATTCGGGTGTATTTGTCATGAAAGATATGTAAAAGGGGTACAGTCTAATGAGCTTATATGGTCTGCCGAGAACGTCGTCAGTATCGATACAAGACTGACAATATACTGAGGTATGACAATTTTCAATTTGAAAATTTCAGTTTCTCTTTTGGCCATGTGGCCAAATAATTAAATAATAATGACTTGTGGCACTGTAAGTACTTACATTTAAGCATGGAATAGAGATTCGAGTAAAAGGTAGGATAACTTATGATATTGTAGCCATATGTCTGCCAACGGTACATCGCAAATAAGACTGGGAAAGGGCTGCTATGACTCAGCACCTCTGCTGACCACAAGCAGAGTCCGCAACTATGGAACAATCCCGGTAATCCTTCCATTCACCCTTGCATTCTCTCCGCGGACTCGCGTGACTTGATGTTTCCATTTACTGTTCAATGCTTTATCTCGCTCGCAAATCGAATTTGACTTGAGAATGGCCTGAAATCTGTATTGTATATATTGAAGTACAGAAAAGACGGGAATCGTATTGTGCAACTACATAATCTCTTCAGCCCATTTCAGCTTATTGTCCACTGCTGGATAGACTGTCTGCATTCTATTATGTCCAATCGTGGACCTTGTCGCTCGCACAAGATACTTCATTCAACTATTTCTCCCAAGCTTAGCTAGTCTTTCTTTTCCACATTCTAGATATTCCTAGCTTCCCTAAAACTATTCCAAATTCTTTGTCTAAAACAGTAAAATCTTAACAAATTGTCCAGTAGTCTCCCAATCCTTTGATAGCTTTCAAATGTCCACATTCATAGCGATCTTATAGTGTGGGCGTATCGTGGGACCTCCCCGAGCGGCGGTTTCTCATAGAAAGTGTTCTGCATCAATGCATCACCCCTGATCGCCTCACTTGAGCACCGCCATTGCAAACATGTCGCTTTTTGTATAAGTAACGGAAGCGACTGAAAAAGTCTAATGATTCTTGCTTAAATGTCTGTATTTGCGTATATTGGGGCATGAATAAAATTGTATGACAAAAAGTTATGGTTACCGTGCCAAGAATTTTAACCATTAGCTGACTGGATCAGTCTTGTAGATAACTTTAATCTTGCGAACAACTCCTAACTTTTGGGAGTTATATCAAACTTCATTTTCAATTCAGTAGAATGTTAGTATGATGAAAGTAAATTGTGCTTGTGTATAATGCTGATATTTTCAAAATTATTCTGGAAGCTTCGAAACTCATCTTCATTCTTAACCCATTTATGAAATCTGAAAACTCTGAAAGTGAAGAAGCTCTATAGCTTACCATACAAACTATGTGGCGTTACATTATAAGTAATTTTCATAACTATAATCATAACTGGTCCTTCCAAGAAATGTTTCCAAATGTAAAGCCCAACACTGAGACTCCTACTGCGTAAAACTCGTCCGGGATTAGCTATTCGAGATATATTCCTGTTATTTGTTACAACATAACTCCTTTATGACGAGTCTGAATGACAATTGCGAAATGTAAAGGATGGGCACACAATGGGTCTTGGTCTAATCAACTTTGAGATAAAATGTATTGGATCTTCAATATGGATTTGAAAAAAATATGGATAAAATTGACCTGAACCTAGTTTTAAAGATACTTGAAGTTATATTTTCATATCTGTAATCTTACTGAAGATGTCAATGTGACAATTACTTCTTTGGTTTAGTTAATAAGATGTCCCGTTGTATTCACCTTTATCTCCATTGCAACGACTTAAAGTTTATCGGAAACTGAATGGCTTCTAACCTAATTTTGACTAGATGAGACAAGAAATTAGAATTGTGATCCAAGTTAAGTCTTGGTCATATACTTATTGGTCTTTATATAACCCAAATGGCCGTCAAAGACGTACATTCTCCAGACATCTTCTATTTATCAGCAATCCTTTGACACATATTCCATTTCAACCACACGTTTCTTTCGATAATCTTGCACATTTCGCACAGATTGTTATCACGGCCAGTTATGAATGTTATTCTTACACAAATATGATTTACGAGGGTTCGCAGAATGCACTGCTGCAACTCTTGCCTATTGTTGATGTCGCTTGTCCCGCGTTTTTTTCGCCTCTGGACGATTGTAATAAGAGTCAGTGTGACAGAATGGAATGGTTTTTAGTGTGTCCGTCATCTGTGGACAATGCCCACTATTAGCGGATTATAATCTGCAAAAAAAGCAGGTACTGTCTTGTTCTGCGGCGCAAGGATCGAGCGAAATAAACTGTCAATAATTGATAGCTCAATACAATTTAGTTCTTGAAGCTTTTGTGCAATCATGTTTTAGGAGTCTATCTTATGAGCTATGAGAGCCCTTTCCTAGTGTAATCGGTTTCTATTTTATTGGCCTCCACACTTAATTGAGTTGTGTGTTTATTTATTTAAAGATTCTTATGTTTTGAATAAAATAATCGTCTAATTCACATACGTACATTATCACAAATTTCGTTGTCAACTCGCTTTGGTCAACCCGCTCGTCTCTCAACTCTTGTGCCTTCATATTTGCTTGCATTAGCAGATGCAAGCCTGTCAATGCACATCTCCGTCCCACGGGATCAGTGGTCACTGGTAATCGCAAACAATAACACCCCGGACCAACGTCCTCGGACCGCGGACGTGACTCCGCCGTCGGACAGACCAGTCGTTTGTTGTTCTACATGTTACACAAATAACACCAACTTCTGGAATCATTTTATTTCTTGGAAGCTATTTTTAAAATGTTTGGAAACGTTCCCGGAACATTATATTTGCATTGCATCGCTGGTATTGCTACTTGCTGCCTATTCAAGAATAGATGGGATCTCATCTATTGCAATAACATTTTTCTATTCAACGTAACTAACTCGTTCGTATTCTGACAATTGCTTGTTATGTTATGCTGAAAATATTACAAGCAAACGCAGTGATGTTTTAATTATATGCACAAACTTTGGTTCATCTATAAAGTTTAGTAAGTTAAGTTACTACTCTACCCAGCCAACTTGGCGCACGGGTATAAATATCAAATGATAATAAGTCAATGATTCCGCGGTCCGTCCACAACGTAGTGGGAGCTACTGCCACAGGAGTGCCCAGTAGCCCGATTCACGTAACCAAAACCGTAACGATGTATCAGCGATATAGTCGTTGATAGCCTTTTCGTATTGGTTACGTGAATCGGGCCACAGGCATTGGCCCAGGCCCACTACGTTGTGGACGGACCGCGGAATCATTAGCTTATTATCATTTGGTATTTATAACCTTGCGCCAAGTTAGCTTGGTGGGTACTAATCCATTTTTGGGACCCATCACAAACCACAATTTTCCCATGTTCTTACCAACAAATCTCCAACAATAGCTCTCAGAAGTGGCCAGCGACATTGGCATGTCAATCACGTCCCGCTACCCACCGCCACGCACACCGAGCCCATCGAATCGCAAGCCCACCACAATACCTACAATTGACACAATGTATTGCGGGAACGCCTCGCCAAACCTTCCCGATAACATAACTGTTTTATTTAGCCCTTTTGATGTCACAAACCACCACGATCACTTGCAGTCGACACAGTTTTTATTCCATAGGTATAAGAACTATTATACTGTATCAGAATTTTGATATAAGATGGTGTGATATCTGTGTTAATCCCTTGCGACAATATGTAGTTAGCACCTGCTTCGCGTTGGCAATGTTTGGGCATTTTGGGTAACGGTAGTGTAAAGGTGGTTTTCATAATTTCCACAATACTCAACTATAGATCTGTAGGGATTAATTTTGCAAAAGGCACATGCCTTTCAGGAAACACTGAAGATACGGGGATTATTTTCTTTTTATTATGAATACAGAATTTGAACTACGGCTAAAATTTCTACAATACCAGTCTCCCAGCAAATTTTGTGTTACTATCCCGTGTTTCAGAGTCTTTGGTGTCTGTTTTCAGCTATTAAAGTGATTATTAACCTTTTTCGATGAATTTCAGCTATCCCCGTCGCAACGCCAGCGCTCAGTGCTCCAGTATTCCAGCCACTAGGCCTGATATCGCGAGCCATGGCCTCCCTCAACCAAATGCACCGGACGGGACCACACATCAAGACTAGGAAATCCAGGAACCCGCTCAATGGCAACCCGTTTGCTAAGGTATGTTACATTCTAAATTTTGGATACACTTCTTTGATTAATCAATAAGAGCGAAATATATCGCTGAGATCGTAATAGTAATAAGTCCAATCAATTCGTTTATTATGTTTAAGCCTACGGGGGCCTAACAGGGGTTTAAGCCTACACTTACAAAACTACACTTACAAACGCGACCTCAACAGGCTGTGTCTACATCAGACACATGCCTTACCCGAGCACTCGCTTTGACGTCGGAACGCATATACATAATGTTATAACATGATTGCTCTGCCGAGGCATGCGAGGCGTATGGACGTACCAATTGAGATGATCCGGCAAAAAACTCAGCAGGCTTGTCTTTTTTTCACTTTTTATCCGACTACTTTAATATCGTCCATTACTTATATCTGCTAAATAGAAAAGCTCAAATCAAAATGTAATCAATATTTGGACTAGTAAGTTAGGCAAGACACGCTACGCTTTAAAGATTATTATTGTGTTGATGTTCGCTCTTTGAGATGTTTATTCCTTCCTTTCTAGTGTACGTTTAGTATTCTTCGGTGAGAATATTGATGAGTGGTATATTACAGGGGGTAGTTCTTAAGACGGTGATCAAGAAGCCAAAAAAGCCGAACTCCGCGAACCGCAAGTGCGTGCTGGTGCGGCTGTCCAACGGCAAGGAGATGGTGGCCTACGTGCCCGGCATCGGCCACAACCTGCAGGAGCACAACATCGTGCTCGTCCGCGTCGGCAGGCGAGTCACCATTTATTTATTACTAAATACTTTTTGTGCATTCATTAAATCTGCCAAAGTCAATTCCAAAATATTTGCTATAAGTACCTAAAGCAACTATCTAACTAACTTATAAATTGTAAATTGTGCTCAAGCCCAAGATAGCGTTCGCCTAGTTGTAAGTTACACCGTGTTGACAATAGTTTACAGCATGTAACCTATTGTCAACGCTGAACAACTCAACTTTTTAGTATTTTTTAGTATTTCGCAATAAATAAATATGGAAGACATTACAGCAAAAAAAAAATGTTAATAACACTGATTCTAGCGTTATTAAGATTTATTCATTATGGAAATTAAAATCAGTTTTAAAAAAACTTTCTAGACCTTCCCCGCCCGCCCCGCCCGCCGAGCAAAATAAAATTTTTAAGCACTTTGAGCACTAAGAGACCCAACCTAGAGGCCCAAAGTATTTTTTATCAAGAGATAATGATACGTCAGTCGTGCAATGATTCTTAGTTTTATATTCAAACAAAGCAATACATAGGGTAGTGTATAATGTTTGAAAGTGTTCATTATACATGTTGTTGTTTCGTGTTGCAGGTTGCAGGATTGTCCCGGTGTGAAGTTGAAATGCGTGCGCGGCAAGTATGACCTGCCGCAGGTCATCAAACAAAAGGTGTAGTGTAATGCCTCCTCCGCCACTAGTTGTACAGTTTAGCTCGATTATATGCCTCATAGATTAAGAACAATGCATTGTTTTATTTACTAACAAATATCCCTGATTTCTAAAGCTAAAGCTCTACCTTTCTCTCTTTGACGGGCCCGTTAGCGTGGTTGGTGCGGAGGCGCCTTTCACGCTGCAGGTCGTAGGTTCGATTCCTACCCGAGACATGCATTTGTGTGCATGAACATGTCTGTATGTCCGGAGTCTGGGTGTAGGTATATGTATACTAAGTATGTATTTACAAATAAAAAAGTAGTATATGTAGTAATATCAGTTATCTGGTTTCCATAGTACAAGCTCTGCTTAGTTTGGGATCAGGTAGCCGTGTGTAAAAAATGTCCCAGGATATTATTATTATTATTACCTTGAGTTTATACCTACGTTCGCTATGAGGCCGTACCTAATACACTATATTATGTATTTTCGTAGGTAACGGCAAAAAAGGACCTTTTGCGCAACGTATATTGAGGGTTGTAAAATACCCTTGCCCTCGAAAATACTGCGTTCTTATTGGCCGTCGCGCGACGTGTTGTGATGCGTTTGCGCAAGCCACGCCTTTTTAACACTTTAATGCTTATTGGGTATAAAAATACATATGATGTTATGTAGTGAGTAGTGAAGAGAAATTTTGCTTTATTTTGATTAAGAATGGGATTGTGAGATGTGTGTGTTTTACCCAATCGAATAATGAGTGACCTATTAGTGAAATATGAGGCCTGAGTAATATAATATAAGTAGTTCAGTCTCCAAGCCACGGCACTAAATAGTGCTTTTATAAATGAAAAACAAAGTTATGTAGACAATCAGTTGTATTTACATCCATACTTATTTACTTAAAACTATGTCAGTCTCACTTACTCTACTTATAATAAATTAAATACGTTCTGATAAGTTACAATTACCTAATACATTAATACTAAAATTGCACGATACAGGTAGTTTCACAAACACATTAATACTTAACTAACTTAAATCTAAATTGCAGTCTTTAACAGAGACAATTCCGTTGACAATTCCCACAAACTCTCGTACTCAGCGCGGCCTTCAAACTCGCGAGTTCTTTCCTCAGATAACTCACTTTTAATGCTAAATGAATCTCCCTCAATTTCCTTCTATCTCTGCTCTGTTTCGCTGCGAAATTGTTCCGCTCCCGCTGTCGCCGGTACGCGTCGTCGCTCGCGTCACTGTTGCTCGATTGGACCGTCCTCCGCATTCTAGGGTTGTTGCCTAGCAACGCGCCGCCATTTTTCTCCGTCATCACTCGCAACGCGTTCCGTTCAAACTCTTGGAAATCCGGGTCGTCGGACACCGAGTCCGCATACTCTGCGTCCACCATGCTGTAGGGTCTCTTGCTCCGTTCGGGTGACGCGGGCGGTGACAGCGTCACGGGTCGCGGCGTGGCCGGACTGAAGGTGACGGAGTCGTAGCCAGATGAACTGCCTCCCGGAGACAGCTGGCCGATTGGCGCGTAGTACCCATACGGGTAATAGTCTTGCACAGGATAGTTCACGTAATTCATGAACCTCGATTGTTCCGCAACATGGTCCCGTGTTGTTTCAACAGGTTGCGCAACTTGTGAAGTTTTGGATAAATCCAAAGCGGCGTCGTCGGCGTACGGCGTCCAGAGTGCCATGGTGTGGTCGGTGCGGAGGGTGCGGCTCGAATGGTACTTATGAAGGGTTGCTCGCTGTCCTTAAGGGGTTGTGGGCGGGGCGCGGCGGTGGAAGGGCTGGCCGCCTGCTAACGGGACTGTGGGAACAAACAATGGTGGATTTAATTATTGTTTGTGGTGCAACTTATTGTATGGATGGCCGAAAATATGATTTCTTAATAAATAACGTCTAATCAGACGTTAAATAAAATCAATTAAATAATTATAGGTATTAAAATATCACATTATTTTTTTCAAGTAATTAGGTATTAAGAAAATGTTAAAATCTGGTAGGTATACTATTAGATAACCTACCTTCCTATCAAATAAATCAGTACTACGAGGTGTTTGCTCGCTCTTATTCTGATATATTTTTCGTTATTTAAGCTGCAGGTAGCCTGCCTAAATTGATTACAAGCCTGAAGTTGTTTTCGACTAAAATCTAAGATTAATTAGGTAATCGTTACAAATTACCTACCTACCTACTTAATTATTGTAATCCGACTCATTTGCGTTCAAAGCAAACCAATAACTTAATGAGATTGTTTACACATGAACATTATTTTGAAAATAACGTATCTCTAGTCTGTAGCATAGATACCTAGGTATTAATTACATCATGCTGTATATTACCTAATAGGTAGGTAGGTACTGAAATAGGTTTCTCTGTATATAGGTAACTATACATAGGTGGAAACAACTTTTTGACCACATCTTTTTTAGGGTTCCGTAGCCAAAGGTGCTAACGGAACCCTATTACTAAGACTCCGCTGTCCGTCTGTCAGCGGGCTGTATCTCACGAACCGTAATAAGTAGAGTTGAAATTATCACAGAATGTGTGTAGGTATTTCTATAGCCGCTACAAATACTAAAAATAAAGGGGGTTCCCAGACAAGAAACTTGATATTCTTGAAGTTTTATTCTACGGTGACGTTTCTATTTCTATAAAATGTTGGTAGGATCATTACCAGCCGACTAACTCCACACAATAAAGATATCTTTCCTCACAAGACCACCGTGACATCATAATCGTGAAATATTGAAAGAGTTGCGCTTGCGACCGGAAGCCGCGGCGACACAATGCGACAAGCCGTCGCCGTCGGTCAGTCGACAGTTGCGACATTACTGGCGCATCAATGTCGCGGACATGCGCATGAGTTGATGGTATTATAGACGGAAGAATATTGTTACTTACAATAGTTTTGACCAGTCATACGTCCGAGTATTAATATAATACATTAATTACGTTTGACGATTTTGGTATCAATGGAATTTGTTAGTGAAATTAAACCGAAGAAAAGAGTTACTATGGGTAGCCATTGTAGAAACTGGTCCAAAATCATGGCTATTGTTATAGTAGGTAAGTTCAGCAACAGCCGCTGAACATTCTCAGTTTTATTTAATCGATTGTACACTTTAGATTTCCATCAAAACCATATTTTTTCTTGATTAAAGAATACATATTTACATAGGTAGGTTGCTAATATTGGGTTCGGACAATAAACGCCATCGTTTGTAAATCAAAGAGTATTACTGATATGAAAATTGAGAATATTCAGCGACATTTTGCTGACTGTACCTACTATAATAGGTAATCTCTCACGCAGACCGACTGTAACTGACTAGTTATAGAAAGGAAGATGCGGTGAGGTATTTACAATGACCATACAAATGATTATAATATTGTTATTATTTTCATTTCAGGGATTTTCTTTGCCCGGATTACAGGCGGCATTTTAATTAAATTATCAAACGGAAATTTTATCGCTAAATTACTTTTAATCCCCAACTAAATCGAAACACCTGAATTTCAAAGGCAGGTTCAATAAAAATGGCTACCTTTTTAGATTATTTTACTGAAGTAATAAAAATGCGGGCGTATTGTTGTAGTTGTTTGTGTGAATCGTGTTTTATGGTTAAGTTAGACAATGGTTGTGGGGCGGCGCGCGCGCAGGTAGGCAGCAGCGGCACGCGCCTTTGTTCAGTTAGGTAATGTTTTGTCTACTACTGTGCTTGTCACATAATATGCAATATTTTTTAATTATTTGGAATAGGTTACAATTGATGGCGCTCCGATCGGCACCGTCACTAGGTAGATACGAATCACCATTTTATAAACTTGGCTGGCTAGTCGCGAATACTTAGTGATGTAACGTTTCCATGGGAGTATTTTCCTGCAGGAAAATTAGGAATTTTGGCCACCTATGACGGATGTGGGGATATAATATGTAAATACTCCCAATATTTCTGGGAATATACCTATACGTGCCTATACATACATATACTTACATGACTAGTTATTTATTTATCAGGAACGAATAATTATTTGGCTATTCTTTTGCATCGGACACAAGCGAATAAGTAAGTGTTATTACTGAACTAGTTCCTGTACCTACGAGAAATCCACAGCCAGACACTGACAAAGAGCGTACCTACCGTAGAATTCGCTACTAATTTTGCCGTGATATTTCCGCTGGAATTTTCCCCAACCCATGTCGCAACATCACCTTTCTACCATCTACCTATAGCATATCTATCCCATAAATTTTGAATTCTTATGCCGTGTGTCCACTGGCAAGAAAACTTGCACAAGTTTACTTGCGCAAGCGACTTCCAATGTGTAAACACTCACGCAAGTGGACTTCTGCAACTTGCCGAACGTCCCAAATGTACACGGTTGTGTAAAATTGCAGTCAGTGGAAACGCGTTGGCAAGTGACTTCTGCAAGAAATTGCGGAAGTTACTTGCCAGTGGACACACGGTATTATAAATATTGTGAGAAACGGTAACCCCTTGATAATGTACTCTGCTAATTTCCTGTCCCCGGCAGCCCACATCGTTGACGTATCAATCGATCGATCATTAGCAACCGCAGTACAGTAAACCATCTTCAATACTCATTCACGACGCGAACACCGCGGGGACAGGCAGTATTGTTCGAAAGATTGATGGACAGAAGGCCACACACGGTAAATACAGTTAGAAACCATATTCATGAGGTTGGTAGACTACCTACGGCAAGGCTGATAAACTATCATTCTTGAATAGATGCGTCGATGCGTCTACAAGAGATGAGCGGCGCGTAGACATAACGTCATACGTAGTTAGGTATGACGAGCTCGCTGCTCGCTGCTCGCAGCTTGTGGACGCGGCCACCAACTAAATCTATATACAATGATGAACTGTCATAATAGTAGAAATGTGGTCGTGCCTGTACCTCAACTGAGTCAGCTTTAAAAATTGCTTATGATTATTTTTTGGACATACCTAGTAGGTATACAAGGTGAAATCGAAATCGTGGGCAATATTTTAAAATATGACTCAACACATGATTCAGAATATTTTGGGAAAACAAATAGAATAATCTACCTACTTATATCAAAAATATTGCTCGGGTAAGCAAATACGTAATTTAACTGTTATACCTACCTTACCTGGGTAATACATTTTTATCAATTGATTTGTTGATTAATATGCCCTAAATATTTTTAATCATGTGTAGAAACACCGTTTAAAATATTGCCCACGATTTCGATTTCACCAGATAGAAACAGAAGTCGATTCAAATAAGCAACACCACAGCTATAGGTTAGAAAAATGCGTGCTACTAACTTACCGATGTGTGTAGGTAAGTACCTACCTTAACACCAAACCCCCAAACCCCATAATACATGAGTAAATAAACCGCATACCCCATGGCACGCGGAAGGGTGTCGCCACAGAGTAAAGACTAAAGAAAGAGGTGCCCTTATTAGATATATGTATGAAAAAAAACGTGGTCATTGTTTTTTCATTGTTCTATCTACCGGTAAATAGATGAACTGCTCGCTTCGTTTTATGTCGATGTTAGTACTAGGCCGACCACTCGGCCGAGTTGCTTAGGGCCAGTCCCCTTAGTAATTGGTCCATGGGTGTCGCAACTATAATTGACAACAGACTCGAAGGGAAACTGCTGCGTTCAAATAAATACAAAATGGGAAATTCACATCAGTTTGGTGAAAAGAGGATGATGATGGTCAAATATAGAATAAGATACCTATTGATTTGTTAGTTAATAGAAGGAAAAGCATCAAAATGTTAATGGACTGTCTCTGGTCTAACAAAAATATCTACTGCGTTTTCGATAGATACCACTGTGTGGCCGAATGCTAACTAAATAAACAAGAAACCGGCCAAGTGCGTGTCGGACTTGCACTTAAAGGGTTCCGTACCACCGTAGAATATAAACAAACATCCTCAAAACGGTGATATTTAGAGTCACACGTTGAAGTCTTTTGTTTGGAAACCGACCATAAGACAAATAAGTTAAAAATATGAAGTTTTTTGTATGGGGACCCCTTTATTTTTAAGTTTTATTTTATGTTGAGTATTTGTTGTTGTAGCGGCAACAGAAATACACATTCTGTGAAAATTTCAAGTCTCTACCTATTACGGTTCGTAAGATACAGCTCGCTGACAGACAGACGGATGACGGACGGACGGACAGCGTAGGCTTAGTAATTAGGGTACCGTTGGCACCCTTTGGGTACGGAAACCTAAAAAGAAAAAAATAAGAGCGTCGCGATAGCTTAAGGTATCTCTGTACCGAATTTCATAAACTTCCGGCAAGAACTGTAGAAGTGTGCACTGTGACAGACTGGGACGGATGGACGGACGGACTCGATGAACTTATAAGGATTGCTCAGAGGGTCAACGGAACCCAAAATATTACAAGAGTTTTGCAAAGCTACTGCAATAGCGTCGCGACGCCATAACGGCGTTATGACGGCGTCACTATGGACGTCACTTTAAAACCGTCACTCGTGACTATTCGCGACGCCTCAATAAATAGAGCCTGTATAGTGATTGGTAGAGTTGCAGCCCTAGTCAATAGTCACGTTGCGTTGGCTGGGGTAGGACCCCTAATTGAGAGGGTGCTCCCCTAATTTAACGCAACACATAAACCCTTGCGTAGCCTTATGTACTATCGATCGATTGTAAACACGATCACGCCTGTATCTTGAATGGATAGGCAGAACTTGCGTTCCAAACTTTTTTAAATAGGGCCTAAACATTTTTTTTACATAGGTAACCTTCCGTATAGCTCAGGATAGGTTATATGACTACGTATTGGTACAAACGCCTGAGTCAGCGCATGGGAGCGCGGCTAGCAGGTAGGGTACCTAGTTACCTATAGATACGTATAGTGAATTGGTAACCCAAGAGAACTAAGAGGAGAGGTCCTCTCGTATTTATTTTTTTATATAGGGAACTTGATAAATTAGTAGTAGTTGTTTAGAAATATAAATCGTCTTTGTTCACAAACTCAAACTCATTTTTTTTTATTAATGTAAGCTATCTATAAATAAGTAGCATTTAAAAATTGTCAAATTAGCAAAAATATTTTATCGTTACTACCGAGACTAGTAGAAAAAATACTGGAAAAACTGCGCATTTTTATTTATTTTAGGTTTATTAAAAATAAAAAGCTTAAACTTTTTTTTTTTTTCATTTAAGTACATTAAAAAAAAAAAAAAAAAAAATGTAACGTCACGACTATTATCCCCATTCGGGGGTAGTCAGAGGCTTGAGTGGCCATACACCACCACATTGTGGAGGTATTAACCAACTCAAAGCCCACGTTTCACCAGATAGTCAGAACCCAACGTGACAGGTGGTGAACCTTGTCGCCGTGTATACAGGAACTGACTATTACCTAATCCCGAGGGATAGGTAGGTTTCCTCACGATGTTTTCCCTCACCGTAAGCGAACTGTAAATTATGCACATAGATGAAAATTCATCCATTACACTAAACATAAACATAAAGTACATTAAACTATTCTTTAATTTAGTCTTTATTTCATAAAGCTAGGTCAGGTACTTTTGAAGATATTTATTAAAGATTTTCTAACCGACCCTTTTTATTTGCGGTCCATTGTAGTTAGATTTTTTCAATACTATTTAATTTATGGGGAGGTACAGATAGTTTTACGATATCTTAACCCTTCTTCTGCAGCGTCTCTCTATATATATTATACAAAGTGGAATATTTCCAACCACGTGTATAGACAAAGAAATTGTATTAAACATTAATAAAACACCCAAAACTCCCGTAACGATTGCTTTTAAAATTTTAATCTTTTTACAATAAGACTCCTGTCTAATCTGGTTGGCGAGCCGTCATAAAACTCGGGGGTAATAATTGCTACTTTTTATTTTTAAACTATTTGCAATGCCACGCGGCGAGATTAAACGTTATTTTATTAGGGGATTAAAATAATTCTTACGGTGATTTCTACTGCTGAGGAGCGCCGCTAGGATTATAAATAATTAAGTAGTTACCTGGGTAACTTACTTACTGAGCTTTTGACTTTACCTGAACTATATTCATGCTTCAACTAGATTTGTATAACCTTAAAACTTTGTTATCACAGTGACAGAATGTACAATTTGATATGCAAATTATTTAATAAGTTTCTTAGAGCCAATAGGGTGTGTAGGTACCTAGTGTAGGTAGGGACCTATAGAATGTACCTACCGACGCCTTGCCGTGCAAGCATGTTGTGATTAGGTGGTAAGTTAAAATATAATAGAATGAAATTAAAATCATATTAATTTAATTAAGTTAATAAATTTATTCATAGATACATTTCTCTGACTATATTATAATAATTTTATGTACAATTAATTGATACAAGATAGTACCTACCTAAAGAAAAATTGCACTAAAATATTTATAAATAATTATGCCTACAAATAGGTACTTGTATACATTGTAGATGCCAATTCAAAATTCATTTCATATTTACATAATCAGTCAATTGTAACACAACCCTCACGCACAATTCAAATCCATTTACGGCTGTCTTGAAGCCTCATTTCCTAACACTGTTCGCGAACTCCTCGACCAACTTGCATTCAAGCACAATCTTGTGCTCCAGAATAAATCCATCAAAGGTCTTCTGACTCGAGTCACATCAACACTCGCAGATGTGTCGACAGCGGCCGCACAGTCCCGCCGCCAGCCTCGCCCTCAAATCTGCCATCTTCTTCTTCAAATACGTCACTTGGAACGCCAGTCTCACCTCCCTCAACTTCCTCCGATCTCTGCTCTGCTTCGCCGCGAAGTTGTTCCTCTCCCTCTGCTTTCTATACGAGTCGTCGGCAGCTTGGTTGGTCTGAACAGCTCTCCGCATCCGCGGGTTGTTTCCGAGCAGCGTTCCTCCGTTCTTCTCAGCCATAGCTCGCAACGCGTCTCGTTCGAACGCCTGGTATTCCACGTCATCGGATAAAGATTCGTTGTCGTAGAAATCTGGGGACTCTGGTGGCGATGGTGCGTTGGTTTTCGACCAACCCTCGATGGAGTCCGGTGAGAGGGACGACGGCACTGCGTACGTCACCGGCTGGTACGGGTAGCTCGCGTAGTACGGTTGAGTCTCAGGATATGATGAATAGAATTCAGGTGGAGACCGAGGCCCGCTGTAGATCGGTGGTGAAACACTTTCCGATTTCACGGCAGTTCTACTCAAGTCTAGAGCGGCCTCCTGCGCGTACGGAGTCCAGAGCGCCATTTTGAGTAAGTACTTGTTCACTGGACGTGCAGATCACAAATGTTGATGTATTTGACTATTTTGGTCATTCCGACCCCCGTTTAAAAGGGGCGGGGCTTAGGTGACCACCCTTCGGAAGGGTTGAGCTACCTGCGGTCCCTAACGGGGTATTGCATTGATTTATTGGGAGATCTAACGTTTCTGGCGATATTTTCACTACTGATAGTGTTAGGACTGAGATGGTATTTAAGAGTTATTAAGAGAAATTGGAGGTTCACCTTAATGAATGTGTTTTTCAGTTTGGACAATGGTGTCATTAATTTAATCTTCATAATCGATGTTTGCATGTTCATTAGAACCTACTTTATGAACAACAATATATACCTATTGTATTTGCTATTGTAGACGATTGTAGACGGACTAAATTATTGTTTGAATGTTATGCACGAACTGTAATTGCTGGCATTTATGACCTACCTATTTAATTGGCTGGGTATATGTTAACTCGGACTTGTGCAGTGTGATATTATACCTTACAAAACATCTATAAGTACAGTTCTTATTATACGGGCTAAATCTAAATACGGAAATTTAGGTTATGTAGGTCCATATCATCATTGGACCCTTCAAACACGTGACACAGCCCGCACATAAGGGCGCTCGTCACCAACCCATCCAATATCAGCGCATAACGGTGTCATTGTATGGACAGCATCAAATTACGGAATATTTTCTGGCCACAGCTGCATAATACACCGCGGGGTATAGACGACCGTACCGCGGCGGAAGAAGGGTTGTTTTTCGTTGTGATAGCTTTAAAGCTGGGATTAGATCGTCACTTGCCTGTCATTTGCGAAACCCTTCCGCGTTTCAGTTGATTCCGGGAATATTATTGTTATTATTGGGATCGTATGGGTTCCTAGTTTTGTGACCACTTAGTATAGGATTTATCTTTTAATAGGCATTAAAAGGATTAATTAATCTGAGAAAATTTCAGTGTTATTAGTTTCTTTGACAGCCATCTAACTTATTATAAAGTTCTACCTAACTACCTTAACTACCATACCATGTAATAGCGTGTGTTACGTAATGAGACAAAGTTTTAGTGTACATTATATTAGAAACTCAGATTTAATCTGGGTGAGTTAGTTTGATAATATTGAGTTACCGTATTTTGTTGTTTAAGGCGACATGGTAGCGAAAAGCGGAACGGAGCGGGAACAAATATTTAAAACTAGACCTTTGGAAACGGTTAATTGACAGAATTTTTTTATGTGTTATAAATGTTCACAAAATACTTTATCCGAGTGTGTTCACCGATACACGATTAAATACATTTGGCTAGATAGAAAAATATCGTGGTTTCCTAAAAAAACACCCGTTTTGACGTTCCCGTCGATGGAATGAATCAACTTCATTCAATTTGTATAGAATATATTTTTACAAAAAAATTAAGTGTCTAATCCCAACAAACATACAAATACTTCAGTGAACTCAGTTTTTTGAAAAAGCGTAATATTATTTCAAGAAACAAAAGTTAAATTAATATTGAACATAATTGAAAGCGCGCACGCTGTATAATATGCAGTACATTACCGCTTCTCGCTACCATGTCGTGTTTGACAGTTATTTTTAAGGCGACATGGAAGCGACTCGTAAAATTTGGAGCACATGTCGTCTTAATAGGTATTGTGTTAATACCTGCCTGCTCACATAGCGTTTCTGTTTGAAAATGAATAAAACAAATTGCATTTTGTTTTTTTTATATAAAAATCGTGATTAACAAATATTATTAAAGACAATATTTTGTTTTTTTTTTAATCTCTTTTCTCCGAAAATATTTTTGAGCACAAGTAACATAATTTTTACTTGACCATTTTAATCTATGTCAATAAATTATACGGGCTTTTCTTTCAACCCTCCATCTGCCGCCGTGGGTATTTAAATCCCATCGTCGAACTTTCTAGGATTAACTTCGGGATTAAAAAACTCAAATTCAATTGGCGCCCGCATTCAAGGCCTGTCGTAAAATTGTAGCAATCTTTACAACTTATTGCTATAATTATACGGGGTTTAAAGTTGCACTAATCCAGTCGGGTTGCAAGATTAACTATTAGAGTCGTTATTTTTGTAAAGATTCCTAGGTAGGAGTTATAGAATTTGAAATGTTAATAAAAATAGATAATTTCTCTTGGGAGACCGCAAAAAGTAGATAGCTGATGAACTAATCGGTTGCTGATTTTGTATTTAAAAATAAAACAAATGGTTGTTCAGATTATAGGATAGGTACCTACTAGGTTCATCTCAATGGAAGCAACATTACGAACCGGTGGTAACGTTTAAATATTGATATTAACGATTCGTAAATGCTACATCTAGATACCTACCTACACGAAAAAAAAAACGTTGACTTTTGCTGCGTTCCATTCACCGTAATTTTTGTTATTTTCGTCCACAAAAAGTGTTAAAAACGATAATTTTGATCACTTTCAGTACAAGTTGGTGCGAGTGGAACGAGATTTGTGGACGAAAATAACGAAATTTACAAAATTAACAGTGAATGGAACGCACCATTTGTAGACACCTATTCATATTGTATGCATAAATAGTCTTTAATTTTTTTTATAAGAAAGCATTAAAGACAACTAAAATAGGTAGATACTTACACTGCGTACCTACCTGTCTCCTAAGATGTCCCGTTTTGATATTGAAAAGCGTGACAAATACGATTGAATAGATACCGATTCAACCCATTAAACTGACAGGTCTTAAAGACCACCATGACGAGGCTAAAGTCTTGCATGCATATCGGAAGTTGTGCCGACAATGCGACAAAAAGTCGCGTCCCAACTAAAGTGCGACAGTTGCGACATTACCGACGCACGCGCATCGATGACTCCCATGAAAGTGTGCGCTCGAGTTGGTTCCTTTGATGATTATTATAAATTATTCATGGTTCAGAAATAATAAGTATTAAGTAAGTACTTAGGTATGGGTTTCAAAATGTTATAATTGCATCCGTAACATGGATGCACAATTTTAACAACATTACTAAGTATGTTGTAACCGCAGTTTTATTTAAAAAGTTCCTATTTCTTGACTAGGTAGGTGCACACATGGGGTAAATAGGTATCTACATACTACAAAAAGTTAGTTTGAAAGAAAACTAATACCCGACTACTGAAAAATCACGCTCTAAAAAGTATGAAACTAGAAAATATGATATATGATATTCTCATCTAGAGGATAGCCGTGGTCCGTGTAGGTCCTTTAGGGCAAATGACACGGCCCACGGAACAGATGAACATACATACATACCGGTCAAAATCATAACCCTCCGCCGTAGTCGGGTAAAAAGTATCCCCAACCTATCCTCAGATTTAAGCTAGGACCGCTATTCAACTAGGTATTTATTTGTACACGGTAGAGGTCGCCTGGATACCTACCTAATTGATGTTCAATTTATTTAATAAAACTAATATTTTAAGTTGCACCGGGACTGAATGGCACGCTCTACTGAAGTGTTCTCGTGAAATTCTCACGTGAATGTGGCTGTGAAAACATCGACGCGTGTCGGGTAACGCAAACAGGGATGCGGCGACATATTGGATCGTTATTATTGGACAGTGGACACGCGACATTAACTAAACATAACATTAAATGAAGAGGCAAACTGAAACTAAATTATTTAACTGAATAGGTACCTATATTAAAATCGAGCATGGGTAATGCACATAGATTTCAATTTCAAATTATTTTTGGTGACAAACTGCCTGCTAACAAAATGAAATAGCATCAAAAGTAAGCTGATTTGAGTTTTATTTTATTAGAGGTAGGTAGGTGAAATAATCCTATTATATCTTTGTTATAGATACCTAAGTACCTAAATATCTACTTCATCATCATCAAAAGACGTCCACTGCTGAACATACTAGGCCTCGCCAAGGTTTTCCATAACGACCGGTCCTGTGTCAGTTAAATCTAAATCGAAGTCCCATGTTCAGCCAGTAAAGCAAAGTTTCAGCTGTAAAGTGCCTGATATTTGTATCTACTGACATACAATCCTACCTACTGATCTACCTATCATCATAAAATACCTATCTTTTGGACCACCCTAAACCCTTCTCCAAGCAAAGTCGTCTGCGGCTCTGTCGCCAAATAATGTAGCGTAAATAACGGTATTACTCCCAACAGAGAAAGTGGCATTTTGCGAATTTGCAAAACAGTCTATTGTTTCTAAAATAAAGGGTTGGGTCCTTTGTACCGGGCAGCACAATAAGGATTATACAATTTGCTTCGACTGTACATTTTTGTTTAATTTGCATGTTGCGTTTTGTCCACGTTATTTCTTTGAACTGCATTCATGACTTGCACTAGTTTGGAAATGCAGTTTGAAAATACATATAGGCTTTGTGTTACGATATTACTTAATAGGTAGGTAGTAGGTATCCACGTTTGAAGCTGTTTTCCATGAGCAGATGCAAGGCCAGTCACACAGTAAGAATTAGGTAGGTACCTATCTAATGTTAGATGAATTTGACTGTATGGTCACTCTCCAAGTTTGCAATCCACTGATCATTATAACATTATCTTCGTGAATTCTTTATCTTGAATCGTAAATTCTTGCCGGTTAACATTTGTCAGCCATCAGTCCTCTGGGCGACAACTTGTCGACCACCAGGAATTTACGGGCTACTACTACCTATGAAGAATTCATTAACATAACATTAATGATCAGTGGACTTCTTATAGTAAAAAACCGCCCCATACCAGTAACGTCTTACCTAACTACCTACTCTTCCTTTGAAGTTTAGTAACTTTACGCAAGTTTTATCTTCAAAAAACTTTCAATACATTTCAGCTTCCACCGACTTTAGATACGAAATCAAGTGGAAAATCCTCTAAAGTATTGCGTCAGTGACAAAAGGACAAATTAGTGACAAACGAACACACAATCTGAATAATTACGATACCGACCTTATGCTCAATGTTCTATGATTCCATTTTGACTGTAGGGAGACCACCGTTGGAGGTCCACGTCTCGGAAGATGTCGCGATGCTTGTGCCTATGTAGAGGACACCATCACAAACTGCTGTGACTCCAGTGATTGTACAAGCTGATCATTATTAAGACAACTTGATCTCGGGCAAGAGCTTATTTTAGCATTGATAAAATTGCAATACCAAGAGCATAATAGGTATAATCACTACGTTTTGTACTTATTAGCTTCTTGGCTAGATTTTCTATGCTGTGGGTGGACAAAAAGTAAGTGGGTAGGTAGGTGCAAAACGACCGTAAAGGTACAGCATTGTTTACCTATGTATTATTGATTATTTTTAATAATATTGATCTCAAATCTCAAATTCAATTTCATATTCATCACCCGAACCCGATTTTTTATAGATTTATGAAGAAAAGAAAGTACACGTAACCCTTACGACATCTAGTGTCGAGTAGCAATATCAAAAAACTTTTTACGCTTAGTTTAATTGTAACTACTGTTTTTATTTCATAATAAAATTATATAGGTACCTAAGGTTTACCAATTTTTTTTGGTAAACGTACAATAAAAATATTGGACATGAAATAAAATAAATCACAAACTAAAATACTTATTATAATTTTATTATCTGTGGGCGGCCATTTTGGATTTTGATAGATAATTTTGATTGACCGTCGGTCGAAACATTTCCAATTTATTTCAATGTTTTTCGATCTACCTGTAAATTGAATACTAAATTAACATTCTTATAACGCGGTAAAATAGTTCTTCTTCCGGCTGCGTCGCCGCCTCGTGTGCTCCACGTCTGCAAGTTATTCAAACCGTGCCCCGAGATCAGCTGTCACGAATCATTGACGTGTAGAACACAAACAAATCTGATAATTTCGGTTTGCTATGCTGTTTTCGCAATGAACGGCACGTTTTACGAGCAGCTCGGAGGCGTAGCTGGGGTGTTCGAGCAATGGGGTGCGTGCGAGCAGACTGTAGTGGCCTGCACGTTGGCCAGGCGCGTGCCCTGGCCCGGCTTGAAGCTGGTACATAGTGCTGTGGAGGCGGCTCTGAGGGACCACGTCGAGGATGAGCGGCTGGAGAGAGAAGCCAATGACGAGACGCTCCTAACGAGCTTACTCACGGTCCGCAGTGACGAAGATGATGACGGTATGAGAATCTCATTATTTTATATCTGGTTTTCCTTATGTAGGCGAGTACTCACGTTATGCCTTGTTTTAATTAATTTAATTGCCAAATAACCCCTGTGAGTTTTGTTTATCTACTGAGAATTTGCTATTTATTCATCAGCACAAACCTTAGTGGGTTTCCCAATACTTACCACCACCAACTTATTGTAAAGAATATATTAGGTATTATACTAAAATAATATTATGTTTGTAAATACTAGCTAACCCTGGATTTTCACTGGTGAATTGTTATTTTAACGCACTTTGTAGGTTTGTCTAGTAATTTTTTTACCCATTTACTTAAGTCATCTTACTTGGGTGGATGATTGAACAAAAGTGGTCATCCACTTTTGTTCAATCATCTCCATTGTTTGTAGTAGGTATCACAGTAGTTTAAATTAAGGTAGGTACTTGTTATTTTATTAGGCAGGTAGGCATAAACTTTAGCTAAATCTGCTGGCCTTAATTCTGATATGCTAAGGAAACAATAGTATTTCATGATCATAGTGTAAGATCAGGGTAGTAAATGAGGGATTAAAAAATACCCTCCTGTTCAGCTTTTTTAAGCCTGTTAAGTGTCCCACTGCTGGGCAAAAACCTCTTTCTCATCGCCATTGGTCCCCCATCAGCAGATTCGGGACCTGTGACTACGAAGCAACCAATGATCATGTTGGGGCTACTTTTCATCTGTATGGTGTTCCAATCATCACACCATCGTTGTCTAAGGTTCTGTTTCAGAATCGTCGCAAAATTTTTAATTATAATAATATCCTGGGACATTTTTTACACATCCTGATCCCAAACTAAGCAGAGCTTGTACTATGGAAACCAGATAACTGATATTACTACATATACTACTTTTTATTTGTGAAATACATACCTACTTAATATACATATACACCCAGACTCAGGACATAGACATGTTCATGCACACAAATGCATGTCCTGGGTAGGAATCGAACCTACGACCTGTAGCGACATTAGACATTTTGACAGGTAGTCTATGAAAAAAGTGCCAAAACTTCAAATTTATTTTGTGAGATTCTGTAACAGGTCATAAGTCTGTACTAGCAAGGATTATAGTGTGATGAGTGTTGTTAGGTGGGGAGCGGCTGGTGCGGCTGCTGAGCCTGCTGCCGCTGCTGCGCGCGGACAACGAGCGCGGCGCGGCGCTGTACCTGGGCGCCACGCCCGCGCTCGTGCAGCGCTGCCTGGACGCGCCCGCGCCGCGCCGCGCGCCGCGCGCCGCCGGCGCCGCGCCCGAGCTGTGCCGCCAGCTGCTCTCCTACCTGCTCGTGCACCCCGCGCTCACCAGGCACGACCAGATGTAAGTCCCGACGATGCATACTACTCCGTCAAGCCAAGTTGTATTTTTCTTTTAAATTAAAAATGGGCTTGCTCTTGCCCTCAATCTTGCCGCAGGGGCAAAGATGAGGTCGACGATGGAGCGAGCGCACCCAGAAGAAGCCTGTTCACCCTACTTTTGAAGAGAGTGTTCCGGTGTTTTGATGTTCCGGTATAAATATCAAATAATAATAAGTCAATGATTCCGCGGTCCTTCCACCACGTAGTGGGAGCTACTACCACAGGAGTGCCCAGGGATTGGCCCAGGCTCTCTACATTGTGGACGGACCGTGGAATCATTGACTTATCATTATTTGATATTTATACCGGAACGCGAACTTGGCTTGGCGGCGTAGTAGGGAATCACTCTCACACTCCCATCAAGCAATATACAGGGTGAAAACATTAACCCTCTTTATAGAAATTGATTCATTCACAATTTCCTTACCCAGCATTTTTCCGTTTATAAATCAGTGTAATTTCGAGGCGATTTCATGTGGTACTGTATCTTTGTTTCAGAACATTGACACAGTGGCTTCGCTACCTAGAAAACTATATAACCGGCAACAGAAACACAGAAAGCATGTGGCAACAGAGGATAGAGCCGTGCTTGCTGCCCGAGACCAACATCTGGAACTCGAGCAGCAGATTCAGAAGAACTGTAGGAAAGAACGTAGAATTCCGCGGCATTTTAGACGACTACACGACAGATTTACTACAGGAATCCTTCTCAAAGAACGGCAGAGATGTGGATATAAGCATAGAAGGAGAGAAATTAAACT
Organism: Drymonia ruficornis; assembly: GCA_947859195.1. Lineage (NCBI taxonomy): Eukaryota > Metazoa > Arthropoda > Insecta > Lepidoptera > Notodontidae > Drymonia > Drymonia ruficornis. The sequence goes on from OX401919.1 coordinate 12,528,591, forward strand.
TTGACGCGGCGATTTCACAGCCTAAATCGCAGAGATCGAATAGTCTGACTCCTCCGTCTACGAATTTTATGCACATGTCGTCCTCCGCTGAGAATTTGAGTGACGAACTGTTTGTGCAGAAACCTAGAAGTTTTTCATTGTCTAGTGAACATAGTTTGAGTCAGATTAGGCCTCTTAGTATAATGTACGGGACGACCGGGAGCGAGACGCGGCTGGACGACCTGCGCTCGCACAACTTCGGCGAGCACCCCGGCATGTCCACGGTCGCGCAGTGGCTCAAGAGCCTGCGCCTGCACAAGTACGTGTGGCTCTTCACCAACGTCAGCTACGACCAGATGATGGCCATGGATGACAAGTATCTAGAGAAATTAGGTGAGTACACTCTACATCCTTATTTATGATACAAAAATGTTATGATACTGATACTTTTAAGCTTGATAGTTTACGTAAAAAAAAATAAAAAAAAAACCTGGAGCACTAAAAAGCCTAAAATAATATTTCTATCACCACCTCTGCTCTCTCAAGCTTTGCTTAGTTTGGGAACCATACAGTTGGTGTCTAAGTCTGGCGATATATATTTTAATTATTTACTTTTACTTTAAAAAAAAAATACTTTACCCCCAATTATTTTTTATGGTACCAATCTAGAAATGTGAGCTACCAAACAACGAAAGAATTTTCAAAATCGGTACACAATTATTTATATAGAAATCGCGTGGTTAGGGACACCGCAGACATGCTACATTTTGCATCGGCGGTCGGCGATTTAGTCGCATTTAGCATCGGAGCAGTCGCTGCGTCCATAAAAGTAGCATGTCTGCGGTGGCCCTTAGAATTAGAATTCAACCGCAAATACAACTTAGTTTCTTGTATTTTACGACTTTAGTCATGGATAGGATGTGTTCTCGTTTTTGATATGTGTACGGAATTATATAGCCAGACATGCACTTGTCCGATTAAAACACCGCTGCATGGTTATGGTAATAGGTACAGCATGGCACAGCAAAAGTGGATATTTCAAAACTGTTCAACTGTTTGTAAATGTCTGTGTAATTTTTCGCCTATTCCATTGGGTCCCAATGGAATAGGGAAGAGACGTTCGCAATTTTCCGGACACGCTCCGAGAGGGTTTGGGTAAGGATCTTTTAATAGAGGATAGACAAGTTGAGTTTTTGATTAAGAAGAAATTCAACTTTATTCTGCTGCCTTAAGGTCTATTATACCTAGACAATTCTTAGACAGAAAAACGAGCCGAGCGAGAGGCCCTAGTTGGGACCGTGTCCCTCTCATTTCGAGTTGCCATGCCAAAATAATATTATCGTTGGGTAGTGATTGTTAGTTTTTAAATCAAGCAAATAAATTAATTTATTATTTATCGTGACTATTGTTTTATCATATTAACAAATGAGAGGGACACGGTCCCAACTAGGGCCTCTCGCTCGGCTCGATTTTTGTGCAGTAGTGAACAGTCCAGTATGTATTTACGTTCGTGGGTTTGGGTCATTCATAGTGCGGTTGACACGTCTGTCGGAAACTGATTTGTTTTGACATACAACATTTGTCACGAAGTCTGTCTTCTCCGTTCTGCGAGTGATGCGGCTGTCGTGTAGTGTAGTGTATGCAAGCACAATGTCTGTCGTCAGGTGTAACGAAAGGCGCGCGGCACAAGCTGCTGCTGTCGATAAAGAAGCTGAGCGAGCGCGGCGCCGTGCTGGACGCCATCGAGAGCGAGCTGCGGGGGCCCGCCGCCGCCGCCGCCGCGCCGCGCGCGCTGCAGCGGCTGCGGGCCGTGCTGCTCAGTCCCATGCCAGCCGCCTGCGACCTGCCCGCCGCCATCGTGCGGGCGCTGCATCTCGGTGAGTACTGAGCGGCTGCGGGCCGTGCTGCTCAGTCCCATGCCGCCCGCCTGCGACCTGCCCGCCGCCATCGTGCGGGCGCTGCATCTCGGTGAGTACTGAGCGGCTGCGGGCCGTGCTGCTCAGTCCCATGCCGCCCGCCTGCGACCTGCCCGCCGCCATCGTGCGGGCGCTGCATCTCGGTGAGTACTGAGCGGCTGCGGGCCGTGCTGCTCAGTCCCATGCCGCCCGCCTGCGACCTGCCCGCCGCCATCGTGCGGGCGCTGCATCTCGGTGAGTACTGAGCGGCTGCGGGCCGTGCTGCTCAGTCCCATGCCGCCCGCCTGCGACCTGCCCGCCGCCATCGTGCGGGCGCTGCATCTCGGTGAGTACTGAGCGGCTGCGGGCCGTGCTGCTCAGTCCCATGCCGCCCGCCTGCGACCTGCCCGCCGCCATCGTGCGGGCGCTGCATCTCGGTGAGTACTGAGCGGCTGCGGGCCGTGCTGCTCAGTCCCATGCCGCCCGCCTGCGACCTGCCCGCCGCCATCGTGCGGGCGCTGCATCTCGGTGAGTACTGAGCGGCTGCGGGCCGTGCTGCTCAGTCCCATGCCGCCCGCCTGCGACCTGCCCGCCGCCATCGTGCGGGCGCTGCATCTCGGTGAGTACTGAGCGGCTGCGGGCCGTGCTGCTCAGTCCCATGCCGCCCGCCTGCGACCTGCCCGCCGCCATCGTGCGGGCGCTGCATCTCGGTGAGTACTGAGCGGCTGCGGGCCGTGCTGCTCAGTCCCATGCCGCCCGCCTGCGACCTGCCCGCCGCCATCGTGCGGGCGCTGCATCTCGGTGAGTACTGAGCGGCTGCGGGCCGTGCTGCTCAGTCCCATGCCGCCCGCCTGCGACCTGCCCGCCGCCATCGTGCGGGCGCTGCATCTCGGTGAGTACTGAGCGGCTGCGGGCCGTGCTGCTCAGTCCCATGCCGCCCGCCTGCGACCTGCCCGCCGCCATCGTGCGGGCGCTGCATCTCGGTGAGTACTGAGCGGCTGCGGGCCGTGCTGCTCAGTCCCATGCCGCCCGCCTGCGACCTGCCCGCCGCCATCGTGCGGGCGCTGCATCTCGGTGAGTACTGAGCGGCTGCGGGCCGTGCTGCTCAGTCCCATGCCGCCCGCCTGCGACCTGCCCGCCGCCATCGTGCGGGCGCTGCATCTCGGTGAGTACTGAGCGGCTGCGGGCCGTGCTGCTCAGTCCCATGCCGCCCGCCTGCGACCTGCCCGCCGCCATCGTGCGGGCGCTGCATCTCGGTGAGTACTGAGCGGCTGCGGGCCGTGCTGCTCAGTCCCATGCCGCCCGCCTGCGACCTGCCCGCCGCCATCGTGCGGGCGCTGCATCTCGGTGAGTACTGAGCGGCTGCGGGCCGTGCTGCTCAGTCCCATGCCGCCCGCCTGCGACCTGCCCGCCGCCATCGTGCGGGCGCTGCATCTCGGTGAGTACTGAGCGGCTGCGGGCCGTGCTGCTCAGTCCCATGCCGCCCGCCTGCGACCTGCCCGCCGCCATCGTGCGGGCGCTGCATCTCGGTGAGTACTGAGCGGCTGCGGGCCGTGCTGCTCAGTCCCATGCCGCCCGCCTGCGACCTGCCCGCCGCCATCGTGCGGGCGCTGCATCTCGGTGAGTACTGAGCGGCTGCGGGCCGTGCTGCTCAGTCCCATGCCGCCCGCCTGCGACCTGCCCGCCGCCATCGTGCGGGCGCTGCATCTCGGTGAGTACTGAGCGGCTGCGGGCCGTGCTGCTCAGTCCCATGCCGCCCGCCTGCGACCTGCCCGCCGCCATCGTGCGGGCGCTGCATCTCGGTGAGTACTGAGCGGCTGCGGGCCGTGCTGCTCAGTCCCATGCCGCCCGCCTGCGACCTGCCCGCCGCCATCGTGCGGGCGCTGCATCTCGGTGAGTACTGAGCGGCTGCGGGCCGTGCTGCTCAGTCCCATGCCGCCCGCCTGCGACCTGCCCGCCGCCATCGTGCGGGCGCTGCATCTCGGTGAGTACTGAGCGGCTGCGGGCCGTGCTGCTCAGTCCCATGCCGCCCGCCTGCGACCTGCCCGCCGCCATCGTGCGGGCGCTGCATCTCGGTGAGTACTGAGCGGCTGCGGGCCGTGCTGCTCAGTCCCATGCCGCCCGCCTGCGACCTGCCCGCCGCCATCGTGCGGGCGCTGCATCTCGGTGAGTACTGAGCGGCTGCGGGCCGTGCTGCTCAGTCCCATGCCGCCCGCCTGCGACCTGCCCGCCGCCATCGTGCGGGCGCTGCATCTCGGTGAGTACTGAGCGGCTGCGGGCCGTGCTGCTCAGTCCCATGCCGCCCGCCTGCGACCTGCCCGCCGCCATCGTGCGGGCGCTGCATCTCGGTGAGTACTGAGCGGCTGCGGGCCGTGCTGCTCAGTCCCATGCCGCCCGCCTGCGACCTGCCCGCCGCCATCGTGCGGGCGCTGCATCTCGGTGAGTACTGAGCGGCTGCGGGCCGTGCTGCTCAGTCCCATGCCGCCCGCCTGCGACCTGCCCGCCGCCATCGTGCGGGCGCTGCATCTCGGTGAGTACTGAGCGGCTGCGGGCCGTGCTGCTCAGTCCCATGCCGCCCGTCTGCGACCTGCCCGCCGCCATCGTGCGGGCGCTGCATCTCGGTGAGTACTGAGCGGCTGCGGGCCGTGCTGCTCAGTCCCATGCCGCCCGCCTGCGACCTGCCCGCCGCCATCGTGCGGGCGCTGCATCTCGGTGAGTACTGAGCGGCTGCGGGCCGTGCTGCTCAGTCCCATGCCGCCCGCCTGCGACCTGCCCGCCGCCATCGTGCGGGCGCTGCATCTCGGTGAGTACTGAGCGGCTGCGGGCCGTGCTGCTCAGTCCCATGCCGCCCGCCTGCGACCTGCCCGCCGCCATCGTGCGGGCGCTGCATCTCGGTGAGTACTGAGCGGCTGCGGGCCGTGCTGCTCAGTCCCATGCCGCCCGCCTGCGACCTGCCCGCCGCCATCGTGCGGGCGCTGCATCTCGGTGAGTACTGAGCGGCTGCGGGCCGTGCTGCTCAGTCCCATGCCGCCCGCCTGCGACCTGCCCGCCGCCATCGTGCGGGCGCTGCATCTCGGTGAGTACTGAGCGGCTGCGGGCCGTGCTGCTCAGTCCCATGCCGCCCGCCTGCGACCTGCCCGCCGCCATCGTGCGGGCGCTGCATCTCGGTGAGTACTGAGCGGCTGCGGGCCGTGCTGCTCAGTCCCATGCCGCCCGCCTGCGACCTGCCCGCCGCCATCGTGCGGGCGCTGCATCTCGGTGAGTACTGAGCGGCTGCGGGCCGTGCTGCTCAGTCCCATGCCGCCCGCCTGCGACCTGCCCGCCGCCATCGTGCGGGCGCTGCATCTCGGTGAGTACTGAGCGGCTGCGGGCCGTGCTGCTCAGTCCCATGCCGCCCGCCTGCGACCTGCCCGCCGCCATCGTGCGGGCGCTGCATCTCGGTGAGTACTGAGCGGCTGCGGGCCGTGCTGCTCAGTCCCATGCCGCCCGCCTGCGACCTGCCCGCCGCCATCGTGCGGGCGCTGCATCTCGGTGAGTACTGAGCGGCTGCGGGCCGTGCTGCTCAGTCCCATGCCGCCCGCCTGCGACCTGCCCGCCGCCATCGTGCGGGCGCTGCATCTCGGTGAGTACTGAGCGGCTGCGGGCCGTGCTGCTCAGTCCCATGCCGCCCGCCTGCGACCTGCCCGCCGCCATCGTGCGGGCGCTGCATCTCGGTGAGTACTGAGCGGCTGCGGGCCGTGCTGCTCAGTCCCATGCCGCCCGCCTGCGACCTGCCCGCCGCCATCGTGCGGGCGCTGCATCTCGGTGAGTACTGAGCGGCTGCGGGCCGTGCTGCTCAGTCCCATGCCGCCCGCCTGCGACCTGCCCGCCGCCATCGTGCGGGCGCTGCATCTCGGTGAGTACTGAGCGGCTGCGGGCCGTGCTGCTCAGTCCCATGCCGCCCGCCTGCGACCTGCCCGCCGCCATCGTGCGGGCGCTGCATCTCGGTGAGTACTGAGCGGCTGCGGGCCGTGCTGCTGAGTCCCAGGCCGCCTGCTGGTGCCGCTGGTGCCGCGGTGTGTGACGCGTGTGTTCTGGTTGCAGCGTCCAAGTGCCTGAACAGCGGCGGCGCGGGCGCGGGTGGCGGGGCGGGCGCGGCGCGGCTGCGCGCGGCGCCGCTGGGCGCGCTGGGTGACGACGGCGACCACGACTCGCCCGTCGACCCGCTCTCGCTGCACTGCTGGCTCGTCGAAAAGGTACACTCATCACACTATTATGATAGTTGACTATGATGGTAGTTTGCCGACTTCTATTTTCAGCAGTGATAGACGAACTGATTGAATAATCCCCTCGGAAACTAAATGGTCGTATATTTATTTCATATTTAAAAAAAAACTTTTTGTAGCGGAAAATTGGTGGAAAAAATGTTTTGGGGGATTTCTGGAGGGAAACATTTGGAACTAAAAGAACACTTAGTACAAGTCTAGCTTAGTTGGAGGGGCTAACGGGACTCAAAATCACGTGTTAACCTCACATTGCTGTTGTTGTTTTAAAACAAAATGAAAATCTAATTAGTTATAAAATTATCCCATTGTGGTATGTGGTATTTTGGGTTCAGTTCGGGGAAACGCAAGACAGCCTGGCAACACTGCCTGGCGTTGTATCGCAATCACGCACACATCGCCGTACAGCGGCCCGGCTGTCCCAGTGCCTGACGGCTATTAGTGACCGACCGAAGATTCGGTTTCGGCAAGTTTTGGCAAAAAATCTAGTTTCGGCAGAAATATGCCGAACCTTCGGCCGCACCGAAACTCTGCGTTCGTGAATTATCGCGCTTCGCTCGTTTGACTTCGGGATACTTCGTGTCTCGTACTCGTGTGTCACGCCATCGACAGCTGTCGGCTATGATAGTGATAGTGATAGCGTGATGTGTGTGTGTGTGTGCAGGCGCTGCACCACGAAGCATTCGCTCGACCCGAGCTGGTGGAGGCGCTGCGCGGGCTGCGCCACCGCCTGCCGCCGCGCCAGTTCTATCACCACGTCAGCGACATGCCGCTCAACCGCCGCGCGCCCAAGCCCAGGTAACACTGACCGCAGCGCTACACAACACTGACCGCACCGCTACACAACACTGACCGCACCGCTACACAACACTCACCCGCACCGCTACACAACACTGACCGCACCGCTACACAACACTCACCCGCACCGCTACACAACACTGACCGCACTGCTACACAACACTGACCGCACCGCTACACAACACTCACCCGCACCGCTACACAACACTGACCGCACCGCTACACAACACTGACCGCACCGCTACACTACACTGACCGCACCGCTACACAACACTGACCGCACCGCTACACAACACTGACCGCACCGCTACACAACACTCACCGCACCGCTACACTACACTGACCGCACCGCTACACAACACTGACCGCACCGCTACACAACACTGACCGCACCGCTACACAACACTGACCGCACCGCTACACAACACTGACCGCACCGCTACACAACACCTGCGGTACACCACACGGCTACCATAACTTGCCCAGTTGAGTTATGGAACATTACAACCACAACGGGCTACACTTCTCTATTGAAACCTGTCAAACTGTAAAGCCCGCCACATACATACGGAATTTTGTTTCGAAATATCAAACCGGGGATTCCGAACGCAGTAAATCCATCCAAATGTATGGACGTATCGCGTTCGGAAACCCCGATTCTATATTTCGAAAGGGAATTCCGTATGTATGTGGCGGGCCTAAGTGGTTTAACGCAAAGAAGCGGGCTCTAGGAGTGTCATCTCTGGTAGTTTACAATTTGTTTTTATAATAGGGAGCAAATTGAGAACAGGCATTTAATATGTTAAAAATTGCCTTAGAAGCTTTCCTACGAACTGTATTACATGTTTAATTCAATCATGTTTTCTTATTGGTATTCAGATGGCGCATAGCCCCGCACAACGGGTACGCGAAGACCATCCACAAGCGGTCGTGGGCGGCGGGCGCCGCGTGCAAGGGCCCGGCGCAGCCGCGCGGCAAGTCGCACTCCTACCCGCCCTTCCCCGCCGCGCCCTTCCCGCGCCTGCCGCCCCCGCCCCCGCACCCGCCCCGCGCCGCGCCCGCCCCCGCGCGCTCCCCGCCCGGCGACTACTCCAGTCTCGACGCGCTGTGCCTGCAGATGACGAAGCAGGCGATAGATTGAAGATAAGATTATATACCGGTCCGGTGTTTGGTTGCATGCGGTATGGACGTCGGTTGTGGTTGTACCAGTCTGAGTGTTCGTAAGCTACAGTACGGTCCCTAAGGGGGCGTCCATAAATTACATGAGGCATTTAGGGGGGGAGGGGGTAGAGACCAATCTCACGACATCTCGCCAAGGAAGGAGAGGAGATAGAAAAATCACCAAAATCACCTCACGTAATTTATGGACGCTGTCTAACGTCGATGCGTTCGTAAGAGATACGATAGCTTCTACGAATCGCATGAGATCAAACATCAGATTGATAAGTCGCTAATGCACTGTGTGAAGATACCCTCCCTAGGGCGCGACGAGGTGTAGCTGTATTGAGGGGGCGGTTATGTGCTATAGAGAAAGGAGTGAGAATTTGTATCATGGTCCCGTACATACTGTATTTATAGTATAATAATCTTTACATTTTAATAATGGACAAAGATCTCAGTTGAGGCTCTCCTCAAAACAGGAGGAAATAAAATTAAAGAACGTTCAATCTATTGCACTGGCAATAACGTTTATGGCTCATTCTCAGTCTGACCATTTTAAGTGGACCTTCGGTGTCAACCTTTTTTATTGACACCAAAGGTCAGCATAAAACGGTCCGACTAAGAATGAGCCTTATTTTTAACTGACAAAAAATTCGTTACATAATTTTAAACGAATCTGCAATGTGGACCATATTGAGATACAAATTCTTATTCGCATTATCATTTAAGTCTATTGATGACAACGATTAATTATAAAACATGTTCCCGCAATTTATATTTATTTTACGATAACGTAATTTATGATTAATTTATAATAATGTAAGGACCGCAGCGATCTCTGTATGAAATGTTTATTGTGACCGGCCGTGCGGTGGGCAGTGCCCATAATTTATTTTCCAATAGCTAGACTGCGACTAGCGTCGACTCGAGCCTTAATGATGACGATGTTACAGTAATACGTTTGAATGTAGGTATAGCTTTTTATAACAGTTCATTCGACATGTCTTCACTCGTTCTTGCTACGTTTCTGTTCCGAATTGGTTATAAAATTTTAAGCCCCTGTCTGTCCCCTGTCTCCCTTGTCTGTCTGGGTTCGTAGCTCAAAAACTGATGAACAAGTTTCAACGTGTTCCTTGGTCGATAGCTCGCATCGACGGATTGGATCCTAGCTGTTTGTAGAAATCTCTGAAGTCGCTTTCATAAACACAGGGGTTTTAGATTTTATTATTGAAAGGATAGTTATGTTAGTCGCTTACCAAACGATGAATAGAACTGCATAAGCATTAAAGATTACCTTTAGTTAGGGATGAAAGTAGATCACTGTACGGCGACAACTCCAAATCGACTTCATCATCTAGTCCTCGGACACATACCCCCAAATTCATAGAAAGTTATGATCGACTTGCATGCAGAGGAATTACAAATCACATTTGTTCCTAAAAATGCTTTCTAAAACCATTGTAAACTGGTAAAAATCTCTATGAATTTGGGGGTTAATTTTTATCCAAATGACTTTACAAATTATGAATCGATTTTAACATTATTATAAGTCTCACCTTTTATTATTTCCGTGCTACGAAACTTTTAACGAAAAAAAAACATTTTATTCTCGATATAATGAAATAAGACTGTCGCAGTATAGTGATGTGTTTTCGCGACCATTCGGTGACATCGATGCAACACAAAGTTCTGGTATCCTACATTTCTCTGGTGCTAATTTACGCGTTATTATTTCGATTTAGCTAGTTGTAGCTAGGCTGGACAGGCTAGGCGTCCGTTAAGGCCTACGTGAACCAATTGTGTAAATACGTTTCGTTTTCGTCACGTAAATGTATTCTAATTAAATTTTATTCGTTCACTTGTAATACTAGACGGAGCTGTAGATATTTAAGGAACTACTGGATTATTATCTTTCTATATTCCCAGAGGCTGTTTTGTCTAGTATTATGAAGTCTGTGGTGTAATTGTTGTATGTGTACTGACCGATTGTTGAATACTGACTGTTACATGCGCGCGCGCCGCGTGCCGTGCGTGTGCTGTTTCATAAAATAAATTAGTTGTAAAATTGTTGACTGATGTTTGCATAATTTATGAAGTTCGCAAGCTGTTTTATTTTTTATTTAGTCTTTATATATATTTATATTTTAAACGAAAAGTTTTTGACTGGATCAAATATCTGATTGTAAATGTGTGCAATTTATTATTTTATAAACACGAAATCATAATTTTCTATTTAAATGTTATAGACTTCAATGTAAATAGTTGGCATTGTATTTATAAGGGTTATCGTTTTGTACAAATTATGTGTTGATGACGAATATATTAATCAAAATGAATTTATTGGTTTATGAGTTGTTTTGTTTGGGACGAGGGCTCACACGCTACCTATATTAAAGATGTTTATTTAGCCAATTGTACAGAAGTATATTTTTATTCTTGTCTCTTGTACCTCTGGTGATCTTCTCTTGACATTCTTTGTTCAGTCTGTGTTCACAAGCTTTATTTACTAATCTGTAGCGGACTGTGATACGGTTTGTTTTTTTTGGATCATGATATTCATCAGCACTAAAAATAAAATATTGTACTTATAGCATAACTATCTTGTTTCATTGAACTACACTCCCGCTTACCTGTTACCAACCTCCTGTGCATGAAACACTGTAAGGATCTATCTATGGCTCGCTTAGGTTTGGTGGCCTTTAATTTAAGTAATTACAGGTTAACTATCCAAATTACACACATTAATCATTTAATTTCAGACTAGACAATTTCACATGATACCTAAAACATTTATGGTGTCAGTACAAAATTCTTAAATAAAGCTTAGTGTCTGGGACGCATCTAACGAAAATATAGGGATGGGTGACTCTTTATCTAAAACCAAAACCCTACATATTTGTAAAAAAAAAATGAGTCTGGCTACACCACGAACCAAATACGAAGAGGACTGGGTCTAAGCAACTATGCACTGTGATTCAACTAAGCCCTTAAGTCATCACAGTAGGCATGACTTAAGTCAGTGTGCTATTGACCGGTTGATTGAAATGGCGTTTTCTACACCCCTTCACCCGCGCAAATTGTCACACATCGTTTCATAGGGAAATCTAATAAGAACACCTCGTCGTATTTTCTCTGTGGGATACACACACAAATGGTCTTATTCGATTGGTTACTTACACCATTCTCCATCATTAGATAGACACCCATATTATACAAAAATAAAATGGCTGTTCTCTAGAGGGGGTAGGTATTCCAACCTACACCCTATTGGGGGATGTTTTTGGAGTGGTAATGGGTTGTAATGCAGGTCTATAAATTATCGCTAGTTGCATCTTGGACACTCTGTAAAAGTTTTTCCTTATGAGTGCCAAGCTTATGCCTCGCGAGATCACTCTTCCTGTAGAATGCTCTAGAGCACCTGTCACATGGGAATGGAATCTTGGTACTATGGAACTTCGCCGTGTGGACAGTCAGCATCGGTCTCGAGGGGAAACTCATAGAGCAACCCTCCATCTCACATTTGTGTTTGTCTGTCATTTTATGTTTAAAATTCATGTGATGGGTTAGAGCTCTCAGTTCGTAAAAGCTGCTCGAACACAAGTCACATTTCAGCGGCCTTTCTCCCGTATGCCGCCACATGTGGACCTCTATATTAGATACGCTTTTAGAACAAATACTGCAGTGACCAGACTTCTCAGAGTGTTTTCTGTCAATGTGTATTTTCAAGTTTCCCTTCGTGTTGAAAGTCCGGCCGCAGTAATTGCACACAAATCTCGCCTGTTCCGAATGGTGTTGGATATGTTTCCTCAGATTGGTTTTGTGTTTGATAGTGACCCTGCAAATAGGGCACGCATAATTCTTGTCAGTATTGCTGTGCACACTACTGAGGTGAGTGTTCAGTTCCTGTTTGGTGCAAAATTGTTTGGCGCATTTTGGGCAGATGTGGTCTTTTTGTCCTGTGTGCCGTTTTTTGTGCCTGAGCAATGCTCCTAGCTGTGTGAATCGAGCCGGACATTCGGTGCAAGGATAGGGCGTCTCTCCGGTGTGTGTCCGCAGGTGTGTCTTAACACAGCTTTTTGAATAGAACCCTTTTCCGCAGTGTTCACAGATGAAGTTCCGTTGTCTCTTCTCGAGATGGTTTCTCTCTATGTGACGTTTTAATGTGCCGCTGTCCTTGTAGCTCTTCGTACATGATTGGCACGAGTATGGCTTCTCGTTGGTGTGGGACCTCATGTGGATGGTCAAGCTCGCCGAGCTGGCACACTGCCTGCCGCACACAGAACATTTACTACCAGTTCTTTTATACTTTTTCCTCATTTTATAAGTTTTTCTTTTCAATAACTTCCGTTCAACTTTAATTTCCAATTCATTTTGTTTTGCATCAAGTTCTATTCCCGTGTTTTCTATATCTTCATACTGATGATCATCAAAAGCATCATTGATCTCAGTCTTTACTTCGGCTTTGGGTTTTAAATCATCTAACTCAGCTGTGACTTGGGAAACTACCAGAGCAGCTTGGGATGTCCTCAGCTGTCTGTCGGCCTCTTCGCATCTGAGCACGAACCGGTAGCAAGCAGCCAGCTCCTGCTCGCAGCGGCCGCACGCGTGGCTGGGTAATCCATCTCCCTCCTTGATGTTGATATTTGAACAGCAGTACATAATCTTCGCGAATAAACCAATGTCGTCGATTCCATTACTGAAAATGTTGAACGTAGCATCTTTCTCACAGCATAACCGGCACATCTTGAGAGCCATGGTCAATAGATTATTGTAGGTATAGGTAACCTGGCCTCATGGTGTAGGACAGGATTACCTACCATGGGTAGCCTTGCCGCCAGCGGTTTGGATACAGGGTAGGTAGATACCTACATGGCCCCATATGGCGCCAACGAGGAACTTGCGCTGATGTAATATACCAACAACACAGCTCAACAGCACAGCAGACCAATAAATACAAATAAATTACCAATATTGACAAACAAACAAAATTTTTTTTTAGCTCTTTGTTTTTTTCTGTGAATTCGTTTCGTATTTAGCCAGTGTCAAGAATAATAATAATATGCATTAAGCACATGAAGGATTTTAGCAAGGCAAGCTGCAGATATTAACGACAAATTACTAGACTTCTTGGTGTAAACCGAAAATTATGTTTCACCCCTCACGCATAATTTTAGATCTAGCCAAAGGCCTTTCTGTGCTTGACACATTCAAACACTTGAAAATATAATATTTTACTTGACACTGGCTATACGAGAAAAGCAAAGCCTGACAAAACAAAATATCAATTGACATTTGACATTGACATTATTGACTATAATAACTGACAAATTGTCAATTGACTTATGCTGCGTTCCATTCACCGTAATTTTTGTTATTTTCGTCCACAAAAAGTGTTAAAAACGATAATTTTGATTACTTTCAGTACAAGTTGGTGCGAGTGGAACGAGATTTGTGGACGAAAATAACGAAATTTACAAAATTAACAGTGAATGGAACGCACCAATAATAAAATTAAAATTGTTTCTGTTTGTTTACGATTCTTCGAGCAAGAGATTTTATTGAAATCTAAAAAAATTGCCGTGCCTCGTCAAGTTGGTTCAAGAAAAATGGATTCAAAGCTGTGTCGAGTTTGTCTCAACAAGTCGGCCTCATTGTCTGTATTCGATAAGCAAGATGATGATATCCAGTACAGTACAAAAATAATGAGGATCGTCAACATAGCAGTGGTGGAAGGCGACGGACTACCGGATGCTATCTGTAATAGCTGCGCAGAGGAACTCTCTACATCGTACGAGTTCGTGAACAAGTGCGAAGCGACCGACCAAGCCTTACGCTGCGCTGCCATCTCTGACCTGAAAGCAGAAGCCTCCGCAACAGAAATGCCGATCAGAATAGACGATATAAAACAGGAACTAAAAATCGACGATGAACTCCTAAAACAGGAACTAAAACCGGATGATGAACTCCATTTTCTACCGGAAATGTTCGATGATTTCCTTCCAGACTCTTCTGACAATTACAAAGTCAGTAAAAAATTAAAGAAGAAGTATAAAAAGCGTGATAATGTAGTAGAGAAGATTGATAGAAGAAAACTAAGACCCAAAAGTGGTCCTGTACCATGTGAGGTATGTGGGTTGATGTCCACTTGCAGATCAGCACTGGAGACCCACATGAGGACGCACACTGGAGAGAAACCATTTGCTTGTCACTCGTGCAACGCACAATTCAATCTAAAAGGCACACTCAATAGACACATTTTAAATCACCACACAGAGAGGGAAAGGAAATTCGTCTGTGAAACTTGTGGCAGCAGCTTCTATACAAAAGATAATATTAAAATACATATTCGAGTGCACACTGGTGAGAAGCCATACTCTTGTGTGTACTGCGGCAAGACCTTCCGGCAGACTACTTCCCTGATACGCCACAAACGCATGCACACCGGGGAAGCACCTTATTCATGCCAGATATGCTCTAAAACATTCAAAGACAAGAGTCATTTGTTGAGGCATAGTTATGTGCATTCGGATGAAAAGAATTTCACGTGTGATCTATGCAGCAAGTCTGTCAAATCAAGGAACGCACTTAAAACTCATATGCGAACACATTCCTGTGAGAAACATAATATTTGCAACTATTGTGGCATGACTTTCTCCCTGAAAGGCAACCTCCAAGTGCACATACGTAGGAAACATTCTGAAAGGTCCGGGGAGTGCAGTATTTGTCTGAAAACATTTCCCGACTTAGAAGTACATCTGCGGAAGCACACGGGAGAGAAGCCTTTTGTTTGCAAGTTATGCAACCAGAGCTTTGGGCTGCAGGGGAGCCTGGCCAACCACATCAACTTCAAGCACAAGAACACGAGCAAATTTAAGTGTTCTATAGGAGAGTGTACTAAGACATTTCCTTCAGCGAGTATGTTGGAGTTCCATCTGCTGAAATATCATACAAATCATACTCCATATATCTGCCAACACTGCTCGAGGGGCTTCTTCCGGAGTTGCGATCTCACCAAGCATCTTAAAATTAGTCACATGGATTCGGAAATTAAAATCCCTGTCAAGGATCTCATACAATAATTTGATAAGATATTACCCTTTTAGGGACCTTGGTGTTCCAAAATCAAAAGGTTGTTTGGGTTAATTCAGGTTGGTGGCTCTATGGTCATACACCATAGGTTAAAGAAAATGTGTATTCACATTAATTAATAAATAAATGTGTGCATGTCGCGCGTATTATGCCAGTCACACCACATTGCGATTACCGTAATCGCATCCATTGAGATTGGTTGCATTAGGTTTTGTGATAAGATACCTCAATAATCTTTAATACCATTTCTCTTTCTAAATATGCCTATGTAAGTAGTTAACAAATCGTGCAATTGTGATAATAATTGTGTTTGTTCAATTCTAGTGCCATAACCCAGATAGCCTAGTTAGGCTCTGTACTATACTTATATTTATTACCTACTAGTCGCTATTTGTTAAGAAAATGTACTTAAGTATACTTACTTGCATAGTAGCTATTACATAATTCATAAGAACAAATGTTTCATTAATTCCCTTGAAATTGCGCCTCCTCATACTAGCACAAAATGCTAAACTGGCCAAGTGCGTGACAGACTCGGCACTTAAAGAGTTCCGTACCACCGTAGAATAAAAACGTCAAAAATATCAAGTTACTTGTATGGGGTACCCCTTTATTTTTTAATTTTGTTTTATATTTTGTTGTTGCGGCAACAGATATACACATTTTGTGAAAATTTCAACTCTCTACGTATTACGGTTCTTGAGATACAGCCCGCTGACAGACGGACAGCAGGGTCTTAGTAATAGGGTTCCGTTGGCACCCGTTTGGTACGGAATCCTAAAATAGGTACTAAGGAAGGCTACGTAGGTAGGTACTCACTATATGGGTCATACTAGCACAGTTTAAGTCTTGCAGCCTGCTAACAGAACGCGCGTGTCTGCCTGCAGACGAGCTTGGAGGGAAACACCATGACAAGGGACTAGAAACGGGATTCAATATCTCTTAGCTTATTTAGTATTCGAAGAAATTAACCCAATATGCAAAGATCGCGTGCAGAATTTCCCTAACATCCCTCTGCCCTTCGTCACCAATCCCACAGCGAAGCACTCAAGCCACTGTGGCTAATATTATGATGTCATGGCCATTGAAAGAAATAAATTGAATTTATTGATAGACAACACACACTAGTAGGAAACAAAAATACAAAAGTTAACAGAGTGTTTACGTGCATATTTACAACCAACAGGCTCTCAGCATTTTGTTGAAGCTAGGCTAGCTGTTATTGAAAGATAGGAAGATCATTTTTTGTCTGTTCCCATGGCGTAAAATATTTTAATCAATGTGCCGTTACGGACATTATAAACCGGTCCCTTAATTGAAGCCCTCTTCCTGTGCAACGGAAGGGGAGCGACAGGACAGACAGACCCTCCGGCGCAATGGCGCGGAATTCCTCGCTCAAGTTTCAAACGCGCGCCCTCAACTCATCATTTGTCAGCCGGTCAAGCAGTCCTCGACGTGCCATTGTCGATCAAGCAGTCCCAGGTGTTTCAGTTGCTACACCTTTCTCTTTTCAATGTTTCTACTACTATAGCCGTCTCACTCGCGCGCCAATTACGCGGCCAGGTGATACGCGGCGGAGGCTTCGCGACTCGCGTAGAGGACGTTAGCCCGCGACCCTCCGCCGTAACGCACGTACATATCGCTCGCTGCTTAATCTTGACAACCGTGCCAGGTGTCGTGCCGTGATGGTTTAGACCGTGTTACAGTTCATGTGTGTTTGGCTCGAACTTGTGGATTGTTGAACGCTCCACTATGGGTGAAGTGAGTACCGTTTGTATTTTTGCTAATCGGAATGCGAGCGTGCTCTAGTTAAGATCGGAGAGCCTAGTCCTGCGATTGTAATCGTCGGTTCGTGGGTCGACGGCATTTGGTCTGGCCGCTGCCGCTGTCTCGGGTCGCCGCTCGCGACCGCCGGATTAATTAGCGCTTTCATACTCTCGCACGAGTTCGGATGTGTGCCGTGGTCGAAGGTAGAAAGCTCGCAGTCGAACGGACCTCATCGGTAAAAGTATCCCAGATTACCGGTGTACTGTTATTCATCAGATAACGCGTCCGATAAAATATCATCGATACCTATACGTTTTTTTTACATATTTGCGTCGAACGAGTCTGCAATAACAAATGAACGACCATTGTCTTATCTAGAATTAACGATGTAGTTAATGATTGCTAGGTAGGTATGTGCGCGCAGTTACGATAGCCGATACTTGGAATTGATATAAAATCTGAGTCAACACACTGCAACACAGCTACCTATAAGTACTTAGGTCTTTTAGTCCGGTCTCTTAAACCTGAAATGCACCAGACGGGTGCCATGCCGGCGAGAGGACCGGCCAGTCCAGTGAAACTGAATATGGCAGTGCGTAGGTCACCGTGCATACTGCACTGGCTACAACTCCGCTGCACTGACCTCTTTTCAATAAATATGACGAAATACTTGCTCATATTGCTGACATTGGACACTGTTTCCACGTGAAATTATTTTCATGAAAGAGTATGCAGATATTGAAGTATTTACTTTACTTTAAAAATCTTGGTTCCAGGTCATCGATACCTATTAGGTATTTAATTAAGGGACAAGTGCTCTTTAAGTTCTGAAGTTCAATAGTGAGATTGAAATAGTAGTTTCGCTAATAGGTATTACCCATATTTTACAGCTCTAAACTAGCCCGAGTCGCATTCTAGGCCCATATCTACCTATTTACAAACCCTAGTTACCCATAAAAATAGTATCCACTTTTGGTTAATGGATAAGATTTCAGAGGTCATGACTCCCTATAAAAATCCCCACATAGTGTCAGCCTCCCACGTAGGTATTAGTTGTTATACGGTTCACGATAATTCATAAGTTCAACAGCGTTTTCGTGTCAGTCCAGTGTCGTCTTGCTATTAGCAATACTATGTTCATTTCGTCTGCCCGAGGTTGAGAAATTTTGACAATACTTCGAAAGATTAGTTTAACGCTGATTGATATCAGAATCACCGTGAAGGAAAATGACGCCAGTTATATTTACAGAAAAACTGAACTAGGTATTTGAACACGTACATTACAAATGTATTGCCGTAATTGCTGGTCTTGCGGTCTTCCTTTATGTCCATTTTAGCCAAATAAAGTATGGAGTATGCAATCAGCAATACAAATTTATTGTGTGCCTAGCTAGAGAATCGGCACTAATGACGAAATCGTGATTATATTCTACACGATTATCAGACTTTCAAGATTAAGTAACCACGACCAAGCATCCATTAAAGTACCTTCAATTGCTTAATCACTGGATGCCGCTATCTTCCAAACATAGGAAATTAATTTCCTCAAATTTAGATACACATCTACCAGTAGGTAGGTACTATAGCATTTTTAATCGAAGGCGAAGCGGCTGCGATGATAACATTAACAACACTCAGAAAATATAATGATAAGACTATGTACATACGTTTTTTCTGGAATTAATTTAACTTTCAATACAATCAATCGATAATAACAACGCGATATCCGACAATAGCACAGATAGGTACCTATTTAACATATTTCTCGATATTTCCATATGGGGAATTATAAATCGAGCCGCAGAATTTTTATCTGGCCACGGAATTTGACTTCTAATTTTATAACTAAGCCACAGAAAAATAAGAAAGCTTCTAATAAACTAATTCGTCTTCTTCACAACATCACCTAAATAAGAACACAAAAGAAAGAACACCAATTATTATTACTTGTCCTCCTGATTTATAAGTCGCCATCAAATTTACTAACGCAGCTACCGATTTTACAACTCATCAACATTTATGTATTTTGAAGCTTCAACATATTCCTCAAAAAAATTTAGTTCAAGCCAAACTAGGAAACATCAAATTAGATTAGATTTTTTAGAGGCCAAAATGCTATTAAAAAGAAGTCTGTT